>OY015313.1:60262428-60657428 GCA_955612985.1 Cheilosia scutellata | reverse complement strand
TGCAAGGGAAGAAATTATGTATGTACAGGTATGAATGAGTACCTGTAACAACATACATATTTGCATTAGCCACTGTTTAAGTGGGATAAGGGATTAACCATAAACCTTCCTACGTACAATCCAGCTTTTCTCGGGAAAAACATGCAAACAGTTTGAACCATTCACCCTTTTTGAAATTAATAGTTAACACATTCAAGCTGCTTTCGTAATATTTTTGTTTATTCACCATCATTATCATATTTCTCAAAAGTCTCATCTATCTATTATAAGGGTCGCTCAAGTAGAGCATCCACAAAATCGCGATCTTCCGCCAAAGACTCATCACTCATTATCATGAATGGCAATCGCCATTATGTGTATTGTGTAGAACTCTAGAGGAGGGCCTACCTTGGCGTCGCCTGACCAATAACAAAGATTATATAGCACGTCTTAGAATCCGCGTTGGGGACATGAGTTTAATGTGGCTAAACTACCAAATAATAAACTGCTTGGCCAAAGTACTTCACATATTGTGGTGTTCCAGATCTCTGCGAGTAACAATTTAACGAAAGAATCGTGTGTCGGCAGCCTGTACCCACGATCTCTTATTATTTTCGTTAGTCGAGGACTCACTCCAGTAAAAGTTATGGCCTACAAAGAACGCCCGAAAGTCACATCTTGAAAGACAAAAGGAATATTGACTACTTGACGGTAAACAACGGATCAGATACACAACTCAATCCAGAAAAGAATTGTAGCAGACAGTTATGCGGACGGGAAAATATTGTTCTATTCGTAATTTATATGTAGTCCCAAAAGCCAAAGCAAATTAGCGAATGAAAATGTGTACTCAAACGAAAAGGATCTTTAATTAATATGCGATGTTGCCCATGTGTGAGATGGGAAGGTAAACCATCAGCTGTCGCGGAAGTACTATCACACACAGCATGGAGATACCAGAAGAGAATGAAAAGCTGCAAGTCTCCAAAAATCGAATGACACCAAAATATTTTACATGTGAACAATTTTAGTCAAACAGAAGAGGAACCAATAATATCCACGCCATTCGAAACGGGTAAGGATAGAATCTATTTATCTAGATCTAGTAGAGAAAGAATGATTAGTAGTCACTAGCTCAAGCTCACTAGTTGGCAATCGCACAACACAACTATTAGAGTTGCACAACGTATTACTACCTCCATTCATTTGGTTTGGTCAAACACTTGTCAAAAAGTCTGTCTTCATGCGAAAATCAGGCTAGTTTTAGAAAGATCGTCTTCAAAACGATTTTTCTCTGAAATGAACTATCCCGTGAGTAGACGAATACAGAATCTAGTCCAACAGACACAAATATATAATCAAATCTGTGAATATCGACGATTAATCGTTCTGATTAGAACCTTTTATGATGGTTATAATTTTGTATTTATTTTAGGCGATCGTGGTCATCTGCAATTTACCATGGCTCTGCCCTTCCATGTGTATTGTCGTCATGGCTAACCATTTCGGACTAGCTTGTATTCTGGCTAACTCTTGGTTCTACTTATGCAACTTACTGGTGCTTTAGGCGGACTGGTTTGAAATTATGAAAGACCTGGTTGTGCTTTAACCTGGTTGTGCTTTAAACTGACGGCATGACTTGTGACTAGCGGCGGGCGTAGTGAAATGAAAAGTCGCCACGGATGTCCAAAACTACGTTCAAGACAAGACTAAAAACACCACCTTGTGAGCTGTTGCCGATGTTGGCTTTTTTCACCCTGAATTTAGAAAAGCGGCCAATAATAAGAAATATGATCATGATCATCCTTGAACGAGGAATTAATACGTGACAGAATTCGTTTTCATTTCATATGTAGAAGCGATTTAAATCTGTGACATATGGCTTCGTTGATGGATGCAGCCGACGATTCGGCCTCTGGCTGCATTTAAAGCAAGTCATGAGAAAATTTATAACGCCAAAAACAAATTTCTATAAGCTAAGAAAGAGCTCTCTGGAGACTGTCTCACATCTTATTTAAAACATGGTCCTATACAAATACAACAATAGGGCATTTTTGTGTGCGGCGACTATGGTTTGTGGGATACTAGGATCTGTGATCGTAAAAAAAAACACTTAAATTGAATGACTTTTAAGACTATACACATAAAAAACAGTACAGACCGGGAACATTGTGTATGGGGAAATATAATGAACTCAACAGATTCGATGCACCATCGTGCTTGAGCATGAGTCAGCCTATCGAATATATTTAGAACGTCTTAAAGGTCGCTACAAAGGCAAAACAAAACCTACTACCAAAGAACATAGACCGACAACAATATAGTGAAACCCGAAACAGATCCATGGCAAAGAAAGTTGACATAACAAAAGGGAATCGAGGTTAGAAACGGTATGAGATTCATCTGCAATAGATTTAGTATTAATTTGGATCTAAAAGTAACCCCCAGTCTGAAAACTGTACAAATGTTTAAGCTCTGACTAATGTACTTACGATTTGGCTGCTGTGCTTGTATTGTCTGATGTGAGGCTGGTTGTTGAATGAACATTCCCTGTGTGCCATCTGGTTGAGTGCCTCGAATTATTATCGGATTCTGTGTGAGCAGAGCCTGTTGTTGAAGCCCATTAGCCCAGGCGTAAGGTGGCATACTTTGCATCCATGGTGCGGATATCTGCATTTGCTGAGCACCAGCATGATGCAGAGGTCCTATAATCTGCGTAGTTGACATTGGTTGGGAGACTTGAACACATTGTTGTGACGATTGCTGATTGCCATTGCCCGATGCACTCATACCCTGAGTACCTTGTACGCTATTCGTTGTAGTAACCTTCTGGACGACCTTCTGTTGGAGACTTTTCTGACTGTCTTGCTGCTGCTGTTGCTTATTGCCTTGTGCAGTCATTGTCTGCAATATGTTTTGTTGCTGCTGCTGTGGCTGTGAGCTTATTACATTGACCGGACTGAATAGCAGTGTTTGGGGCGATTGGCTGGCAGGCATTGTGTAGGTTCCACTGAAACCAGTATTCCCCCCTAGCATTTGTTTATTCTGTGCAGTGGCAGTGATCATCTGGGGAGCTCCACTTTGAAACGGCTTACTAGCAGCTATGAGTTGTATAGGCTGTTGGCCTAAGCCAGAATGTATCAGACTGCCAGACATAAGTACCTGTGGCGGGTACAATTGCTGAAGAAAGCTCGAGTTTGTTAGCGATGGTTGCATCAGCTGCACAGTGCGACCATGACCCCAGTCAGAAACCTGTCCCGCTGACAATTGCATTGGCGACATTGTACTAATAGTAGTCGAATGCTGTTGATTAGCCATTGAGCCACTGATTGGCGGCTGATGAGGGCTACTCGGTGATCCATCTATTACTTGCATTTGCTGCATCTGGCCCTGACCAGCTTGTTCCATCATTTGATGTTTCAGCTCCCCATTATTGTGACTTGGGAATTCTTGTTTCACTTGGATAAACGAGGATGCGTGTTGCAATTGTAACTGTTGGAGTTGTTGCAACTGCTCGGGCGATATCTGTAGAGGCACACTTGATGGTCCGGCCACCTGAGCTGGACTCTGCGATTTCTCCATCGTGATAATGGTTTGTTGTTGAGACGTTGTTGGAGCCAAATCGTATTTCTCGTCAAAAGTTATGCCAGCTTTTTGTGCCAAAGTTTCCAGACACTTTAGAGGTCTTTCGGGGGCTTTTTGTTGCTGTTGCTGCTGCTGGTCCTGTTGATGCTGTTGCTGGCTTTTCAAGTCACCTAATGAGTTTTCTTTAATAGAAAATAGTTTACACAGTTAGATCTTGTACTTTTTTTTTTTTAGTTTATAGTTGTGTGAATTTACCTACTGATGAATGCGATGGTTCCGAGTTTAGGATTTTTATTATTCTTATGTTTGTGTTATCCTTCAACGGCTGCGAAGGTAGATAGGAGTTAGAAGTGTTTGTTTCTGTCTCAGTATCCGCTCTGAAAATTTGAAAAAAAAAATGTTGATTAATAATCTATATCACGCTTAATTGATGATTTGAAGTTATACGTCAATAGGCTATACATCAATAGAACGTCTTCTTCCATCATAATGGCTGGAAAAATGTTTTCAACGGCAATATGCAACAATTTTACGGGGATATCCTAATGTGAAGTGTGTCAATTTTCTACTAAGTCTGCCTACTATCATCACAATTAAATTTAGTTAGCTACATGCCAGATATTTTTTTTTATTAAAAAAAAAAAGTCTTAGTAACCAGCGCAAAAGCACAGCTAGAGTAATTAACAAGTATTTATCGTACCCTTGTCCTTTGAGCTAGGGAATATGAGTATGAAATGAAATATAAAAAGCACACAGCTAATTGCAATGCAGAAGTGATTTCGACGAAGGATTCAATGAAGCCGGACTATTCTCTCTTTATGATAGCCTAAACGAGAGGAAATTAGAGGATTTACTGGTGGGCCAAGGAAAAACAACATTATTAATGTGTATCTATCGTAGCGGGTATTCTCTTGGCTTTGGGATGTGGCAGCACACGTTGTGGGTTGGCAAACATGTAAGTATACCTATATCACTGCCGGATTATGTTTTATAAATGCTCCTGAAAGTTATATCGGAGTGCAATACGTTTTGTTTTGATGTTAGTTTTGAAGGACTGATATAGGTAGTCCCCTTGATGTATCCTTGTCGTTATTTACTCTGCGATGTTCGCCTGTTTCCACTTGTAACGTACACAACTGGGCACTTTGGAATGTTAAGCTAGGCTTCCCATTTTTAATTGAAATTGTAGATGCAAATTTTGATTTATCCACTCAATCTCACTTAAATGTTTTGTTTACCTCCGATATCGAGTTTATTATTAGGTAATTATTATTGAGAGGATTATGCACTTGTTTTGATTTGGTAACATTAACATTTAGCAGGATGGCACGTGAGTATTTTACTTGCAAAAAATATCACTTCCAAATAAGCACACCCTTTCCAAAAGATTATATGGAATAGCACTATAATGCAGACCGCATGGACATCCGAGTTAGAACTTTAACACAAGTTCAATTTCTGACTTTTTGAATGGGAGCAGGAATAATAAAACCTATCAAAGTCCAAGCCAACTTCAAAATCCTTATCCATTTAGACATGTAGGTCTATTCTGAAATTCACTAGCTCAGGTTTGCTATGCACTGGGAACTGGGATTGGCACTGAGTAGGAAATGTAACAAAACAAAACACCAATTGTGATGACAACAAGTGCGTGCACTTCACTCTATACAAGGATGTTATTTTGGATTTGAAATCAAGTGCAAATACTGGCGCACGCACGAAACCAAACAAATGTAAGGAACACCAAAAACCCCGATGTTCCCAATATCGAGTATGCACTTCAAATAACAGTTCGTTCTTCATTTGTGTTTCACTTTCAGTCCTCAATTCATAATAATAATTATACAAGATAAACTGTAGCAAATTTCACCCACACATATGTAGACGTAACACGAAAATGGCTGGGAAATGAAAGCGAACGAAAGATGGGAGCATAGGGGTAGCGGGGGGTTGAACCACACAGCCATCATTTCATAGTCATCCTCATCGTCATCACACATCGACATCACATATGGTCGGCGAACAGTATTGCCAGAATTTGTTTGACATTCAAAGTTATTTGAAAATAATAATCACACCAAAAACATTAATGTAAAAAAGAGCCAAGTTCTTAGTTTAAGGTTAAATGTTAAAAAAAATTGGTAGGTTCACTGGTCAAGTTTTCAAATTCTAATATATATGTTTTACAATATAATGAAGTTATAAATGAAAAACTTGCCAAGTAAACCTACCAATTTTTTTAAAATTTAACCTTCTTAAACTAATAGCCCATAAAAATAGATGACTTCTAATTTGGAGGTGTTGCCACTTAAAACGCTATACCTAACTTCTAAACCAGCGGTTCCCAATCTTTTTTGGTCGCGGAGCACTTTTCTGGAGAGAAATTCCTCGCGGAGCACTTCGTTGTCCGTACGTATCCCATTCGTAGTTATGGAAAACGCAATTATTTAGTATTTTTTAAAATACATATAATAAATCTAAAACATTCAAACTCAGATTCGAGTTTGCCACAGAATAACAAAAAATTTAAAATTCCCGTGTCCACAACTTATAAAAATTACCAATATTTAGTGGAATCCTTTTTAAACAGCAGTCAATCTTTTCTGAAGACTTTCCTCTAAAATCCGGCATCTTATAAATAAATAAATATAAATTTGGCGCATAGGCACCTTAGGACTAGCTTCGCAACAACCATTTATTTTGTGAGTTTTTATTTTTGGGACGAATGGAAGGGACCTACAATTTTATCCCGAGTCAAACGGCTGATTTGAGAAGCCTTTTCAGGACAGTTAGAGTCTCGGATGTTTGTCAGACTTTCGCGAGAGGGTGGCGCAGTGGAAAAAACCTTAAGATGTAATTTGTGTTTTCCCGGAATCGAACCTGGGACCCCTCGCACAGTAGTGCAGTACTCTGACCAGACCTCCTTAATGTTTTCGAAAAGCTCTTCAGCATATTTCTTGATTTCTTGGCTTTTAATGATCTTTCGATGTCGGCCTACAAGTTTCCAATTGGGTTCAAATCGGGACTTTGCGCGGGTCATTCCAAAACATTAATTTTGTTATCTGTAAGATATTGCTTCACTCTCCGAGGAGTATGCTAAGGATCGTTGTAGTGTTATTGTTACTGGTTTGTATGAAAAAAAAGGTTTTCTCTTATATGTTTTTATAAACCTGTTGATTTATCAAGGGTCGACCCTTATACAACTAATGGACCAACTTCGAGCTAAGAGAATGCACCGCAGACCATTACTATCTGTCCTCCATGCTTTATGATCTGAAGCGTATACTTTGGCTGCAATTCTTTGATTGGAGGACGCCTTACATACACTTTTCCATCGGATCCAAATAAATTAAACTTGCATTTGGCACTCCAAAGAACTTTTGTCCAAAATTTCTATGGTTTTTGTAAGTGGAGTCTTTCGAAATTCCGGCTCTTCCTTAGGTTTTTGTTGACATGATATGTTTTTTTTGTCGAATATGCATCCACGAGGATTTTGTTCTATGACACAGCGCCATGGCAGTTAGTTCTTGATGGAGTTTAGGTGCAATAATCTCCCTAATTTTTATGGACATTAAAAATGGATTGGCTCTACTTGTCTGGCAAACCTCTCTTTGGAGTAGTTTTGAGTCCAATCTCCTTTCTTTTGCGGTTCTCAAAACTTCTAGTATCTCCCCGAAAACAAGCTTCGTAGCTGATAGCTCTGAAGTTCTGGAGTAGGTACACGATTTATTTTTACGCATTTTTGTACTGTGTAGTTTCAGAAGCACAAAATTAGCTAGTCTGATGGAATTTACATATATTTTCCCATCTTTCCGCGGAGCAATTGGATTTTCATGCCGTGCACACTTTGGGAAACTCGGTTCTAAACTATTATGGCTACAAAAATAGTTTTCTACATTGTGAAAAGACAATTTAGTAGCGCATACAAGTCCTAAGAACTTCGGGTATATTTGTGCAGCTACAAAAAAGTTATGGCTCCTTAAACTCAAAATTTTTAAAGTTTGTTGTTGAGGAATTTCCTAAAAATAATGTTAAGCAAATTTTTTACTTACGATCACCAGAAGTTGTAGTAAAAGCCATTTTTTGTCAAAAATGGTCAAATAAAATTAAGATAAATGGTCAAACAAAATATTAAATTGTCTTTTCAAAATGTACAAAACTATTTTTGTAGCTATAATAGTTTACAAGTTATAGCGTTTTAAGTGGTAACACCTCCAAATTAGAGGTCATCTACTTTGATGGATTATTCTTCTTATCTGGGACACCCTGTATAAGAGAACTTGGCTCTTTTTTTACATTTATGTATTTGGTGTGATTTCACTACTCTTTTGCGAAGTTTTTTTGTATTCGACTTCACAAACAACATTGAAACGTCTTCTTTTTAATATGTCACCACTAACAATCGTCACCTTGGCTTTCTTATAAACTATTCATTAAAATTATATTCAGCAGGTAGATTAGCTTCATATATTAAGTGGGCGGATTCCACGCCTCTTGAAGGGACAATTTTTAATTTTTGATACTATTTCTCCTTTCGTACACTGCAAGTCCTATCGGTCTACCAAACTTCAGCATTCTACGGCAATGGGAAGTGGCCCATGAAGTAATAACCTATGTATTTTCAAAAGTGGGCAAATACTTGGACTTTTTCCAGTGTATGCACCACAGGATCTACCATTATGCCAAATTTCACGATTTATGAAGCACTTCCGGCCATGCTTCATAATTTTAATGATCATCCAAATGATTGAGTGATTGAGTCAGTTACGGTTTTTGCTATTTTTGAAGTCACTGTATGTTGAAAACCACTAATACTATAGAAATGAGATTTGGTGAGGTTGACCTTTTTAATGAGCTTGGTAATTGTTTCAAGTTTGAAGTTTTCTGGCTGAATTGGTTGCGAAGTTAGTTAGTTAGTTAGAAGTCGAAAACAGCCTGAGTTTGTTCCTGTAAAAAGGGTAAATCCCTTTACTTTACTAGAACTTTGGCACTACCGTGACCTTTGATAAAAACAGAACAGAATGTTCTAATAATAGAACAGAATATTAAAAGTTGAGACGCCGGACGCCGCTCTGCGTGTGCGCACTCATACAATTTCATATGTCCTAGATTTTGTTAACCGCTCTATGCGTTGCCTAAGGCTGCCTTCAAGGGCTTTGATGCAAAACATTTTACACATTTTAAACATTTTACAAACATACTATTGTAAGTTTTGTTCCTAGTGAAAAATAGGTGCGTTTATTGTAATTTTTTTTAACCCAAAACTTTAACCCTTTTAACAAAGTTGGTTTTGAATTCTTACAAAAGTCGCAAAATATTAAGTAGTTGACAAATATAAAGTTATTTGATATCAAATATCAAAATACAGGACCTGAAAACTTTGCTACACACTTCCTGGATACATATTTTCAGAGGACTAAAAAGTAGAACTAAGACCTATCGGTAAGCATTTCAGGTAGCTGTTGATGGGTTGAAGGATCACCATTCCAAAAATTGAGTACATATCTCTCAAATTCTTGGGAAGGTGCGAAAAATGAGCGAATGAGTAGGTATATTATTATGTACAAAAATTAGCTATTAAATTTCTTTATGAAATTATTTATGGCAAAAAATTTGCTTTCTTGTTCAGTTTTGCATGGAGTAGGATTTCTTTTCTTTAACGTCTTAATTAAAACCTTCTGGCAATACTGTACGTATAAACAAAAAAAAATCTTTTTGACTGATTTGTGTCGCACTAATGTCGCCGCTCGCTGTGGCAGATGGGTGGCTAGCAAAACAAAACACAACACCAAACAAACCATTCAACATCAGTAAGCACACATGCAAAGGTTTTTGTGAATGTAGTATTGTAGCACATGCAGTGAGAACGAGAACGCAATTTTATGTCGGACTGAACGGCACCAAGTTGTATCTTTTTTTGTTATTTTATCTTTATGTTATCCAATGTGTCAGTATGTATCTGAATCTGAAAGTACCAGTGCAGTGATCGTTAGTTGATCATAGCTTAGCTAGATTGGTACAGGGTGTTAGAAAATTCGTGGAGGCAAATTTAAAGGGTTCATTTCGTTGTCTTTATAACAGACATGGGTTTTTTATGAATTTATTGTAGGTACTTATCATTATCATTCGTCTGTCAATCGTAGCGGCGAATGTCGTCACCATCTACAGCTAGCTATTTAGATGATCATTTCAGTTTCAGTTTCAGTTTCAGTTTCAGTTGAGCTATCAGTTAAGCTTTCAGTTAAACTGATGTTTAAATGCAAAAATTGAAGCGTCTAACTGAAACTGATGAAATTCCCGTCAGTTTTAAATTCAGTTGTCAGTTTTAGTAGATATATCTTCTAACCTCAGGAGTAAATTGAAAGCTCAACTGAATACCGGACTGACGTCTAAATGCACTGCCACTTTTAACTGAACTGATAACTGATCGACTAAATGGGGCTTAATGAATATTTTGTAGGCTAGAACGTTTAATAACTGACAGTACGCTCGATAAAGAATACATCGAACTAACCTGACTGAAGATTCTAATAGATCGGTATTATGCTGGGTTTCAACTTGTCGATTTGAAATTGACAAATGACGTATGTTTATGCCAATTAAAAAATTGGCAAGTGGAAATAGAAAAAAAATAGCTTGTCAATGAATTGACTAACAGCGTTTGTCAATAACTGACGAAGAAACCACTGGACAAGTGGAAATAGCTGAATTGTCAAACAAAATGTCACTTTGTCTATAATTGACAGTGAAAATTAATTGGCATCGAGTTCATAAGTTGGTCAATCAACTGACAAACGATTTTTTGCCAATAATTGACATAAGTGGAAATAAACTGACGTTGGTGTTGTTCAATGACATAAACGCGAGAGCTGTCAAACTTTGTCAATCAACCGACATGTGGAAACCCACCTTTAGATACATATTCGGTGGGTCAGTCGCCTTAAATATTAACTTCAGTTGACAACAAAATGAGATCGTACGGTAGTTTGACATATCGATTCAGCTTCCTCTTTATAACCAAACGAGTAACAGATTTCACAGACTTCTTCCTGTCACTGCGATCAGCGGTGGTACCCAACCCATGCAACAGGCGACAACATATCCTATACCTATACACAGATGACAGAAGATGTCGTTCATATTTTCCTATTCTACTTGGAAAACAATTAAAGACTTTGTAGTGCGGTACATTTAGGATGTTTGTTTATTTACAAAGTTTATCGATATTTTGGTCGGTCAGTAAAATTGTATGGCGATGAAATAATGAGTAAGGAAATTAATGATAAAGATACAGCGATAGGTGCCTAACGCATTCAAATAAACAAAACTGTAGTGCATACATGTGTTCGGTGTTCTCAATGGGTTGACTTCATTCAAATCGATGTCTCTAATTCAGTTGCAACAAATTGTCATTTATGACATGAGCATTGCCTAAACAAAATAAATGAATGGATGCTGGCTAGTGTTTATTTTACTACATTGTATTCTAAACACTAGCTGTGACAACTGGCTGAGGCGATTTGTCTTTGTTTTTATTTGCGTAATACTGATCACGTTACCAATTTCCAGTTCATAAATACACATTTTTAATAGGAACCCTTAGGTTCAGCAGGGACTCTTTAAAAAGTCAAAAAATATCTTTTGTTTAATGACTTTAATGATTTGGCGTGAGACTATTTGCTTGCTTTCTCAGGGCTGACTTCAGTATCATCCATACGGAGGATGCCCAAAAGGAGTAGTACTTTCACTCCTTTTTGTTGTCTTTGGTCATTGATTAACTTTTTTTTTTAAATACTACTCCTGGGAAAGGGGAACCTATAACGTTTCATCAGCTTTATAAACTAGGTAAACAGTTTGAGAAATTGCTTTGGATAATTTTTAGTTTGACATTTGCGGTTTTCGTGTAAGAAAAATTGCTGCATACCTAGTATTCACAAGAAACCCTCAAAGTTACTAGGTGCGAGGGTGTGAGTGACCCATATAGTACATTTACATCGCACCTAAATTCAACTTTTCAGCAGACAAAATTTCGCAATCCAATTTTGTGTTCCCACTGAAACTTCAACATTTCAAATGACAGCTAGTATCAGAATTGATTACTCACTGATGTTATTTATGTTTCGAAATCAGAAGTGGTTTGTACCTAAAGAATTCATTTTTTAATTATATTAATCTAAACATGAATATAAGTGATAATTCAGACAAATTAAATACAATCTTAATTAAATAATATTAAATACAACAAAAAATTCTTCATCGGATTTTTTTACAGCGGTTTTTTTTTGTCAGTGAGCCCAAAAGTCATCAAAATGAGGTTTGTTCGATTTGACATACTTGCAAATGCAGCGATGAAATTCAACATTTCGCTGAAATTCAACATAATGTCAGTTTCTGAATGTGCACTGAACAGTTACAGTGGAGGCGAATTCTGAAGAACAATTGTCTTTCTGACGTATTCGTTTGTCAATGGGGGCGGTTAAATTGAATGTTTATCAAATCTTTAAGTTGGATAACGTTGATAAATCAAACTATCGATCTGTTCTGAAGAATTCATCCGGCTTCTGACAAATAAAATGTGTGCACCCCGTACCAGGTTCTGATGTGTAAGTCAGAGCAGTAGCCGAAGTCACCTAGCTATAGTTATGTCAGTTAACAAACCCAAACTTGAGGTAACATCTTGATAATGATAAATTTTACACAGAGTTTATAAATTATAGGTCATTTTAAATTGATAACTAAAAAACCGTTTTCAAAATAGCCTTTTGACATTTCGTATAAAATTGACATTATTTTTGGCATTGTGTAACAGTAGCTTAAATACGGTTCAGTTTACCTTGCTTTGATTTCCTGAGAAATATGTTCAATAAAACAAACATTATCCCTAACAAGAGGTTATAACTTATGTATAACTGTTGCTAAAAACATGAAATCAATTAAATTCCGACAGTTTCGGACAATCTACATAAGATGGCACTGTGTTCTACGCAAGAATAAAGGCCGCATTCAAGAATCTAGTCATCGTAAGTCGACTTGAATTGTCTGGACTCCAATTTATTTGAACGCTAAAACTAACTTGAATTGTCGGTATGCCACTTTTTGACAATTGTATTTTTGTCTCAAGGGGTTCTGACTGGTGATCTACGTCAGGGCAACCCAAATGTCAAATTTCCATGCTCTCCGATGATCCAATAGAAATGTCAAAACTTAGTTCTCCGGTCACATGTTGGCACAAATATAGATGTCAACGTAGTAGTAAGTCGAGAAATTCTTGACTTGATTTGTCGGTGTTGCGGAAATAAACGTCAACTGAGAAAACTAATCACTTGACCAGTTACAGCTATCAGATTTACTTAACTAGATTCTTTAACGCCCTCAATGTCAAGTAGAAATTTCACACTGTAGCAGTTTAAAGTACTGCCAACGTTCTATTTTTTTATATTTGAATAAAATAATTAATTTTTCAGTTTATGAACATTTGAAAAAAAAAACCTACACCCGCGACCCATTTAATGGACATGCGGACCATTGAAAATGAATGAAAAAATAATAATGAAAAAACCAAATATTTTATACATTTTGGAAAAATTCATAAATAATTTGATAAAATAAAAAAAAGTTAAAAAGATACTTGTAGGTACTATTGTGTCGACTCTGGCTTTTCAGAATTGTGAAAAAAGAATTTATTGGTCAATAAAGTTTCAGCCTTTTTTTATATTTCGGATGTTTTTTTTACCAATGAAAAACGATATGAATATTTGTTTTGGTTTTTTTTTTTAAAGCAAAATGAGACTGAGAGCGATTGAAATGGGTCATTAATATTCGAATGAATATTGGAATTAGAGGTATTTTTGAGTTAAATGGAATATTGAATTTATTGCGCTTTCGATACAAATGAGACGATGACTCTATTGAAGGGAATGCAAAAAATACTCAACTTATGCCCGGTTTCACAGTGCAGACTTAAATTCAACGCACGTTTGAATAGACACGAAGTGATAAGTGTCAATCATGTATATTTTGCGATTCACAGTAGATTCAAACTACGTATCCCAAATGGTAGGTACCTACAAAAACTTGGCAGCACTTATAAAAAGATTTGTTTGGCTGTACATATTTTATAATTCATTCGATTTACTAAACGAGTGAATGATGGGAATTACTTTGTTTAATTAAGCTCATATAACGAAAAAAAAAAATCTAATGGATGATAACTGAGTAGCTTGCTACCATTCCCCCATTGCCTTTATAGGAACTGGTGTTCGAAACATGGCTACTTAATCCACGTAACATAATAATATTTTTATTAAAAATAAGGTATACCTATAGGCCCTTGTCGTACAAGATGATAGGTATGCGAAAATGCTGAAGTTTGCAGCAAATAAAAGCAAGCAACCCACCCCAAATTGACTCATAACATTTGACATTTCGGTACGTAGGTAGCAAGAATGATAGAATACAAGAGTACTTCGATATGTCAAAAAGGATTATTGAAAATCGTGTGACGTCAGTCGGTACCAGTGTTTTGTTTTTACTTTCGAAAGATTTCGGGTTGAAATATTTAACTAAATATGAAATGTTTGTTGATAAAATACGTGTGTTTATAAAGGCGAAGTTTAAGTGTCATTTATCATTTATTTCGTTGAATTTTAGTACCTATCTAAAGTTGAAAATGAAAAAGTGTAAACATTACCAACCATTGAAACAATAAAGTATTCAAAGTGAAATTGTGCAGTTATATTTTGTGTTAATTAAATGTTCTGTTTGAATTTCTCTTTCTTATTACATATTGTAAAAAATATTCTTGTCAATTTTAGATGCTAAGAAGGACCAAACTTGCTGTCCTTGTAAATGATTGGGCGATTGTATGTGAAAACAGTTTCGTTGCCATTTTCACTCTCTGCTGCTCGATATTTTATAAGTTAATATTGTCAGCTATTAAGAAGTACACGATAGTAGCCTAACAATAATATCCTTCTTGACATATTTTCTCTGGTATTATTTCATTACGAAATAACATCCCAAATTTGGGGTCTTATTTAATTTTTACTTTTGGGACCTTATTTCGCGAAGCCATTTTCTCTCAGGAGTCATTTTTGTTCTGTGTTATCCAGGGGGCTTATTCCCAAATGCGCGGCGGATCGCTTTTTATGGCGGATTGGTACATATTTTTGTATTTCCAAAAAGCGATTCGATCCATTCAAAAGCGATAGCTATTTAGGTGACGGATTGCTGGCGGATTATTGTGGATAAAAAATAAACTAAATTCTTGTGACGAATGTATCGAATAGCTTTGAAAATACAAAAATACCAATCCGCCATATAAAGCGATCCGCCGCGCATTTGGGAATAAGCCCCCAGATTCCCCTCTAACTATTAAGAATCCTTTTATGGACTGGGTAATTGCGAAGTGGGCGGCGAGTAAATTCTATAATTTCCCAGACGACCCTATTCGGAAATAACCCCTGTCGTATGCAAATATCAGCGTATAATTTTTTATAGATTTTAGGCCCAAAGATACTTGAATTTGTAATCCATTTCTTGCGAGCTACTGTAAAGTTGGAATTATTTCCGGCTTCAACTTATGTTGATTTCTTACACAAAGTCCTGAAATATATCCATGTTCAGTATACATTGCACACCTCATTTTAAAAACATAAAACTGCGAATTCAAATAAAATTTAGAGGGTCACGAGTGATGTCACAGATGTCAAAAAATAAAAACAAATATTCCATCATTCTTGCGTAGGTAGGTAGTCGTATTACAAACGGCGACGAATAGCAACAAAAAATAATGCGAGGGAGCTATCGACAAAGGACATACCTACCTAATAATGCCTATTTATTTGGAAAAGGGGAGTTCTCACACCGCGGTACTAATAATCATTTCTAGTGTCCAGGCTAACGTTTACGAAGTCACAATGGCGAAAATTTCCATATAAAATTATCTATTGTGACCCGTCAAAATATTTAAGTTGAAGGTTAAAAATTATTATAAGTCTATTGCCAATATGGGAGGCGGATATGAGCGTACAAATTAAAAACATCATGAGAAGACATTTTTAGTGATTTCTGATTGTCATTTATTAAGTAGATAGCTATCCTTACCGCTCAGAGCAAGCCGAAGCGAGAGTGATTATGCTAAAAGGGTACTTCTACTCGTCCCCGTACAAAACAAATAATAAAATGAACATCTCCACTTCATTTCCATTCTCGAAATTACCAAACACTCCTTGCACTTTATGGTACGGCGTACGGGTACTTCTACATCAATAAGTCAACCACATCCACCTTTATACTTTTATCCACTACATATAAAAAAAGAATTGCAAATGCACACATGGTAATTATTTTGTATACAAAGTTAATTTTGATAAGCGAGACGCGATATTACGATTTACAAAAAAAAAATAAAAAATAATAACTTGTCAAAACGCACCACCAATAAGTATCAAACGAAACGACACACTTTACACACATTCCCATCCCCACAAGATAGTTTCTCTTTTCCAGAGGGAGAGATCAACTCAACACCGTGCAGCCATCGATTTGAGAAGCACTTGCGTTTGCCTTTGCCTTTGCGTTTGAATATAAATAAAAATTTCCACATTTGCCAAAGTCTCTCTCTCCAATCACGGGAATTAATAAAATATGGCGGTGTTTCCCAACTGTCTGTTTTTAATGGCTATGGCAGCCAGCGCCAACGCAACGTCGATAAAAGAAAGATGAAATCGAAAAGTATCCAAGGGGTTTCTGCTTTCTGCTGTGCCGATGATGCTTCCACAAAAATACACAAATGCATGCAGGGAAACTGTTTAAAATTGAAGAGTGCCACAGCAGGGGGATTACGGCGCATTGACTGTTCGGCCATCTCATTCGATACACACATAACAACCCTGTGCCCAAGCGAGATGGACGATATTGATTATTCTCACCAAACTCACAATAAAGTAAAAGATGAAGATCACAACGGTTCGACTGCGGCATGAAGAACAGAATAGATGTCGTGCATGGCAGAGAAAGAGAGAAGAAAACTAAGCGCACAAACTGGTCTCCCTTTATATTCGGCCGTTTTTTTTTTGTTTTCGCTGCTCTCCCTCCTGCACATTTTCGTTTTCTCCCCCATTGTAATTATGAGCGTTTCATGCTTTTCTTTACGCCGAGAACCGGTTGTGTTGTTCAAAGAAGCATAGACGAATATTATGGGTCGAAATGAAACAAAAAAAATACACACGAAACACACCAAAGGGCATACAAGAACGAATTACTAACACATCTGCAGCCAAAACCAACACACAAAAAACCAGAAGAACACTTAAACAAAAGGGAGAAATGAATAAAAATTAAGGCAAAGAAATAAAAGAACTCAAAAGAAATACCTTTTCGAAATGAATTTAAGGGCACGACGATCCATCATTAAAGAAAATAATTAACAAACTAAAATTATACATTAACGCAAGAATGCAGTGCAAAACAAAATAACGAAGAAAACAACAACGACCACGACACATCAAAATCAAGTCATAAATCATTCAAAATTAGTGGGAGAGGTTTTTTTTTCATATACGGATTTCGGTTTTTTTTTCTTGATTCGTTTATAAAAGGACAATTTTTTTCTTTTAACAAAACGGCACCTGTGTGTTTTAACTGTCAAAATTATGTCACTTCGATTCACTCTTCGTCCATTTTCGCGAATTATTTTTACAAAACTTCAACATTTTCACATTCGAACCGAATTAAATATTTCACAGAGTAAAAAGAGTGGCGGGAGGGGGGTTTGATGGATGGATGCACTGTAGCGACCAACTCTTCCTCTGAATCTGAATTCCTTTTTATGCAGCGCACACATATACACAATGAACAGTTCGAAGAAGCACTGTCGCAGACAACTCGACTCTCCTACGATTTCTGTTAGACTGAAGGAGGCAAAAGGAGCCGCCGCAGCAGCAGCAATATAGGTACTCGAAATAAAAACTCGTTTGGCAGCAGCAACACACATACACTGCGATGACAGTGGCGTACAAAACGTGTGTCAAACATCAAGCCACCATTACTAACCGAGAGCAAGTAGTGCAGACAATGTGCTCGAGGATCTCGCTCTAACCTCCAAGTTGCGATATGACGGAAAGCAAAGCCATAAAATTTAATTTCAGTCTCGCTGGATAGCCATATTTCTTCTGCAACAATTCTACACACAATTATAAAAGAGGACAAAAAACACATCTGGCAGGCATAGCTACAGCAGCGACCAAAAACCCAAGCCCCAGGGGATTGTATTCCCAAGCACACACACACTGCTACAACGGTTCAGAGACTTCATGTTAAAACCACTTAATCCCTCCGTGAGCGTCCCTCGCATAAAATTTCCTACAACAATAAAAGTGGTCCTTCATTATCCCCGCCATGTTATGTTTTGTTTCTTTTTTCTTTTGTCCAACCACTCTGACAGCAGTGGCGGGTTGCGTGCGCTTGTGTTTATTTGAGAACATTTAGGTGGTGTGTGTGTGTGTCATCGTTATCAGGTAGCGTGCGAGGAATGAAGTCAATTCAATTCGTTCTCTTTCCTCTTTCAACGCACGCGCACACAATGCTGGGAAAAAGAGACATGACTGCTTCGGTGGTATTTTTTTTTTTTTGTTTTTGTTGCTCTTCTCAGCTTTATAGCATGACAATGAAGGCGAACGAAATGAATATAATAAATTACGTCTGTCGACTTCGGTTGGAATGCGACGACAAAAAAAAAATGTATAGATATATGAGATGTGATAAAAAGAAAAATGAAGCATAGTCAAAAGAGGGAAACAATGTTGGATAGGGGGATTAGATCTGACAGTGGAGAAAAACCAAACCGAAGTTGAAAGAAGGCTAGGTATGGGTTGTTTTAACAGGCAGCACCAACACGCGGCAATAAAAGAGGGAAACTACAAATGTGTGATGTGGTGTAATAAGGAACGGAAGTGACCTCTTATTAGTCAATTTTAAAATTGGAGGACATTTTTCCATTGCACGCATATTAATTTGTTGCGACTGGCCATGATGGGGTGGGTTGAATTGACAGCGAAAGGGATGTTGGTGAGTTGGTGCTAATGCACCTGTCAAAATTACCTACCAAGCCGAGGTAGGTAGGTACTTGGTATATTTTTTGACAATAAGAGATCATTCATGTGGAAATGTCAAAATGAGTGACGTTTGTCAAACTGACAGGTAGGTCGAAAAGAAAACTGCCACCTGACTGTCGTAGGTCCATAATCTTCATAGTTTAGGTAGGTAGGTACCGTACCAACATATGGATATGGCTCGAACTGTCAATGAAGTTATGATGAGGACGCGTATTTACCTAGATATGTTAAAACAAACAAACCTATGATCACAAACTGTTGAATTTCTGGCTGTTGAAAATCTTTTCAAGACAGTCCCCATAAGAAAACCAGTTGTGATTTGGAGCTGGTCATACCTAACCTACATTACTATGCATATCCTTCTCTATGATACATTGACGTCAGAGTGCTTATGCAGTGAGACGGATGAAATAGTTTGCATCTCTTTCTGAATATAGGTACATGCGCGTGTATAATATGCCTTGACTTTAGAGAAACAGCTCCATTTTGTATGTATTTATGTGTATCAACTGTCAAAAGACTGACAGAGGTATAGGCTATGTTTAAAGGAGCATAGACATCTGTCATTAGGTGGAGATAGATCGGAATTTGACAACTCCTCATATTGAACAAATTGCCTGAACGGTGTATCTACTATCTACAATATGTGCTAGAGTTCTAGCGCAAATGGTGAAATGTCAGTTTTTTTTATATGGAGTTTGGCATGCCGCTAGACATCTAGCGGTCAATGGAACGCGGGCATTAATTGAATATGGCTAACACAACGAAGTTGGATGTAGTTTAAGCGCAGTAAAACTACAGCCCCATTGTGTTCAGATAATAATACGAGGAAGCCAGTTTGCAGTTCCATTAAGTTCAGGCATACCTAATAATTTATAATCCACTTAAGTTCAAAGTGACATATAAAAAGCTGGCTAACAACAAAAGCGGTTTTCTCAGAGATTAAGTGGTTATGTAGGTATACCTACTAAGTACAAGTGGATTGGGGTTAAAAGCGGAAATTCAAAAGACGTCAGCTGAGAAAGTGTGATTGGTTGAATAAAGGGGCCTAATGCCCAAACCCATCATTGTTGTTTGTCAGTGAGACCAAAGCGGTTAATTTGGCCGACTTCAGAGCGAACCCGACCTAAGATCTAAGTACGTCGGCGAAACTCGTGTCTGGCTTTTAAAATGATTATGCAAAAAGAGAATCCTAATAAGCCTACTTCCAAACGAGAATTTAGGCTCAATCGATTGATTATAGCTACCCGTCTGCTTAATCGTGATATAATCGCGTGGTAATCGAATCCTATAGGAAAGTCAAACCTACCTACTACGGTTTTGACATATGAAACTCAGTCATTATTGATTCTATCAAAGTAGGTACTGCGGAAATCCTTACATATATTTACAGGTAAAGGTGTTAGGAACCTACGGAGATAGGTACTACTACACCAGTCGAAACGTATTAATTAGCAAGTTAACCTCCTGATAATCTCTGACATTTCAACGTTCATAATTTTTTCTTCAATTATCTTGCAACATTTGACAGAAACCATCTAATCAACCCCATCAGTCAATAAATTAAGCCACACACGGTTGTTCGTGTCAAGTTTCTAATTAGTATAATTAAAGTGGCATCCCCACCACCCTACCACCATCTAGCGACAAAGAAATATTCACGCTTCGGCGCAAACGTACAGGGTGTGGTCGTAAACTATAATCGTAGTCACGTCTGTGTGGTTTTGGCTATTCCTTTTTAACTAAAAATTCTATTTCCCCCACCCCAACAAAAAAATTAAAAAAAAATCCGCCTAATAAAAGAGTCCCGCAATCAAGACTCTTGATCACTGCCAACTGTCATTCAATTGGAATTCATCTTGAATTTGCTTCAAAATGCGTCAACTAAAACCACTCATCGAGGGGGGCACATAAATTCTGTGAATACGCGTCGTTTCGTTAGCCAACTACTTAATAGCGCACACAAGCGTACAGAACAGAGAAAACAAGTTTACCAACCGAGGGAAATCAGATAAAGAAAACAAGGCAACTATTCCTGAGTGCGCACAAGCCACCAACAACAACAACAACCTCGCTCATGTCATGTTGTGTAAAATTAAATGAGGGGATCTCTGACACACTAACAACAACAAAAATATCTCATTTTGTTTTTCTCTTTTCTACCTTTTCAATGACATGAGGTATACTTTTCGTTTTTTTTTTATTGCTGCCAAGCTGTCGCCGATAACCCCCACTCCAAGTTGTTGGCTATTTTTAGAACAAAGAATGAACAAAACAAGTCTGACGCACACAAGCGCACGGCATTGCTCATCCCCACCCCTGAAGTTAGTCAGAAAACGAGTAATAAAATTGTAAACACGCCCAAGGCTAGAAGAGTGTGTTTTATAAAGAGGGATGGTGAGATGTAAAACCAAAATGGTTGTTTTGTGTCATTTTTGTTTTCTCCCCGCGAAGGCGTGGCTTGTGTGCTAGACGAGAAGGAATATCAAAGCTGAATGTTTTCTCTTTTCGACACACGGGTGAAAAGAGGGTAGAGTGCGTTTCAAAACATTATGGAGAGTGACGCATGGGATTGAGAGGGATAGGGCGCGAGATGTAAATGAGATGGAAAGAGAAAGAGTCACCTTTCATAGTGATTTGAATAGTGCTCTAATCGTTTTTCTTCTTTCCTCATTATGGTCGATGTTTTATTTTCTTTCTTCAGGCGAGACGAATGTTTTTGGGTCAGTATGTCAGAGCGGAATGAGAGGAAATAGCAACAGCAGAAGAGCATTGCGCATGCGACTCTCATTTTTTCCTTTCTCAGAGAATAGAAGAGAAGCAAAAAGCAAACAACAGTACAGGGTTGTTTGAGAATAGTTAAAGTTGACGTTACATGTTGAGAGGTGAGTTTTTATTAAATTGAATTTGTCTAATGATTTATGTTTTATTTTAATTTAATGAATTTACTTGTCTATTGTGACCTCGAAATATTTAAGTAGGATATTAAAAATGATTATTAGTAAAGCCGCCAAGTGACAAACAACAGAAACAGAATTGCACTCATTTGCAACCATAAAAAATATTTTTTTTTGCAGCAAGAGAAAATTGCCGTCTAGCTTGCCTACAGATCCTAAACAAGTGGACATTTCGTTATAGAATTTGACAGAATAGACAGCAGCCATTTTTTCTGGATCCAAACAGAAACAGAATAATTTTCTTTTCAGAAATAGAATTTAGCGACAGTCTGTGGTAACAAGAAATAAAGTCTAATTTTATTGATTCTTTCTGTTGCAGTCAATAACGGACATGTCAATTTATCGTAAGAACCAGGTTTATACCATATCTGGCTATTTTATAATGTTTTAGGGACAAATTATAGATTTCGTGAAAGCGTTTGACAGAATAGATGAAGTAGGTATATGAATGTTTTTCTCGGCAGCCAAGTTTTTCTGAATCTGTTTCAAGTTTGTGTAGCTGAGCGAGCAACGCAAACAGAAACTACTCCAGAACGAATGGCTTTCTGTTTCTGCTCTTTGTGACTTGGTGGCCTTACAGCCTGAACACAATGTACTAAACAGTTACAGATCATTAGAGCAGTCAAATGTTCAACATACACACGATGATAAATTAATTATGGCAAAAGAAGTTGGATATAATTTACGACACTTAGTTACAGTTGAAATCAGGTTTGATTCGATCCAAGTAAATGCGAGTACATACTCGATACTTTTGATTCGATACAATTAGTATCGATATCCATTTTATTCGATTCAAGTAAGTATCGAATGAAAGTACTCGTATCGCATCGAAACAAATTGTGTACATACTTATGAAATATCCATTTGCTCGCTCTTTCTCTCTCTCTCTCTTCTTTTGTTTATGGTAAATAATTTCAAATAAATAAACAAACTAAAAATTTGTAAAGTGAGAGTGAGCCCAAAAATATCACGAATTAAACAAAAATATTTCTTTGCCTCATGTGAAAATAAAAAGTAACAAAATTTACGCCAGAATGTTATTGGATGTTCTCTATAATCTTCTCACATTTTTGTCGAATAATATAATTATTTAATTTTTGTCAAAAAACTAGAAAACAGGATAATTAATTTTTTGACTCCCTGGGCACGATAATTATTTGACAATTTACACACGACGATAATGTTAGAAAATCAGCTCAGGATAATTATATAATGTAACTGGGACAGGACATAATATTCTCGCATACAAGTATTGAGGTTATATCGTGTTGACATATTTTAGACAGATTAGATTAGAGTATACCTGGGCCTCAAGCAACAGGCTTCTCCAGTTAGGCCGGTCTTTGGCTAACCTCCTGCAGTTGCGCACACCAAGTTGGTCCATCCAACTAATGCAAAATCTTCCTCTCGTCTACCGTACAGGTTAGATTTGAAGGCTCTACGGGCCGGGGCCTTTGTGCTCATTGGCTCTACTTGGCCTAGGCATCTTAGACGACTGATGCGCAATTTTTTTTGACTTGGTCGATGTCACTGTACAACCGAACTTTTTACAAAGAATCTTTCTCTCGAAGCGACTTTAGATCTTCACCTGCTTAAGAGCGAGCCCAAGATTCAGCGTCATAAAGCAGGGCTGGCATGATGAAGGTCCTAAACAGAATCTTCTTCGCTGTTCGGGATAGAGCTCTACTAATCAATCAGCCCAAAAAAGAGTAGGTATTATGCCAAAAAAAAACATACAATTTAAAAAAAGAAAAATCAAGTGAAGTGCTTAAAATGAAAAAATAAAAGTTGGAGCTATACAAACAAAATATAAAAAATAAAGAAAACGATAGAAAACTCAAACTAAAATTAAAAATCCAACTCTTGGAAATTGAACAGGCTAAACAAAAAGTTACTATGGATATGGATATACATATAACATGTGTCTATGATATAACTTATTCCAGTTTGATTTTTTTATTTTCTCTTTTTATGTTTTGAAGTCATTTTTGCTAGCTTTTAATTTAACCTGAATTTTTTATTTTTATGTTAGGTATAATGAAGTCATTTTTGCTAGCTATTAAGTTAACTTGAATTTTGTGATATGAATTTTGTTAGTTTTTGTTTTTGTTCAAGTTTATGAAAAAGATTAAAAAGACTGCTATACTTTTTATTTTTGTTATACCTACATTTTTTTCTTTGATAGTTATTCGTTTTACATAAACCTTGCAATTGCATCCCTAATTCGGCTGCCATCAGTGAATGTTGTGCTTGAGGAATCATCGAAAACATCATGGTTTTCAATAACATTGTCGGTTTCTTCTTCTTCGACTTCAAAACTTTCCAATCTGTATTTAATACAAATGTTATGAAGAGCTGCACATGCGTTTATTATTTGGGTCGCTTTTTTTTGCAGTGTAATGTAGTTCTCGCGCTTGTAATAAGCATCTAAATCAGCTTTTTAATAATCCAATAGTGCGTTCTATAATATTTCGGCCCTGTGCATGCTTTCTATTAAACGTTGATTGTAAGGAACTATCTGCAGCGTTCCTATATGGCGTCATTAAATACGGTGATAGAGGATATCCTCCGTCCCCTAAATTATTTGTTTAAATATTATATACAAATGAACGGAACTGTTTTTTTTTTTACCAAGAATACGAAAGTCAGTTCTTAAATTACGATAGTCTTCTTCTATCTTCACTTTTAATTGTGACATATTCCATATATTAGCATCATGTGAGGATCCTGGATGTTTTCCATTTATATATCTGATGCACATTGAGTGATCACAAACCTTGCCCCTACTACATTTGGGATTCCACTTTTTTCGAAGAAGTATATTTTTGCCAGACGTTCTTCTTCTTGAGTATAGGTGAATTTTATTCATTTGGGGCAAATGTGCCTTTCCAAAACATTGAGTAATTCTTTAAGAACAACAGACACCGTTGGCTGCGCCATGCCTATGTTAAAATCATTCCCAACGCTCAGTTGATAACTTCCTTGAGCAAAGAATTTTAGTACTGCTTCTAATTTAAGTACATTTGGGATGGATTGTTGTCTTATCATCGGTTTCAGTTTGTCGTCAATGTCGGTCAATACTTCTAAGAAGGCTTGTTTCGAAAGTAGGAAGTTTCGTATAAATCTTAAATAACCGAATCATATTATGCGCTTATAAAATTTGGAAAATTCATTACCTACATAATATGTTCCTCCAAATCGAAAGGGTTTGAAGTATCTCGTAATATCCTGCGTCTGATGGTTTGCTCATGTACATTTTCTTCCTCAACTCCAAAAAACAATTCTACCGAAGACATTTCGTTTTTAAAATGGGGTTTAAAAAAAAAAACCAAAGAAATTATTTGTGAAATTATTTGTATATTGCACCACTTCGATATTTGATAGATTTGTCAATGAAGAATTTGTAACTCAAGGAAAATTTGATAGATATCAAGATTTTTAACAACCATAATACCAAGTTTGTCAGTAGAACAATTCACAACTGCATTCAATTCACATTTTATCAAAAATTTTGATAATTGATAACTATAATACCGATTCATTAATTTTGTTGATACTTGTCAACTATCGTATTGATATTTGACAACCGTAATAGGGGTGATAGATAGTCAATATGTTCACATAGGGTAAGCTTATTGTCAAGGATGATGCCAAGATACTTCACTTTTTCCACTATTTCGATTTGCACATTATCAACAAGGAAGGAAAGGAAAATATAATGACTTGCAAATACATATGTACTTAAAACATAAATTTATAAATATGTATGCTAAAATTAATTTGTTCGCAGTTCAGTTCAGTCATAGCAAATCCAATCAAAGAAAGCCTTAAAAAATTATCAAACAACAACATTTTGTACTATGTAGCTGGCAATACTGTAAAACGAATCCACACCACACTGACGCGACGCATGGTACAAACAAAAGATAAAGAATACACAAACAAGGCAAGTGATTGAACAGATGATTTTGAATGAGGCTGTGTGGTTGAGTATAGATATGGAAGTTCTAATACCACCACCACTACCGCAATCCTCGGTCGTCGGACCTCTTTTCGCGCATGATTTCCAAGAAATAGTAGAGAGTAGTGCCTTCTTATTCACAGATTTACTTTATTCTGCATTTGTATTTTTGCGATAGGTAAATCGCATTTAAATTAATATTATTTTATTAGTCGTTTTGCCCAGAGGTAAGGTAGACTGAGATACCCATCTCCGAATCCTCTTGCCGCTGGGCCCCTCAATTTTTGCCAGGAATCCGCCATATTGTTTTCCTATCTGTGTACATCAGTTCCTATCCGTGTAAAAAGATTAGGTGCGAATGTGTTGGTGGAGAGGATTTTTGACGTTTGTCAATACGAATTTCTATGCAACAATACTAGCGCACCTAAACTTTTTGGGAGCGTAAAATTTAGCTTGTAGGCAAATTACTGTAAATAGGTCGAAGATGGGAATCTCAGTCTCTCTTACCTCTGGTTTTGCCTCCACCACCAAAGTATCAACTATCAACATTGTGTGTTCGTTCGGTTTTCATTATTGACGACTGACGTGACGCGTAGTGCTGTCGTTAAAGTTTCTACATTTCTCTTCGTCTGTGCGGCGGTTTTTTTCCACTTTCGTTTAAAACATCAGCTAAATAACGGAGACTCGACTCAAGGGTGACAGTAGAGAATTTATAAGGTTTGTAAAATGTCATAAAAAAAAGTAGTTTGGTTTTGATCAAGGGGTTATAAAAAAACAAGTGTCAAGTAGGTATAAATTTCGGAAATTCTTATTTGAAATGTGTTTGGTGGAAAGTTCTATTGTCAGGTATTCTAAAAAAAATAGTTTTCCGTCATAAAAACCTCATCCAGATGGATTATTATTATCTCATCAATATTATCTGTCGTATGATTATGTGTATTTTTATTTGCATCTTATTTTGTTGGTGTGCGGACAGGGGCACCAAGCAAACAAAACTTAATTGAATGAGAGAGAAGAGCAGCATATGGTACGCCGTACGCGTACGATGGTATCACGACAAAATACACTATACTAGAGATAGAGCAGTGACAGTCACATGCCGCGTGCGCTGTTTTCATTGTTGTTAGCACTGTCTGAAACTGGAAATGCCACTGGCCTGACCTGACCATGCCACAGCCACATGCAATATTATCATTTCTGAATGTTTATTCAGAGACGAAGAGGAGACCAAAAAAACGCGCATGAGTTCGGACTTTCGGTTCGGAGCAGCAAAAAGCAGACAGTAAAATAAACAGTGAAAGGAACCGAAAAAAAGTGATATAAATAAACAAGAGAAACATGCACGTTAAGGATAAGTTGATGTGTGGGTTGCTGCAGAACACAAGTGTGTGTATAGATATAGTGGCAGTGGCCTTTGTTTGGTATGGGTTGAAGTTTGGCAACCCTGGATTTGCGTGTCTGGCAGTGTTATCATTTTTCAATGTCAGTTCCTTCCTTTCCTCACCACATGATTTTTTTTTTATTTCTTATTTATATTTTTTTTTTATTCTTCGTTTTGTTATCGTTTGCTTATGCAGCACACAATTTTGTTGTCTCATCGGTATACCTATGAATAGTTTTTTTTCTTTCTTCGACTTCGACTTTAATAAGCGTTTATAGAATTTTAATGGTGACCACCCACTGTCGGTTGAATGTTGTCTGTCGGATCTGGTCATTTGTGGACTTTGGTGTGATAAGGACTTTGGAGAAGAACTCTTTATACATTTTTTGTTTATCGCAAGTATAGGTACTGTTTCTGTATAATTGTTCACTAGTATTAATATATTATATTATGTACACTTTGCGTCAACTGATTAAGCACAAAACTTTTCTAAGGTACATTGTGCATTTTTTCCAAACATTGTTCGTAAATGTTTCATTTGATGGTGATTACTGTTTGTCCATGATGTTGAGAAAAGAAATCAGAAAGAATAATTCCAAAAGTACAGCTATTTTTTCTCTGGCACTCTTGCAAAGCGTTCGATATAAAAAAATGCAGATTTTTTTGCTTCAACTGAATAGACACAAGAGCATCAGGTCCTCAGGTCTTCATTGTTTATTAACGTTTTGAGGAAATTGACACATTAGATCAACAGTTGAAGTGTTTTAAGTGAAATTTAATCGTTGAACTGAAATTCAAATAAAAATGGGTAGATCAAAATCTCTTAATAGTGTTGAAAGAGCAAAAATTGATCTATTAAGAGATCAAGGACTAACCGGGCATGTTATAGCGAACAAAATTAAACGAAGGTTTAGTGTGATCAATTCTTACTTAAGAAATAAAGATTCGTATGGAAAAAACCTGAAAGGAGGTAAAAAAACGACAATAACAGCAGTTGTTCTAAGAGCAATTTTGAGATGTGCTTCCAATTCTTGTGACTGCCGGAAAAATAAAAGCGAAAGCCGGTGTAAGTGCAATCGTTTCAACAGTTCTAAGAGTAATCAGTAGTGCCAATCATTTAAAACGAATAAAAATTTAAAAGAAACCATTACTTAACGAGCAACGGAAATGTATGCGATTAGAATTCTGTAGACTCCATATGAGTTGGAAAAATGAATGGCGTCACGTGTTTTTTCGGATTAAAAGAAGTTTAATTTTGATGTCCCTGATGGGTTTAATTATTATTTCCACGATGTGAGGAAAGATGAACGTTTTTTATCGCGGCATCATAGTCGAGAAGGTGGTGTGATGGTATAGGGAGCAGTTAGCTATTACGGTACTGTTGAGCTTGTTCTAAACCTCAAAAATGACTGCAGTAAGTTATAAATGAATTCTGGAAAAACATTTTCCTAAAATTTTCTGACATTTTTGGAACCCAAAATTTGTTTTTCAGTAGGACAACGCCCCACACGACGCGTATAGTAAACAAGTAAAAGTGTTATCATCGGCCTGGCCGATGCTTTAATACCCTCCACTGCATAAAAATCAAGCAAAATGTTCGCCATGCGAGATAGTATGTACTGTACAACACGTACGGGTCTAATAGTGGTTTTGTATGGGAGGTACCAGAACTACTTGACCGACATAGCCCATTTTCAATAAAAAGAAGTCCTCTCACAAAATTTCATTCGCCTAGGTCGATTCGTTTGGACGCTATCGTGTTTTCAACAGACAGGCGGACATGGCTAAATCGATTCAGAATGTGATCCTGATTCAGAATATAGGTATGTATATACATTATAGGGACTCCGGTGACTCCTTCTTTGCGTTACAAATGTAAAGACAAAGTGAATATACCTTCCTGTGGAGGGTATAAAAATTGGATAGACAAGCAAAATCTGGAATTGCTTCAATGGCCGCCGTTCTTTCCTGACCTGAACTTATCGAAAATGTTTGGGGATGGTAAGTACGAAAAGTTTATGAGTTACTGACGGCCAGTTTGAGGTCAGAGAATCCCATTAAATTACCCTGGAGGGAAATTTTGCTGGACTACTCTTAAGATTCCATGCTGGATCGAATTTATGAAGTCATAACCACTAAAAGGCGGCAGTGCCCACTACTAAAACTACCCAATTAAAACTGTTTTAAGAAAAACTTGTTTCATTTCATTGCATTAACTCTGATTTCCAATTTCAATATTTGTGTCTATTCAGTTGACGCAAAAAAATTTTCATTTTTTCATATGGAACGCTTTGAAAAAGAGACACAGAAAAAATAGCAGTACTTTTGGAATTATTCTTTCTGATTCATTTTCTCAACAATCTTCATCAAATGATACATTTACGAACAATGTTTGGAAGAAATGCACAATGTACCTGTAGCATCTTGTCCTATGCCGCCTGCACTCTGCCGATCCAATAACAATTAGGTACTATTTTATTTTTAGTATTTATTTGACTGACATTAGTTGCCAGGATACTACAGTACCTTAGAAAATGTTTGTGCTTATTCAATTGAAGCGAAGTGTAGGTACATAATACAAAAAAAAATTCTTTTAATTTGATGAACTAGAGAGAAATGAGTGACATTTCTTAATCAGAACATTAAATGCCCCTTCAAAATGCTAAATATATAGCAATAAAGGTAAAAGATCTATTGGTGGGGTGATCCTTTCAGCCTTGAAGTACGTTGGACTTCGCCAGGGGTGCGTCTTGCATCCTCTCCTTTTCATGGACTGGATGTTACAGCGCAGTCTTGACGAAGAACGTTTCGAATTGGGAGATCTGTGGATCAGTCATCTGTTCTTCGCTGATGACTTGGTCATCCTTGGGTCCTCTGAGACTGAACTTTAGCGCGCACTCGATGGGTTTGTAGCCGTTTGTGTAGAAGCTGAGATGAAGGTTAACGTGAACAAATCTGAAGTAATGGTTATCTCCAGAACGCCTGTTCAATGCACTCTTCATGTTAGTGGAGTCCCATTGAAACAGGTGGAGTACCTCGGGGTCTTATTCATGAGTGATGGAAGGAGAAATGCTGAGTTTTCTTGTAGGATTGGTCGGGCTGGATAAATTTTGAGACAGTTTGGTCATTCTGTTATTAGGAGGACTGAACTTGGTGTCAAAGCTAAGTTGTCAGTATTTAATTCGGTGTTTGTTCCAACTCTTACCTATGGTCATGAGGTTTGGGTAATGACCGAAAGAATAAGATCGCGAATACAAGCTGCCGAAATAAGATTTCTCCGTTGTATTGCTGGTGTGACTCGTAGGGATCGCATTAGAAATACCAGAATACATGAGGAACTCAATGTCAAGCAGCTACTTCTTCGGACGGAGCGTTTCATGCTTCGGTGGTTTGGTTATGTTAAATGCATGTCCCCGACCAGGATTCAACGACGTGCTATGGAATCCGTACCATCGGGCTCTAGGTAGACCCAGGATGCGATGGTTAGATCAAGTCACTAATCTCTCCTCTACCCGTATGGGGATTGCCCTTGATGATTTGGAGTCGATGGCGGAGGATCGAGAGCTATAAAGGGTCCACTTGAGCAACCTACACCCGCGACCCACTTATCTAATATGATAAAATTAATGAAATTTAACTTTAAGTAAGAAATAATGCAATATGTACCTATTAACAGAGTACGTACCAGATTTGAAATTTCATTTTAGAGAACAAAATTCATTTTATGAAAGAACGAAGCAACAAAACATTAAACCCATAAAGGTTTCTTAACTTCTAACAACTTGCGGGCTAGCTAGCCATATAAAATAATAACATCAACATTAAGTGGAACTAAGAGCCCTAATCCAAAATGGGAACCCTGCAAAAGAAGGCTCGATGAAATTGTACAAAAGTGTATACATATAAGGCTACAGTCGACTATAAAAAAATACCGAACCTTAAAACAATATAAAAGTCAGACTGGATTAATTTTCTTATCCTAAAACAATGAAATGCTTAGATGCAGAAAGAAATAGGGACCTTTTTTTAATTTTAAAGAGGTTATTATGTATATAAATGTAGTACCATTCGTTCGGAGGGAGAGCAAAGAAACAAGGTCATATGATGGCCAAAGATTTTAGACCCATAATTATCTTGTCATTCCTTAAAACCTTCGAAAGAATCCTGAATGACTATGTGAGAAACAAATGTGACAATAATCTGCTCTCAAGATGGAGTCCTATGATAGGACTCCTATCCCCCCTTGTTAAAGGTCCTAGTTGTAGATAAAATGTTCAAAAGAATAGAATAAATTGACATAAACGTCACGGCATTATGCGGATGACTTTGTAATTATAGTAGGTATAATTTTTAGACACATTAAGTTAAATTATGCAAGTTGCTCTGAATACCCTTAACAAATGTGCAAAGGAAAATGGACTAAACATCAATCGATCTAAAACGGAACTTGTACAAGGCGCCACAATTTAGCCTGAGACAACTAGATGGTATAAAGAACTAACACTTGCAGTACAAGTAAAATATTTACCTTGGTATAATTCTAGACAGGAAATTAGAATTTAAGTAGGTACACAGCAAAGAATTAAAAACGCAAACTTTGCACTTTTCATATGTAAAAACGGGCAAATCCTGGGGTTTGAAATCAAAACTGATGCGCAGACCCGTGCTAACGTGGAGCACGAGCACTATATTTTGTGTATATTTAGCAATCAATAAGAAGACAACTGTTGAAAAATTAGCAGTAGTTCAGTGAAGGCCCGAAATCACCGATACGACTACACTACCATATCCACCCACTGCAAGTATGTACACCTTTCCCAACTTAGTGCCGCTTGATTTAGTGCAGGTTAAACGCACAGCTGGAAATTTGTGCGTTAGGCTCACAAACTCGGACACCTTTCACAAAAAGTAATATAGGACACTGCTCAATCATGGGTGAATTTTTCAATGGTAATTCGATAACAATGGGTGAAATCAGCCTTTCACTGGACTTACTGGACTCCCAGGAAGAGAGGAATTGAATGGAAACGTAGAAATACAACCAAATCTATACTGACGGATCAAAAACCATGGAGGGAACATGCTCTTAAGGTGCAGTGTCATCCAGTCGGAGATTCTAGCTATACACAAAGCCGCAGATCTATAATAGTATAGAGATCGAATGGAACCCAGAACTAAGTCAGCTTTATCAGTACTGTCGAGCTTTTTTTTTTAACAAAATGCCATGGCACCAACACCGACAATGGCAGACTGTGTATAGGTACTGAAGAGAATAAATATTGCATCCGTTCCAGGAAAGTGTAAAAGAAAATCCGAAAGAAAAAGAAAGAGCATGAGAAACGAGCGATCGAGGAAATAGAGAGGTGTTACTCTAGGAACAATGTTCGGAAGTTTTACCAAAAGGTAAAAACAACCAAAAACAAAACGATCGAACGACGTCGTCTCGACGATACTTCTACTTCATGTAACAACCAAACAACGATAATCGTCGAATCGATAGGACGATCATCGCTTTTTATTGCTTCACGTAAACTATTATACTGTCAAATGGCGTCGTCGCAACGATTCGATTGAACGATGGCTATTTTGCAATCGTTTCATCGTTTTTGGTGTATTTTGAATATAAAGAGAATCTTCGGACGATATTCGGTCCAGTATGTATCAAAAAGCTGAAGATACAACGGCTGATATGGCTGGGGCACGTGGAGCGTGTATGGAAAGCAACGCATCAGCCTGACGAGTCTTTGAGTCCACCGTTGAGGGTGAGGGTCGACGTAGCAGAGGAAGACCCAACATTAGGTGGAGCGCTGAATTGGACGGCGACCTCAACGAACTTGGTGAGCGTAACTGGAGGCAGCTAGCTAGGGGCCCCCAAAAGCAAAGTTAGTAAATGCTTTAAGCAAAATGCATGCACAAATCCTCTTCCTCGTCTTCTTTTTCTTCTTTTACAAACCTTATCAATATAATTCCTCGTGCACCTATGCTTATTTTCCAACGTATACATGCATTTCCATATAAACGAGAACAAAACAAACAAAATAATATACCAATTTTATAAGTTTTCAGTTGACACAGTTTGTTTAGTCCTGCTCAAACTGTTCAAAATGAAAACGATGAACGATTCGATTAATCGATGTGATTGTGATGTTATATGAAGCAAACTTAAAACGAGGTCGTTTTATACAATCGTCTCAACGATGATAGTCTGATAAATTACGCGATTAGAGCCCAGATGATTTCCTTTCCGCCTTAGACCAGGATAATTTTTAAATGTTGAGTTCAAAGTGATTATACCTATCTGTTTGAAGGCTGTCGCTTTGAACCAGCCCTTAGCCGGGATTGTTTCTTTGCAAGATTTGCGACCCTTCTCAAAAGCATAGTTAGAAAAATGGCCCCGACTGCACACAAAATAGGGCGTCATTGGAATAAAAGGGATTTTCGCATGTAGGAGAATAGTGGAACCAAACAATTTCTATGGTAGAGCTGAAGCGAACGGTTTATTCTTTCGCATTTACTCTCTCAAAGCAAATGCGAAATGAAGATTGGTATCGAAACAGCAATGGTGCGGAAAGGAACGTTCAATCCCATGTGAAAATTATTTTTAAAAGTGCATTTTCGGTGCATTTTCTGTCCACTCCACTATTCTCGTTACACTCACTCAAAATCTAATTGGAAAAAAATTATTATGAGAAGGCCTGGGGCTATCACGCAAAAGCAAAACGATTGGGCGACATCTGTCCCTATCATGGCAAAAGACAGAGACTGCTATTGTCGAAACGATGTCGTTCGATCGTTTTATATTTTACGTGATCTGGCCCCTGAATGTCCATGTTCAAAAAACGCATCGATATTTACCATAATTACATTTTAAAACCTAAATCTGCTAGCGAACACCCTGTATCATGCTATACGAGTATATTATTGACAGCTTCGATAAAGCACTCAGAAATACTTAAAATGTATCTATAGATGCAAAATTGTCTTAACGTCAATATCAGCACAACTTAAATTGTTTTATTCGATTTCAGGAAATTTGTATAAGTTGGCAAAATAATTTTAATATTTATGATCAGAGAAGAGCTCTATAATTATTTCCTAAAACATTGCAAGTGGTCAGACTCGGCTCACGTAGATATTCAAAGCACTCATAAATCTATCTCTCTATTCTGTGGCGAATATAGTTTTATGAGACCGTCGTAGGTAGATGTGTTTAAATATTTTATTTTTATGATTTTATTAGCTAGCGCATTTTATTATTTTACAATCTATTATTGTCTCCTCGTTATCATTCCAAGATGAACAGCTAAACAGTAAACTAATTAGTGATTTATCAATAGATATATCGTTTATTCAAATCAGAGTTTTTTTTTACAATTTTAGTTATTTATATCAACATCAATACTGTGAAATGGATATGTAGTTGTAGCAGGGCCGGATTTAGAGGTCCTGGGGCAACAAATAAGTGGAGGCCCCTGGCTTATTTTTTTCCAAATAAAATGAAAATTTTTTTACCATCAAGTGTTTCAATAATTTATTGCGAAACCAAGTAAATTATCTTAAAAAAACATACATATCTATATATATAAAAATTGAGCCTTAAAATGTTTGTCGCCGATTCACGCTTTAACGCATTTACCGTTCTTAACCAAACTTTCGCACATCTTTGGTATTGGTCCATACATGAATCCTGTGAAGTTTGGTCAAAAATGGACAAAGGGGCGTGGCACCCCCCATACAAAAAAAACATTCAAAATCGTATATATCGAAAACCACCAAATCGATTGAGCTCAAAGTTACAGATAATCTTAGTTATTGGCCCTGGAGTTGTCCTGTGAAGTTTGGGCAAAATTGGACAAAGGGCAGTGGCACCGCCCATACAAAAAAAAACATAATCTTATATCTCGAAAACCGCCGAATCGACTGAGTTTAAACTTACAGGCAATCTTAGGTATTACCTTAGGAGTATTGCTATGAAGATTGGTAGAAATTGGACAAAGAGGCGTGGCACCGCCCATACAAAAAAAAATCTTCTATGGGGTGAAACTCGATGACGTTATAATTCGATAACCGCTGGGCCGATTTTCATGATTCTTTTTTTGTTTTGTTCGTATTGCTGTATTTCAGGTTTACGCAGAAAGAAAATTCCAGAAAATCGATTTATTCTTATTTTTCGCATTTTACGAAAGAACATTATTATCTAAGAGCTATAAGCAATACAATTTCTGTGCACGGGCAAAGCCGGGCGGGTACAGCTAGTATAAATATAGAAAAAACAAGAAGTATATGAAATTAAATTAAAGCGCTAACAAATGGAACCTAGCGAGCTTTTTTGGACGAATGATGATCCTTGATGATTTCGCTGAAATCCAGTTTCGCTTTCAATGCTGAGTAGGGATAGCTTTGATAGACGGTTTTGTCCCATCGTAGTTCGAAGTCTATTTTTTATAATTTTCATTTCGAAAATGACCGCTCTCCAGTGCAATTAGACACCATCAAAACAAATACATCCTGACTGCAATTTCAATGTTTAGAAATGTAGCTCTAAAATGTTAATCTTCAAGAATGTGATAGTAAAATAGCTCGGTAGATTGGTTTTTTCTATAATCCTTTTTGTACAAGTCGATCAAAGATAGATATTGAACCAACTCATTACCAAGACTAGGCTCAAAATCATCTTTGTACAGTTCCACCAATGCCTCTGCTGCAGCGTGCAAATTTCCAGCATCCATCTTCTCTATGTGATTTAGAAATCCAAATCTAGAACGTACAGCTTCGTATGCATGCAATCTTTCAGTAAGAGAAACACATAGATGATCGATCACTGGGATAAAACCGGATACTTTGAATTTCTCTTTTGGTGACAGATTTGCGTCTTGTGCTTTCATTTACAACTTTTTTGACACTTTTCCCAAAAGGCTCATAAAATTGACCTGTTTTTTTCGTTTCAATTGATAATGTTTTTTCCAGATTAGCAAAGGGTTTGAAAAATATCGTAAAATTAAAACAAAAAACTGCCTATTTTTACAAAACCCTTTGCCAATCTGGGAAAAACCAATTGCGCAAGGAATGAAGGATATATTATGTTTATATTGTAAAATGGGATTAAGTTGATAAATGCAACATTTATGACGCTTTTCCCAAAAGGGTTGCGAGTATTTGTTGTTGCTTAACGGTCGATTCCAAATGGTGGTTCTTGATTTGAAATGTATTTCTCGCGCCTCTGCAATTTACCGCTATTTAGGACCGAGAATATTGAAGTTCTAGTTCGAAGATATTAAAGATGATGTTCATGGTCGTCGGTCCTGTGTTTGGTAATGATTTGGTTTTTATTTTTTATTTTTTTTTGTCTGGTGTTTACTCGTCGGAATTTGAAAAATTGGGCCCCTGTTTTGTGGAGGCCCCTATTTTGTGGAGGCCCACCTCCCCTGCCCTCCACTAAATCCGGCCCTGAGTTGTAGTGTGCCCCATTTACGTAGTTATTTTTTAGCATTGAACAGTGATGAATAAGTTTGAATAGGTACACATAAAAATGAAATAGGTACATATACATAGGTATCTATAATCTTTCTATGAATGGCATGATACCTAAATACCTACCTAATATTATAATGTTATGAGTATGACAGTCATTTAATTACATTGCATTTAGTGCATTTTAAATCACTATCGAGGATGACCCTCTCTCAATCCAGTTTACATTTCAGACCCTATCTCTCTCAATCGCATTGAAAACAAGATGCAGATAAATACAAAAAAAAAAACTCCCTCAGCACTACAGTGCATCACAGTAAGGAGCCAGTGGGCTATTTAATTTGGTTTTCGTCATTTACATATTTCTTAACGATTTCAAAGAAATTTTATAAAGGCAAACTGAAGGTAATCCAACAGTAAAAACAAAATAAGAACAACGCCAGGGATGTGCGTGCAGATTTATGAGGAAACCATCAGGGTGTCGTTAAACGAAAGTGTAAACAATAACTTTGTTTAATGGGTTCCAGAGAGACAAGTTATGTTTTCTTGTTTTAGGTAGGCGGTAAGGGTGAGGTAAATCGACGAATGGGTGTCGCAAGAGAAATTCCGCAAACTGCTCTAGTATTTATATCTTTGGCAAATATCTATCATAAAAATATATTGTTGCATGCAGGTAGTAGAGATACGGCTTCACGTTGCAATTCATCCCATTCGTTACAGTTGGTCTTTATTTCTTTAGTCGTAAGCACATTTTAAGTAAAGCAAGTACCTATTATTTGGGCATTGACAAGATTACGAAAATTGTTCTACAAATCTTCTACAATTTTAACAGTTGTGGAATTAATATTAGATAATTTTAGTTCGGAATTTATAATTTTGTACTGCGTTTTTTGTAGCCAAAATCGAACGTCTGGCAATGCTAATCCCAACACATGCACAGCTGCACATTGTGCAAGTGAAAACAAAAAGTTATAAACAATGTTGCCACTTCAAATATATAATGTAGTATAGTGGAGCTTGTTTACAAAGGCTATAAAAATACCTACACTCTTCAATATTTTTTTACCAACTATTGCTATATGTATTAAAAACTAGCTGAACCCCCGCCGGCTTCGCCAGGCCTTTTATTGCTTTTTACAATTTTAATTTTTTATTTTTTTTTTGGCCCATCAATTGATCACCGTAATTACCGACATTTAAAAAAAATGAACTCTATTGGTTGAAAATTACGAGCGACAGACGGAAACATATAGTTTTTTCCACTTTGTTTTATATGTATATATGTACATATATGTAGCGCGAAAAATGAGAATAAACTGGAACTTTCTTTCTGCCTAAACCTGAAATACAGCAATACGAACAAAACAAAAAAAGACTCATGAAAATCGGCCCAGCGGTTATAGAGATATAACGTCATCGAGTTTCATCCCATAGAAGATGTTTTTTGTATAGGAGGTATACGATTTTGAATGTTTTTTTTTTGTATGGGAGGTGCCACGCCCCTTTGTCCAATTTTGACCAATCTTCACGGGAATACTCCTGGGCCGATACCTAAGATTGTATGTAAATTTGAACTCAATCGATTTGCTGGTTTTCGAGATATACGATTTTGAATGTTTTTTTTTTTGTATGGGAGGTGCCACGCCCCTTTGTCCAATTTTAACCAATCTTCACAGGAATACTCCTGGGCCGATACCTAAGATTGTATGTAAATTTGAATTCAATCGATTCAGTGGTTTTCGAGGAATAAGATTTTGAATGCATTTTTTGTATGGGAGCTGCCACGCCCCTATAACTTATGAACCAATACACCTACAAAGACCGTATGAACTTATAAACCATGGTATCAACGTCACCTTTCATGGGAAATTTCCAGAATCAAAATCGGTTCACGCATTACAGAGAACATTATCGACAAACACAATTGACCATGATTTTTATATATATATAGATAGAAGTAAACTTTTTGATTAATTATTATAGAAATATTATTTCATTAAAATTTCTGCCCCAGATGGTTTGGCAGTGACCATCCAGTCACCTAAATTTTTCAATACCTGGGTACATTTTCGATGGTTTCGGCCCCTATTTCAAGACCTGACCAATATTGTCATGAATTGCCTGAATCCTCTCTCAGTCGATATCTACAAAATCCAGCTGTCTTTTTCTGCTTCTTTAGCCCACAGGGGTGAAATCAAAGGCTCGTCGGGCTGGAGCATTATTGTCCATGCGCTCAACGTGGCCTAGTCACCTCAACCGTTGTATTTTAAGACGTTAAGGTCAATGTCGCTGCAAAAGCCGGTGATGTTCGTTATCGTTATATCTGTTCGTCCTGACGTCTTGCCCCAAAACGCCGATGTTGGGAGGCTTTTTCGATGACAGTATGTATGTAGTAGATACTTAGTTTAGTCCTCGTTAACAGTCAGACACATTTTCACCGCCTCCATTTCAATACTTGCAAACGCACCACTCTCGCTGTAAACTCTCGATAATGTCAATATCATCAGGATCTATAAGTAGTTGAACGGACTTTTAAAAAAAAATTACCTCTGATGTTGATGTTCAATGGTGTTCGTGTTCTTTCCATCGTCACCCTCCACAGACGAAAAATTGTTGCTTTTACGAAAACTTAATCTTGATTCTGGTTCTGACTCTACAAAGGACTGATTCCCTGATTCCAAGGAAGCTTACGCCCGTTTTAAAGTCACCTAATTGTATAGGTCTGTTTTTTTTTTATTAAGAAATGATATACATATCAAACTTCAGGCCACTTTAAGTGCACTGTTTATTTTGAATTAGAAAATGTAACAGAATTCATAGTTTGTTCAATTTCTATTTCAATCAGGGCTATCGGCAATTCCGGGGGAAAAAAATTCCCCCCGAACATTTTTTGTTCCCTGGAAAATATTCCTCCTATCGTAGATCTCCATCGGAATTTATTTCCCCCGGAATTTTTCGAAAATATGTTCGAATGCATTGACAGTTGTCAATTGTAATTTATTCAGTTGTCATTTAAGTAAGCTCAAATTTGGAACTATTTTGCAAATTATATGTGTTAAATCAAGGAATTGTGTTAATTTTAGTAATTGCAAAGGTGCAAATTGGATTTATCCTTATTTTAGTAAAGAAAGTGTTCGATTCGGTGAAATATTAAAGAAAATAGCCGAGCAACAAATTCAACAGGAGAAAATTGAAGTGAGATTGAACAGAAGACCTTCAAGAGATAAATCCAATCCTTTGGAGTTAACAGCGTGAGTCGTTGTAAGTAGAAATTAAATCGCGTTGCAATATAGTTTACATATATGTATTAGATTTCACCAGTACTATACAGGGTCAACAAACCAAAACCAATCTTCAAATATTTGCCGGATTTTCTCTCGTACAATCTCTCAACAGTCAAAAAGCCTACCAATCCCACAATCGAGCTGGGTTCTGGCAGAGCTGTGGTTCTTTGCAGAAGGAGTTGGAAAGGATAATGAGATTGGATTAGCATAAATATGGAATATCCTTTATACTTTATTTATTTAACAAATTCATTTTATAAAAAATAATAATAAATTAGTAAATAAATGCATTTACATATTGAATTAATGTATGCACCTACATACAAAGTTATAATTAGTAAACCTCATTAATTGAAGTTTTTCCTCTTCTATTTGTATCTGCCGCTCCTATGCACCAATCCAATAGGTATGCCACTTCTATTTCCTCGTTTCAAATCAACCGAATTGAAAAAAAGCAACTGACTTTACATTTTTTCCTATAGAAACTGCTTGCGTTTTAAATTTCCACCTGCAAATTTACGAAGGAAATATCCTGGGGGGAATTCAATCAAATTTCGGGGGGAATTTTGTTCACGATAGCCCTAAATATGTATTTCCCTTTTTCGCGAAAGCTGTGCTTAAAAAATAAAACGGATTTCCCCGCTATATGTATGCTTTAGCAGGCAAAATGTATTCCTACTTTCCCTTTCATCTCATATCCAGATCGGAAATTCCCTTTGAAATTCCCATTCAAAGATAATATATTTGCTCTAGTCGTGTCTAATTGGCAACACTGGTTTGTTTCATGTTGACGTTAAACAGAGTTGCCAGATCCCAAATTTGTTTAATTCAATCTTAAACCACACTCAGCAGTATAGCATTAGCATAATATAGATTATGTCTAGTATATACGTATGTTAAACACAAATTTGTAGATACTATTGATACCTATAGTTTTTCAGTAGAAATAAGTTTTTAATTGTCAAGTATACGTGGAGTACCTACTTTAAAGATTTTAATAAAAGTTGTCTTATATACTGGCATTCGAACCGTCAAGTAAAACAGTGGAAAAACCTTAAGATATTATTTGTGGGTAGGACCTGCGATCCGTCGCTCTGAAATTATGAAACGACAGTAGTCCACATCCTTCAAGAAGTGAAGAGCCTTGCGCCCGGAGGACAATAGAAAACCATCGAAAACGCCATAAAAAGAGCCCAATGGCAATCAGTAATGAAGGCGGCCATTTAAGTTATATCATGATATTCAAAAACTTATGGGTACTAAGACTTGACTAAGAATAAGAATTTGCTAAGAAAATAGACACATATCTAACGTCAGAGAGCTAATGAGCCCACATCGGAAGCTCTCAGAGCCTCGCAAAAGCCTTGCTGTATCCATACATTCTTAAAACCTCTTCTGTGTGTTAGCTTAGTAAACCCAAATAGGAAGGCTATGATAGGCTATATTAAAAGTCTTGTAGCACCCATATGCAAGTACAGAGCTGTTAGAACATCGTCAGAGTTAGAGAGAGAGTATTGGAGTCTATCATAGTCTTTTATGAGTGATTGTAAAATCACTTGAGAAATCTTAGGAGCCCACGTTAGAAGCTCCTCTTGATACATACATGGGTAAGCACTGGGAAGATTTCTAAATTGTGGCTATGGTACCTACTGCTCAATGTCGAATCGCTCAAAACCCAAAAGCTAGTCGCGTACTAAAAAAAAGTCAGATCAATAAAAAAGAAACAGTGTTGGGCGATTTGACATGATGTCGAAATAGTGATTTTGATCGAATTTGTGTTTCTGTAATTTTATGGCGGGTCTGTTTCATATCAACCACATCGATGTCACATTTGGCTATGCAAAAAATCGCCCAAAACGAAATCGCCCTAAACCGAGAAATGACGAACCGTCCATATGTATATCAGAGTTGCTTTTCGCGAAACCGAACCGTAGAATTGTGCGAAAAGTTAATGCAATTTCCCTCGAAAGATGGCCGAGGTGCATATTTATCAGATATGGTTTTATGAATGTAATAAGAACTAGCTATTCTTTAAAAAAAAAAACACAATAACAACTCTTAGACACTCCCAATTTGGTATAGGGATTATAGCTATTAAGAACTAAGCCACTAATATTTATCATGACTGACTAATAAGATTCATTTTAAATTTCGCGCCATTGTTGAACTGTCAAAATTCAACTCTCATTGCGATATGTTAAAACTAGAAGGTTTTAAATATGTTTCGATAAACACTCGAACTTGTTGAAATATTGAATAGTTTTGTGTGGTTTTAGGCCATATTTTATTGAAAATGATGCGTTGCAAATAAAGCCAATAAGAAACTTCACAAGAATGTCATCCACTACAAAATAAAAAAAGGTTGGTGTTGGTTGGTAGGTAAACCAAATTTATAAATATGCTGAGCTCACAAAATTGAATTCTAGAACACAAACAAAAGAAATAGTGACACCAAAATCATTCCGCAAAGAGTTTCGACAAACAATTCCAATGAAGAAGAAAAAGTGTCAGGTTTCGCATGTCACATTTGCACACGGATCACAATTTAAAGTGAACAACAAAATTATACATTTCCCAGACACATATCTACCTACCTACATGCATAAAGGTCTGAACGAACTCTACTCAGTAATTATTGACAACAACAACAACAATATAATGCAACAAAGTATGCAACAAAAGGAAGAATGAAAAAAGATTAGTTGTGTTTTTTTTTGTCTGATGGAATTCAAAGTTAAAATCGAACGAATGCACATGATAGATACGGTAGGGGATAGGTATGGCTTTGTAGGCAAAATGTATCTTGAATGGAAGTGAAATACCGTCGGCAAATCGTTGACACATTTCAATAGAGAAACATTCATTTTGCCATGAAGTTGTTTCGGCAGTTATTTTGACAGGTAAACGAGACTCTGGGGGCATGTGGTAACAATTTTAACCACTAAAATGTATGAATAATTTTCTGTATTCTTGTGTAGATAATTGCTCCGAATAAAACACGCAATTTAAATCTAAATATACAGAAAAATAAATTCAGGCTCTTAAGGCGATAATACTTATGCCTGTTTGACAACTGAAATTGATTGCCACTTAATTTTTTTTACAAAACAGTGCTGCACTCTTTTTGCTACATACATTTTCCTTAAAATATAAATAGTTTGACAAGTTACACTATATTCGACCTTGCTCGCAGGTCAAAAGTAAAAAAATAAACAAATGGTTGGCGCAACAGGTTCATATATGGCCCTAGTCCTAGCTCCTCGCAACCATTCGTTTATGTGAGTTTTTATTTTTGGGATGAAGCAAAGGCACCTACAGTTTTACGCCAACGGATTAGGGTTGCTTAAATATAGGGTATACGACACTATAGACACCACAATAGCCCTATCTTGATCACTGGAGAATCGCACTTAAAATAAAAAAAAACTTAAACAATTTCCCTCGAAAAACACTGAATATCAGCCCCAGCCCTTAAGAACAGCAAAATTTCTTACAAGTCGGAGTAAATTCTGTTCCGAACGGATACCTCGGTAGGGCTGACAGGGCTCGGACCATTACCTTGTTGTAGTGCAGCCTAGGTAAGAATGTGTATATCTCAGAATTCATAACAATTAATAAATACTATAAAGAGATTTATTGTTGAACGGCTGTAATCGCAACAAACCGCCAGAAGCCCTATACCGCCTTCATCAAGTGCCAAAGACTAGTGGTATCGTTGCCAAGAGCCCAAGAGCAAAATAATTCCGCTATCAGGCAGAACGAACTATTCAATCTCTGGACGATGAAAGTCAAGACGAATAAACTGCAGTAAGGATAGCGTTATATAAACGAAAGTCCAACAAGGCTGCGGGACTAGATAGCCGTGGACCGAACTACTATTTAAGGTATCATCGGAAGACGACTTGGTTGGTGAGCATACACCAATATTCATCTCCATGATTTGGTTAGAAGGTAGTATGACTGTTTACTGGTAAATGAAAACTCAGTATTGTTTTTTATAAAATACATTCTCCTTATTTTTTAGTACCAGATATTTCGTGAGGAGTTTGAACCCCTAAAACCCCTACCAGCGTTCGCTCCTGATAATACCCAACTGAAATAATTTCAAAAACAGCAGAAAAAAATGTTGACCAAATTTAGGCGCAAGCTTTAGAAATTCTGCTCAACGTTGTGTACCAGTATTGAAAAGGGTTGGCATAATATAGGGTTATGCGGGCTCAAGCAAATGTCAAAAATGTTCACCACTAGTCATATTACAATTAGGACCTACAATTTCATTGTAATCGCACATGGGCTTACGTTAGATTACTCCCATGCAATCCAATTATGCTTCTCCCTTAAGGGCATTCACAACCCCTTTGCAAATGTAAACAAATTATATATGTATCACAATGTAAGGACAGATACCTAATAATTGACGTTGCAGTCGTTCAACTGAACAAGCCAATGTGCTGAAAATTAATGGAAAACGAGAAACGAAGTTTGCAAAACTACAATTGACACATAATAAATCTTTAATATAAATCTAGGTATATGTAGTTGTTGTTTTGTCTAAATCTAGATAATCCGAACGCGTGCATGCATTTCAGGTCCACCCAACCGTCATCACAACTTCATTTTGATTATATTACAAAATAGTCAGTTGTTCTACCCTTTTTCTTTTATTGTTAAGATCGTCTTTTTTACCACAAAACTTTAATTTGAGGCATTATGTTCAAAATTATGTTCCCACATTTAAATATATGTACAAACATATGTTAACATTATACTTTTTTTTCTCGTAGGTAGATTTGCAATTATATTATAGTATATAGCAAATGCATGTTTGGAAGCATGCAATGGATTTTTTTTGTCGTTTTTATAAACAAAGCTTATACGATGCTCCTACCAACGTGATTAACCTGAAGCCACCTGTTTTAGCTTAATCATGTCATTAACTACGCGTTTTATCATACATTTTAATACTAGGTGCGTTTTTTTTTGCAATCCTATATGGGCTTAGATAAAACACAAAAAAAAAACGACTTACTGTGACTTGGCAGCACGATGCTAGATGACATTTGACTTTTCAGCTGTTTGCGAGAAACAGATTACCACAGCAACAGCAACTTTGACAGCAACAGCAACTTCAACAGCAGAAGTCGCATGAAATACATTGGAAACATCGACAGCAACTTTGTCAAGGGAGGAAAAAAAATTTGTTGTCAGTTGATTGCAACACAGCATTACCAGATTATCTTTTATCAAAATAAATGGTGAAAGCGAAAAAATGGTATTACGTACATGATAACCTGTAAAATGTTAGAGCATATTAGAATATTTATTTAATTCATGAGTGTTAACGTACTTATTACCTACCAGTAGGTACGTACCATTATAGGTACTTGGTGGTAGCTAAAGTATAAAATACTAAAAACATACCTATCTGATGTCATTTTCGACTGGGTATTTCAGATTTCTGCTGCCCAACATCAAATTCAAATTTGTATGTACTTTTGTTTTAATTGCTTGTCAAACATTAATTTTAACACAGCTCGCAACGATTGAATTAGAAAACTCGTTTCCACATTGCAATAGCAAAATTGAATTCAAAATCACGTCCCACCGACAGTAAATAATTTGACGCCTGCAGTCGGTGTACTGACACGGATCACAAAAAAAAGAATTTAATATTTTGCCAATCGTTAATAAAAGCAATCTAAATCAAAAGAAAATGAAAATAGTATTTTCTAAATAATTTAGCTACATAAGAATATTTTCTAAACTGCTGAAACCTAATTGTAGATATCTGGTAATGCTGCTGCACCTTCAGTATGTCAGCATTCGAAAGTTGAGAGAACTAAAAAAGGCACCGTGGTGTTGGTAGCATTTGCACAGCAACATTGAATTTAGGACTTAGCTCTAACGTCGATGTCGATGTCGATGTTGCTGTGGTAATGTAACTTCAGCCATTAAAAAGCATGGGCTCTAAAAAGTGCGCTGTGGCTGTCAAAGTTGCTGTGCCAATCTGTTTCTCGCAGTTCTCTTTTTGTTTACACCAAAAAAATTTGCAGGCAGTCAATTAGTTTTTAATTTGATAAAAGACGAGAAAAAGTTAACTATATGCATAATAAAATAGTTCACAAGTGATAAGAAATACATTTTAGTTTCAGATGCTTTGTTTATTGTTGGAAAGCTCTGCAGCAACAGCAAGTTCCAGCCGTAAGAGCGATTTGCAGGACGTAATGGATGTGCTTGCACTTTTAGTGGATGATTCAGGACGATTCAAGTTCCAGCGGCGAATCAGTAGCAGTACACAACTCCTTACGTGCACTGTAGCATTTCAGCAGTCCCACTCTGGTCCCAGTGTCTCTTCCTAAATCCAAATTTTGAGTTGCAATCTTTCTTGTCCATATTTTGATTGTTGATGTTTTTTTTTCTCTCTTTTTTAGGGGAGACTGGGGCACCGTGGTTTACATACTGAGCAATTTTGAACTAGGCTGGGTCACTGTATTTGTAATTGCTTTTGGCAGCTAATAAGCTACTACGAGCTTTGTAATTTTTTAATAAAATAAATTAACTTTATTTTTTTTGAAATAAAAAAATCAAAAACGACTTAACAGAAGCAAACTGAAATTCACAAATTACGAAATATTTTACAAATGACTGAAGAACCTTTATAAAAACAAAAATGAGTTACATGTTCAGGAATTTATGTAGGTGTTCTCGATGTTCCTGGAGCGTTGATTGGTGGTGGTAGCTTAGCTTTTATTTCAATGCCACTTACAGACCACTTGTTCAAACGTGCCCGATAGGCCAAGCGACAGAAAAATGTGCAAAAAAAACATACCTTTATACGGTTCCAAATGAAGCTGTGCCTTAAAGATATATTTTGAACAAAAAGAAAAACTCACCATAAAATCGTTTTATGTAATTATGACCATTCACATGAGAGCGACAAACTACCTACGAACGAACGAATATTCGCAAGTTTTGACAGTCCGTTTACATGAACACTTTTCTAGGTCGAGGCAGTTCGCAAATTTCAGCCATCAGTTTCTACCCGCAATGTCTAATTTGAGGTTAAGTTCAAACGGATATTTTATTCGCTTGTTTGTGGATGGCGAATTAAGTGATGTGGATTGCGAATAAACTTTGACAATTTGTGTCAAGGGTCTTTTTGTTCGCGGCAAAAAGTTTTGAATTTGAATTTTCTTAATACATTTTGATTGGATAATTAATTATCCTCCTCTTGGAATAATAAAATGTGCAATTTTCTGTCTATAAATGCATAAAAAGTGGTTTGTTCGCATTTCAACAAGTCGTTCCTTCGCTCCCATGTGAATGATCCTTTACAAATAGAAAATTAATATATGCAATTTAAGCATAAAAACAGCCTCATGCGGCTGCTTCCAGGCAAAAGAATATCCGAAAGTCGTTGACGACTAAAGAACACGGTATTACCAAGTTTAAATTTTGGTTAATATGTAGGTACTTTTAAATATTTTTTTAAATGTTACCTTATTAGCAATGTTCAAATGGCCAACGTTCAAAGGTGCCCCAGTCTCCCCTATTTATTTTGGTTGTCAAATTAACGTCATTTATGTCACAATCGATAGCACTTTCGATAACATTTAAAACAATCGTAGATTGGTAGCACAGTTTTTATCTGGGCTAAGGCATAAGCCCCGATGATTATCCGGGCTAACGATTTGTATGGAAAACTTGCTAAGCCCATATAGGATTACAAAAAAAACGTGCCTACTGTTAATTACGTGATTTATACGTGTTTTGTTTTTAATTGCACCGCGTCTCCGCGAGCAATATTTCATAGCTTGCTATCTGTCATTTCTCATAGAAAGAAATAATGATAGTATGAAATAAAATGTAGGGTGGACATTGCATAGCTTACTATTTCCATAGCCATCACACGAAAACACATGTGTCAGACAAAGAAAGGACACCATACTACCGATCATGATGGAATAAGTATAAGGTGGTCTCGTCGGCTGCCGACTCGTTCGTTTTTTGGTCCCTTAACGCTTCGTTAACGTACACTTACTACGCTGAATAAAGAGAAAAACGTGTCGTTAAGGGACTACTTTTTGCCGACGAGACCACCTTATACTTATTCCATCATGCTACCGATAGCAAGTTATGAGCTGAGCAATAGATATAATACTATTTGTGGTCTCCACCCCACGAGCAATTTTCAAAGCATGATATATATGACATTCTATGCAAAATTGCTCGTGGAGACGCCGGCTTACGTCGCTCCCATTGCAAAATAAAATGGAACATAACCTTTCAACTGCGGCTCTTTATTCAGCCATTTATTCAGCAACAACAAAACACAAACTGTCAAAAAAATAATTTCATGAAAATAAACTACATTTTTTGATTTTCCACGTGTTTCGATGAGTGGCAATTTGGTCCGAAAAATATCAGTCCTTTCTCCTGGAACATTGGAAAGAAAAGTTTCAGGACTTGAGAGCAATGTGAAAATAAAACACATAATGTTCGGTGGAAACGCCTTTCGCTTTCCCGAATTGTTAAACACTTCGCCTTAAACACGTTGGTGGAAACATGGCATTAAGAAAAAATGTTAGCAATAACAAAAGCATAGTTGCGTTTCTCTCGACCGAAGAAATTGACGCCAAACAATGAAAATAAGATTTTGCATTGATGGGGTGCCAAATCTTGTTTTCATTCTAACAGCAAAATTGTCATTCGAAAGTTTTAATTGGAAAAATTATTTATCATTAATAATAATGCTATAAATAATACCTAATTTAATTCAAATTAAGAAAATCTTGTTGAGACATTTTTTGTTTTGTTTATTTATTAGTAGCTACCCCGGCGAACATCGTACAGCTTCAGAATCAATAAATGTTTTGTTAACTTATTAGCTGGGATGGGATTCTGTAAAAAACGAAACGAAAAACGCTTTCGCTTTTCAAAAAAACGAAGGAAATCACGCGAAGGCGAAAGTTTGCTTCCGCCTTTCGTTTATTTCTTTCTTTCGTAAACGTTTAAGAAGCAGTGTAGTTAAAATTGCATACTTTTAGGGTCATATTCACAGTTGGAGGAAGTTTTGTTTTTAACAGCAGCACATAAATGTATGTTTTGCTTTTCTGATTCTATTATTCATATTTCATGTATCATTTAATTCTAAAAATAGTTTCATCCCTTGTCGTTAGTTAGGGGTATCGTGAATAAATTCCGATGGAAATGTTTCCCTTGTCAGCAATGTAAATCAAATTGCTGAATGGGAAACATTCCCGGGGAAATATTATTGGCGATAGGGGTGAGTTACAATTAGGAAGAAAGCGAAGAAACCCGAAAGAACGGCAATAAACAGAACTACCTCGTAACAACATTAACGCACTGAGGGTGGTTTTCACCTCTATACTAATCACCATTTGGCAGACATATCGCTTAGTTGCCGCAAGTATTAATCACTTGGTCAATTGACAAATCCAAGTGCAAGGTTAATTTTCTGGGAGGGGAAAGCAGAAATGTCTTTCCAAGTGGATTATATGCGGAGAATTGACTGTCAGAATTCAAACTATACCACTCACTAAAAAGGATTCTGATATCTGATGATGAATGTGTCTACTAGATGTTGTTATTGTTCTTCTCTCAACAATAACCCACAAATCACAATTAGAATTGTTTTTATTTAATTGTTCAGTTTTTCCACACAAAGTAGAAATGAGCCAGACCGCCATATTGAAAACACACAAATCTTTTATGGAGTACAAACCATTACTGCTCCAGAAATGTTTCTTTCTTTCGACGCCTTAATTGTTAGAAATACCCGCAAATGGGACTAAACTGTTAAAATAAATCAAAGAAAATTAAAAACGTCAATGTATAAGCAGTCGTTGTTTTCCTTTCGCATGGAACGAAAATGTCATTCGTTTTTAGAGTTACATGAAGCAAAATAACGAAATAGCTTTCGTTTTTTTTTTGCTTTCGCGCAAACGAAAATTCCATTCGTTTTTATAGTTACATAAAGCAAACCGTTCTTGCAAACGAAAACGTCTGACTGTTTTCATCTTACAGAATCGAACCCCTGAATTGAATTTTTTTATTAAGACAAAATGAATAGGTACTCAAAATGAATTAAGTTCAATTGGAATAAGAACTTCTTCGCGTTTGAACTTTCTTTTGATTATGGCAGGTTGGATGTCGTTGTTCATGAGTTTCTTCACCGTGAACCTGGTTCCATTTCGGTTGGTTCAGATTGTGCAGCATTATGATGACAGAGCCGACTTTGGGTTACAAATTAAGTGGTGGTAGACTGGACACGTCCAATGAATTAAAAAAATCAGCTGGTTAATTTGTTCAACCGATTAGAACGAATGGAATGTGTGATGTGCAAGCGATTTTGATTCCACCTGTCACACTTGTTGCAAACTCAAGGCTCAACTCTTACGTGAAATCAAAGGTGATTTCCTCTTAATTTTTTCATGGCCAATATGGCTGGCCTTCTGTATCACGCGATGAACAGTCGATCTGCTAGCTGTAACTCCAGTTTCTGCCTTAATTTTAGCCTTGAGAGCCTTGAACTTGAAGCAGCTCTCAGTATCGCCCGCCTTTCCTGACATGTTATTGCTTTGCTGACTCTTCCTCTGCGGTTTTTTCCATAGTTCTCAGGGTCCTTAATGAAGCTGTTAACAACAGTGGCGCCTCTTCCAATCTTGCTGACTCTGAAACGGATGGATTGTCCTTCATCCTGGTTAGCTCGAATTTGGCCAATTTCCTTCTTGGTTAATGCCTTTCCTTTACCCATAGTTGTTGATTGTATGAAGTTATTACTTAAACTAAAAAAAAAAAAATAGGTGGCGCAACAGGCGGTAGACACCCTAGGCCTAGCTTCTCGCAACCATTCGTTTGTGTGAGTTTCTATTTTTGGGACGAATGGAAGGGACCTACAATTTTATGCCGATTCCGAACGGCTGAATTGAGAAGCTTTTTCAGGACAGTCATACTCTCGGATGTTTGTCAGACGTTCGCGAGAGGTGGTGCAGTAGAGAAAAACACTAAGATGTAATTTGTGTTTTTCCGGGGATCGAACCTGGGATCCATCGCACACTAACCACTGCGCTCACATTACTTAAACTAAGCTCCCTAATACTCAAAGTATCCTTTTATTTGATTTAAAACATGGTAACAGGTAGATTAAGCCACTGCTCGTAATCAAGTGACACAAAATTAACAGGAAAAGCGACATAAAAGTTGCATTTATCAACTTAATCCCATTTTTTTTCTACAATATAAACATTGTGCATTTGGGTTTTCCCAAATCAGCGAAAGGTTTGAAAAATATCTTCAAATTAAAAAAAAAACTGCCTGCTCGTAATCAAGTGACACGGAGTATATGTAGGTATATGATTTTGAATGTTTTTTTTTTTGTAGGTATGGGAGGTGCCACGAACCTTTGTATAATTTTGACCAAACTTCACAGCAATACTCCCGAGCGAATACCTCAGATGGTGGTCTAAAAATTTGAGCTCAATCGGTTTATTTGTTTTCGAGATATAGGATTTTGAAAATTGTTTGGCATGGTAGGCTCCACTGCCTTAAATTTTTATTTAAGTCAAGCCGTTCTTGAGTTAGACATTGTATAACTAACACGACTTTGTTTCATATATATAACCTCATTTTTTTTAATTTAAATTTTTGTCAATGTCAAATGTTAGTTGTGACATTTTTATGCAAGTTATCGATAACATAGATATATTTATGTTGGCTACACTTTTCTTTACCCCCAATAAATAATTCAGGTTCAGAGTTTGCTGTATATTTAACAACGCATCAGTCAGGTGTCGCGCACAATTGGAGAACAATTTCAACTAACTGGGTGTGAGTAACTAGAGGCAGCTAGCTAGGGGCCGAACTGGCTGGAGGAGCTTTTTGGTGAAGGCCGTTGTCTACCCGAACGGTAAGCCGTAAGCGCCATCTTAATCAAATCGAAATCGTACATTAGTGCTTCAAATTGTATCTGCTTACCACAATATGAAGGTAATACAGTCACAACTGCGGTTATAACAAGCAAATTCGTGTGTCTCGTCTTGAGTTAGTTATAATAACCGATGTTCAATGCATTGAAGCACTAAGCCGGTTCATTTATAATAACCACAACAAAGGTGACAACAAGTTCACTACTGGTGTTTGTTTTACCGCCTTTGCCATCATTAACTTTGAATATGAAAACGTAAATTATTTTTTTATTTGAACTCAGGAAAAAAAAAACCGGAAAGTTGTCTAAACGCACAAATTTGAATTTTAATTCGAAATAAATTAACTGCTCGTCTGTTCTTTATCGTTGGTTCAAAAATGTCATCACTGTGTTCATATGGGACACCATGCTGAGTGTAAATCTGGTCAAATGTGCCCATAAACCGTTTTCTCTTTATAACTGGGTTGTAATAAGATGGTAGGTACCTACTTCGTTCACAGTGTGAAGTGTAATTAGATATAATGCGATTATGGATATTTAATTTGACATTTTGAAAAGTTGGTAAATATTTTTCATATTATTAAAAATGAGTGACAGTGTGGCCTCTTAGGGGAGACCTGGGTTGCATGTCTTTCTGTGTTTTTTTTTTAATAATATTTGCTTTTCAGTAGTAGTTTTCAAATAAAATTTACAAAAGTTGTTATACTGTCACAGACCAAGTTTGAACATCTGTAAGAGAGTTCATAGAGTTTCGAATTAGGGGACGTGGCACTTTGCACACGAACAAGAAATATTCAAAACGCTACTTTTAAACACTAAAGCGAGATGTTGGTGTAAAATTGTTAACGACATGAACTGGATTGAATAACCCGACTTTATTGCAAACCCGCCCCTAAACAACTGTTGCAGCTTCAGATGCTCCAGTAGATATCTGAACACTTTTGCCTCGGCTGGGAAAAATAGCTTGAGAGTTGTTACAAATATTTCTCAGTCTTTAAGATAGCTTCGTTGATGAGATAAGGCAAGGTTGACAACAACTTAATATATGGGAATTAACAGTGGCCTCAATAGCAAAATAATTCATTCCAGAACTCGACTTAAGTTCGTATGACTAAAACGAGATAGTGTAGCTCAAGTCCATGAAGATGACCTACGTTGTTAGTTTAGGTTGTATAGGGTATGAGTTCATCACAACCTAAACAAATTCGCTCAGACACTTAATTTTCCTACAGCACTTAAAATTTGTTTCAAGTTTGTTTGTGAGGCAAACCTCCTCCAAATTGTCGAAGAAGTACCTTGCAAGGTGTCTCCTTATGTAATCTGCGACATGAAAGTCTTCGCAATACCTGCATGTGTCCGTATCTGTTAAACCTATTTTCATAGTGTGCTTCCTTAGAAGACAGTGCCCGGAGAGTATCCTTATTGCCATTCGTAGCTTTGATGTGATGAGCTTTAATAATTCTACAGATTTTTTTCCGATGTAGTTTAGAGCCTTTGAGACCCTGTGACCATTCGACCATCTTTAGTCTGCCCTATTTTTAATTTTCTCGAGAATAATTCTCTTGGCCTCGGCTATTGTTGGTCTTATGCCCTGAATAGTTACCCTCAATATTACAGTCTCCGTGTACCCAACACAAACTGACTTGGTTCTGCGCGCATAATGCTCTGACTAGTTCAGATTTGATAATGAAGGACTATAGCGCCTTTGGCGCAGCATGACTACTAATGTAGATAGCGATATTCTTGTTGGATACTGATCCGCCATATCAAGTAGATCCGCAGATTTGAGCACGGCCAGAACCTCTGCCTGGAACACACCGCATGTGTCTGGAAGTCTTAATGACACGTGTAGGTCTATATCACTGGATTATATACCTGACCCTCCTTAGTTTTGGAACCATCCGTATAAATCGAAATTTCATTTTCATTCGAAACCTCATTCATTTGCCTCCCTATCTGGGTACACCGTACGAAGTACAACACCCAAATCGAAATCAAATTCACCCAAACTTTCATCCGTTTTATCAGGGATTTGCAGAAGTTATATTCATGACAGTTATACTCTCGGATGTTAGTCAGACGTTCGCAAGAGGTGGAGCAGTGGAAACAGCCATGCCAGCCAAAACGGATGTAATCTGTGTTTTTCCGGGAATCGAACCGCTCGTACATTAGTCAAGCACACTAACCACTTAGACTCTACGTCCACAGGTTAGGTTATTAATGAGGTTAAAACAAAGTACCTACATAATTATATACCACCAAAAATAAGAGACATACAACGTCGAGAAATCGGACGAAATGTCAAAATTAGGAAGCTTTAACTTGAGGTCTGGTGTTTTGTAATTTGGGCTTTTTAAGGAAACTGTACGCCTAAAGAGGCTCTATACAAAATTTTAAGCAAATAGCAGCGATAATTGAACAACCGCAAGATTGGGAAAACAACAAAACAAACATGCCCGGTGGCACAGTGCAGAGTTCATTTTATCTTAAGTAGAGTAAAGACGAACAGATAATATGTAGGTGTCCGTGTCGCTCATGTATATTTTGTGTTTCACAGTTAATTGAACTCGTAAAGCTAAAAAAATGCAAATTAATTTGTCAAATAGTTGACAGCTTTCCACCTGCCACCAAAGATACAAGAAGGTAACACTTAAAAGTTCAATATTGGACCAATATTTATTGGTGAGTGGAATTTGAGGGAGAATCGATACCCAAGTATACACTGTGAAACTGGGCATAACCCAAGGTATATGGTATGATATTGCGCATGTTTGTTTGCATCTCTCTCTTCAAAGTGACGTCACCAGACGACAAACATAGGCAACAGATAATAATTTATTTAATTTGTTTACTATTCTATTACACTGAAAACAGAACACAAAACATTGTTGTTATTAAAAATGAAACTTGGGCACAGAAAACTACCCGTCGTCAAGTGACGTACATGCGCAGAAAAAAACGAAAAATTAATCGCGGAATATCATACCTTGTAGTTCTATATACCTTGGGCATAACCCTTGTCGGACAATATGAAGCAATGCAATGCGCTAATACGTATTTACTCACATAGATTTCCACCTGCTGCCAGATCCATGTTAGATATGTTTGACAAATTCATTCAAAAAGATTACCAAGAGTTTTTTTTTTTACTATCTGATAGCTAACTCAATTTTTTTGTTTCAAATGGTATCAAACAACTGGAACTGAAAAGATTGTCAAGGTGTTTTTTGTACTGATTAAGAATTCCTTGACAAATGTCTATTTTGTAATTTTGGTCAAAAATGCTCCAAAAAACAGACGTTGGAAAATGCATTGGTTCAATGGCAGCAACTTGACATGGGAAATTTTATGTATGAAGATTACCTTTGTATCGCCTTCAGTCGTGTAATATTTTCCGACTTTCCAGGGGCATTCCTTTATTAAAGATGTTACAAATTACACATTTCGACATTTAGTCCTTTCTTGCATTTTTGACGCCACAAACATACAATGAAATAAATGAATAAATATAAAATAAATAACATGTAGGTATACGACATCTAGGTACAGTGAACTCCCTCTTAATGGACACCACTCTTATGTGGACGATTCCCTTCAACGGACAAGATGTAGTGTGATGGTTGGCTGGTATGATTTTGTTTGAAATTTTTTCCTCTTAAGTGGACGATTCTATTAAGCGGACATGGACAGTATTTTTACATACAATTGGTAAAAATATTCTCTTAAATGGACGATCTGAGCAATTTTTTTCTTTACACGCTCGTTGTTTTCGCGTAAGCGACTGCACTTTCCTCATGTTAATAGACATTTTCTTCTTAATTAACGGTCGCAAGAAATTTCGTCCCTAATGCAGTCGGTATCTTGTACGAATAGATCTCCATTTAGTAAAGGACTATTCACATGAGAGCGACCAGCTACCTACGAACGAACGAATGTTCTCAAGTTTTGTCAGTGCGTTCACATGAACACTTTTCTTGATCGCGGCAGTTCGCGCATTTCAGTCATCAGTTTCTACCATCAATTTCGCATTTGAGGTTAAGTTCGAACGAATGTTTTATTCGCTAGTTTGTGAAACGCGAATTAAATGATGTGGATTGTGAATAAACTTGAAATTTCGTTATTTAAACTGTTTATAAACTTGTTTTCTAAATACATTTTGATGGGATAATTAATTATCCTCCTCTTAAGAATAATAAAATGTTCAATTTTCTGCTTATAAATAATGCTTAAAAAGCGGTAGCTATGTTCGCATTTCAGCAATTTGTTCGTTCGCTCTCATGTGAATGGTCCTTAAAACAGTATTAATGCATATTTTTGTCTTAAATTTGTTAGACGTAAATTCGAATCCTAATCTTACTTAAAATATAACACATTGATATTTTAACCAGCCAAAACAGCACCTCTAATACCAGAGCACCGTCAAAAATAAGGTCTTTAAAATCTTACGAATTTTTACTAATTCTTACGAATTTTTACGCATTTTTAATCAATAAGAGAGCGGCATCGAGAGAGCAAGATATTACCCCTCCATTGGGAATCTTACTAGTTTTTACTCAACAAATTTCTTTGAGTAAGAATTGAAACAACTGTCATCGCCTGAAAATTGACAGATGATTTGAAATTTGATTTGAAATGCGTGTAACGGCTATTTGCATTTGTCTTTTGATTTCCTGCGATATGAGAAACAAATTGGTGTAAAAATGATATCAGAAGGTGGGAAAATTATTCAGCTTTTATCTCTTCTCGAATGATTTTAGTTAATCACTTCAAACTCTTCCACATACTTATTCATGCTCACATGCAATTTATGGCAAATCAAAATGCATCTGTCATTTTTCATGATTACTACAAAAGCGTTCCCTAACGTTGTCGTAAGTTTTTCTCTTTGAGAGAAAATTTATCCCCACCATAGCCATTTTGACAGTCTTTTCCATTTTTACTACAAAAGTAAAGGAACAGACCTATTGTAAAGTTGTGTTTTTGTCTTAAAAACTGGATACGAAAAGACAATACATCTGACGCCTGGTCTCCCAACTCAGAACTCACTAAATGAGAATGTTGATTGTATGTAATTTCCATCAAAAAAAATTTTTTATTTGTTATGTAGGTACCTACCTACTACAGACGTATAAAAATGTTGCTATGCACATTGCACATGTGTATAAAATGAAGTTAATTTAATATGATAATTTTGTATATACAGTCGAACTTCGATAACTCGAACCATCACTTGCCACAAAAAAAATTCGAGTTATCAAGACTTCGAGTTATTAAATAAAATACAATATTGATATAAATATGTATCTATTAGTGAATTATAGTTATTAGATTTACATAATTATATTATTTAAAATAGTCAGTAATACATGACTGAAGAGTGGATTTTTTTAAATGCAAAATGCTTCACGAATTTGCAACCAACTTGTGGTGGTTGAACCAAATCATTCTTTAAATCTTTCTCCATTACATTCATACGTATCTTCACTCCGTGTATTATTTCGTCTTCCTCTTTGTGTTTTTTTAGACGCCTACTATTTTTTCAAAAATAAAAGCTAAGCTTTGAGTTCGTATCGACCAATATACCGACCTAGTAATGCGTGTTTTAACCCCTACTAACAAGAAATTTCACAATTCTTACTCACACATAGGGAAATCACGATTTTCTACTCGTATGTATACTGGGACATTGCAAAATACAAACACAGCAGTGCCGCGAAAGCGATGCCTTATAAAACGAACTTGGAAAAACACGCAGAATTAGGGAATTCCTCTTCAGAATTCGACTTATCGAAGGTGATGCCAAATAATCTCTTCGAGTTATCAAGACATTCGAGTTATAGAAGTTCGAGTTATCAAATAAAAATTACATGTAAATTTCAGTCTTGGCGCTATTGCCAACCAATTTCATTCGAGTTATTAAATATTCGAGTTATCGAAGTTCGACTTATCGAAGTTCGACTGTATTATAATTTTTCCCTTGAGTGGACACTCTCTTATGTGGACAAAAATATCCGGTCCCGTGGCTGTCCACTTAAGAGAGATTTCACTGTATTTTAAATATCACAGGATTGTTGACGGATGACGCGCTTGCTGATTAATTTCTTTGACAAAAATTATCCCAAACTTCTCCATAGAGACTCTATCAAAAATATATTTTATTAGATTTATATTGTTGGCGGACAAGACTGTTTTTTTTTTGAATAGACATGCAAATAGGCAGCCAAATTCAGTTTTATTGTTTACGGAGTCAAAAAAAGAAATAATAATAAATTTTTTTTTTTTCGAAATTTTGAGTTTTAGATAGGTGTAGGTAATGGTTTAAAAAACAAAAAACTATTCAAAAATAACTTGAGTAAAAATGAAATAAAAAAAAAAAAACAATAAAATAATAGACATTATAGGCCTAGGTACTTGTATTTTTTTCGTCTCCAAAGATATCGAACTCTTCCCTTAAACGTATATATGCTGCAATATCTAATATGCGGAAGACGGAACTAACAAATAATTTTTTCGACATTTATTTTAAGTGAACAGTGGATGTGGAAAGTTTATGAAAAAGCTTAATGAAGAAAAATCAAATTAAAATTAGCCCTAATTCAGCTTTAATTAAATGTTAACAATAAAGATCAAACTCTTTTGTGACAGTTTGTTATTCGAAAGTCTTATTAGCAAACGGCCATCATATACCTACACACCTACCTACCAACCAATCTCCTTAGTTAGTACAGGGTTGCCACTATTTTTCAAAATAAATTTCCCTGACTTTCCCTGATTTTCCCTGACCAATTTTTAAGTTTTCCCTGACCAAAATTTATACATTTATCAAAAAAAAAAATTTGTCAGTTATGTAATATCTTTTTTATAAGATAAAGGATATTAGAATCTATACAGAGTGTTTCAGTTATGCGGTATAATCCTTTAAGGGGAGTTTCCTGAAGTTTCGCCGAACAAAAAATTGTATCTCACCCCATTTCCCGTTATAGTCCATCAAAGCAGGTGACCTCTAATTTGGAGGTGTTACCACTTAAAACGCTATAACTTCTAAACTATTATAGGCACAAACATGTTGTACATTTTGAAAAGGCAATACAAGAAGCACTTCGGGTATCTGTGTAGCTACAAAAAAGTTATGGCTTCTTAAACTCAAAGTTATGAAAATTTGTTGTTTAATTTTTTTATTTTAAATGTTTTTTTCTCAAAATTTGTACTTTATAAATTTTTATTTTTTTATGAAATTTGTATCCTTCAGAAATTTCCTAAAAACTATGTGAAGCAACTTTTTTACGTACGATCAACAGAAGTTGTAGTAGAAGCAATTTTTTGTCAGACAAAACTGGTCAAAAATAGAGTCGATATTTCTCTAATCTAAACTTTTTCTTTCATAGCACCGCAGAAGAGAAAATCCATTCCGTGTTAGGTCAGAAGATCTGGTTGGCCAAGTGTTGGGGCCAAATCGACCAGTCCACCGTTCATTAAAAGGTGGACCAATTTCATAGCGCTTATATTGAAGCCCATCTCTTTCACAGATGGGCAATTTTTTTTTGTTCAGTCTTCAAAAAAACTTGTAGGATAACAATATAGTGACTTTGTATGGCAAGAGCAGTGCCTATTTTGAGAGATAGGAGAATTAGCTACTCAAATAGAGAATGTGCCACATTTGGGAAGAATAGAAGGAAAGTACAAATTTTATGCCAAATTCGATAGCTGAATTGAGAAGCTGACTCAGGATAGCTGTTCTTTCAGGTGTTTTTAAGGCGTTTGAAAAATTTAGTGCAGCAGAAAATACCTTAAGTTTAGACCTTGTGTCCATTCGTCCCGAAAAATAAAAACTCACACAAACGAACGTTTGTGAGAAGCTAGGCCTAGGTTGCCTATGGACGATGGACGTGTTGCACCAACTATCTGTGTATTTGTTTATTTAAATTGTGTTTTGCGGAGGGTTGAACCTAAGACCCTTGCTCAATAGTTCAGCTCACTAACTAATGAAACACTGCGCCACACATTAGGTCGAAGTCGTTGATCTGGTTTTTTATTGGCTTTGACGCAGACAAAGGGGTCACCGACAATAAATTCTAGTCAAGGAATAATCCACTAAGTACACCGCTGACATTTAGTTGAAATGTTTCAAGCCACATGATTGCAACTTCAAATATGTCTAAACTAATTTGTAGAATTCCAGTTTGAATAACGCCTTGTGATATTAAATTTATAAGAAAGTTTTTCTTTTGTGACATATCATAATAATTATGAAGAGAATTCAATTCTTGAAAGTTAAAAAAAGAAACAAATCTGTGCGCAGTATTTTTTTTTTAATTTTTTCCGATCGAATCGACGAGTTTAACGAACCACCTGAACGCAAAAAAGTGTTTCCGGAGTTTAGGGGCCTTCATCAGAGTTACGTTCTAAAATTCAAATATTTTGAAATCACTTTTCGGATAGAACTTGAATTAACATGTATCACTTTCGAAATAAATAAAAGACAAAATCTAATTTCTCACTTTCGGCCTTTCGTTCTAATACTAGCCATCGAATGTTCCGAAAAACACTTTTATTTGTACACAGACACAAAATTTACCAACATTTTAAATTACTTTTTTTAACTGGTATTTTTTTAAACAACATTTTGTTAAAATTAAAAATAAATGAAACAAATTTTCCCTGATTGCTTCCTAAATTTCCCTGACTTTCCCTGACATTCCCTGACCAAATTGCGTTCCCTGACTTTCCCTGACATTCCCTGACTTTCCAGTCGAGTGGCAACCATGTAGTAGGTAGGTACCTATCATTGACATAAAATTAAAACCAAACGTATGCTGCAATAATATGCCTGCCGAAAGCCAACATTTAAATTGCTCAACATCAGAAACAATAACAAAATTAAATTACCAAATTTGGCACACATCACGAAATACTGACCGAAAACAGTCGAACAACATAACCTCTATTATCACTTTGACATTTCCATTCACATACGGTAAACAGCTGGCATGTCAATTAATTTACTTTTTGATTCATGAAAGAAACACACCGAAACACATTCTTTTTTGTACCTACTCACTTTCTGTAATTTTCTTAAATTTCTTTCTTACAAAAAAAAAAAACTACCCAACACATGAGCATGAGCACCAACGAATAGGCGGGAAAGAGGAACAAAGAGCATCGACAACAAAAAAAAATTAAATAAACCTGCATAGTTTTGTGTTTTGTAAGGTTGAACGCACTCTACACTGCTCGTTCCCTCAATTCCATGCCAAGCGATGTCTTCTTTTCTTCCATCCCAACAATAATAATAATTAATGTGGAAACGAAAAAAAAAAAAAAGAGAAAATTGGCAACCTAGCATAAAACCAAAACACACACGCGCACACAATTGGAATTGGATAAAAAGAAATCATTGCCAGACGGAGAAATACACACGCGCCCTCTGGATACTTCCGCAGATGCGTGCAAACGTACCGTCGCCGCCGCCGCCAAGTACAAAAAACGACAAAAAAAAATCATCACGTCGTTATTTTATTTCTGTCATCACTGTGTGCGTGTGTGCATGGGTATCGTACTATCGTGTGCAATATAAAACCAAAACGGTAACAAAAACTTACCTCTTGTTCAGCTACAGTCTGCTATTCCTTTATGTGTGTGCGTGTAAATTTAATCCAACAAAAAAGAAAATGCTCTCGTTCAAGGGTGGAGCGTAGCCCTATCGAAAATATATTTTTCGAAATCGACAAATTCCGCAGCGCGTCGAATAATTAAAATCACGCGACTTGTATTACGCGTATAAATGCAACCACAACCACTAATTAAAGGACGAACTCTTTCAGTAGGTTTGCTAGGAAAAGGAATTTTGACAATTATTGTGCCTTTTTGTACTTAAATTAATTTTCCACCTGAATTGAAAAAAAAATTCAAAAGGCTTCTATGTCGAGTCACTTTTTTTAACACTTTCGGTTCCTTTTTCTTTGTTTACGTGAATATGCACGCAAAGGAAACTCAAACACAAACTTTAGCACTGGGTGGGTTTTTTTTTTCTTCCTGTACACGGATTATCTTTCATAAATGGGGAATAGCCAGTTTTTTTTTGCTGGTGTTGATGCCCGTTTTGTTTTCTTTTCACTTTTAGGCGTCCGGCCACCGTTGGTCGGTACCAAGTGATTGCATGTTACTTTGATGCGCGGAGCGAGCAAACTATGCGAGTGTGTTTTTATGACGTTGACTCAGAGTCCACGCAAATGCAGGCAGTATGGTTGTGCTCCTCTAGAGCACGATTTATTTGACAGTACACGCCCATATTCGGATTGATTTGGGTGGAATGAATGTCATCCCCTCTACTGCGGTTGCATAAAAAGAGAGCAAGCAAAGGAAAGCCGATTGGAAGGAGAGGTAGGCGCGTTGCCTTCATTTTTACCACACACACACATGCACAGGAGTTGCATGAAATTATTTCTGTTTCTTTTGGGTTTATCAGGAAATTGTCAATTATTGGGTTTCTTCTTGTTGGTGGCCGTTCTTTATTTTCATTCCGAGTGTTTATTGTTGTAAAATGGCGACATGACAGTAATGTTGAATTGCCTTTATGTCAGGCGGTTATAATAAAGTTCGCCATTTTATAAATGTGTTTTAGGTTTTGTTTGTTTATAGGGTGTTTGGGTCTATTCAACATTTTTGGCAATGGCAATTGTAAAATTGTTTGCTGAAAGATTCCAATTTGAAAAGTGATGGGAATCCCATGTGGTGGGGTGGCCTACCATGAATGGAAACGCTCACCATTTTGAGTAGTTGTTCTTTTTCATTTTATAAGTAGGTATGTATGTACCCATACCTAGCTACATAATATCCTGAGTGGGTAGGGATAGGTAGACGTAGACTATAATTATTATTTAGTTATATAAATGCTTGACTGTATTTATTACATGGGTAGGCAAAGACAGTTGGTTGGTAGGTATGCGTGATCTTTGCTGCCTTTGACAACTGAACATGACTTGGGCCGGCGGTGTGTGAATTACGCTAAATTTCCGACACGAGGTTTAGGTACCTACATCGAGTGGCGTAAAGCGTATTTTCAGCTGTCAAACAATTATCCTATAGGATAATTATTTTGGGTTGGGATTTGCTAGATGCTAGAATAGATAGGGTTGCCAGAAATCATTTGAAGAAAGTAGTTATCTAGCATGAAAATCCCGGACTTTCCCGGACAAAATATGATCTAAAAAGAGTGCAAAAAGGGCCAGAATGCTCGTACTATTGTTGCAAAAAGGTTTTAACTTTCCCGTCTTCCTGGTGGTAGGTACTTCATGTCTTAAGGCCGTGAGTCAATTGCGCTGAATAATTATTATTGGCTGAATTTCTGACACATATAAAAGTGCTGGAAAGGGAGGTTCACTAAACTAAACAAGTGCTGAAAAACAAAGTTCACTTTTGCATGGTCAAAGAAAAACCAAAATATGTGTGTTATGTTAACTGTGAAATTGTGAGATCTGTTAGTCGGCCTCGGCTCTCACATTGAGGCAACTATCAATAAGCAACTGGCAATAGGAAACACGCAATATTATCGCTCACAGTTATTTTACATTCAATTAAGAGTTAGAGGTCTCACATCAAATCAACTCAATATCGCTCGAACGAAAAATGTGGCTGATTGCGGAAATATCTAATTATCGCTAGCGATGCACAGCTCATGTTGAAAGCAACAAAATATTGCTTCCTAGTAGCAATATTTGTGATTATATGACACATTTGCGCATACTACGTTCTATAAAGTTTTGGAAAATATGTCGGACGATCCTGTTTTTGAAACAAAATTCGTAAAAGTTGTGGAAAAATATCCCTGATAGCTAAAAATTTGCTGGCAATACTGTTGCTTCAATGTGAGAGTAAAGCTAAGATTAGACTGTATGCCAATTGTGCATATGAATGCCAACAGGCAAATGACCAGATTAGCTGTCAAGTGACCAAAATGTCAGGATTATCGAAACTGTATATTAGACTATATGACCAAAATTACTAATATGGTCATATTTGCCTTGATGTTCATTTAAGGCATTTGTTATTTTATTGCCAAATGTTGTAGTAGGGTAATGCTGTAAAGAAAAACAAAGCAAACATTTGAAGTTGGAAATTTTCTGGTAGTAAAATAATAGGTATGTATTATTTTAACTTATTTGTTTTGGGTGTTTCACTGCTGGGCTTTCAGTCAATTCAACAAATTTCATGGCATCAAAAAATCACCAATTGATCTTCACCTGTTCCTTGTCCAGAGCGCTTTTTTTTTTTTGATGCCGCCAAATTTGTTTTAAAAGTAACACGCAGACCTTACCACTTCGCTCGGCAATCTAACCAATCGTCAGCTTTGACCAGCTCAGCGGCCACCTCCTTCAATGCTTGATTCTTTGGGACGATTTGCGACATCGTAAAGTCCGGGTCGGAGCTCGACAGCCGAAATTAATTTGCGGATGAGATCGTCTGACCATTCGCCTTTAATTTACTTTGTCGGTCTCTTCCTCGCCCTGTCAGCTTTTGCTTCCTCCATCATCCTTGCATCGCTGCCCGCTTCGATTGAGCTCCCCAAAGACATGTAGATGGTTCCGAAAAGTACAAAAAGAAAAAAAGCAAACACACAAAAGAACTAAAAAAGGTAAAATAACAAACAAAATATACATCAAGTGAAATAAGCAATCGAACCAATGAAATCACATGACGAATATTAACAAAAATACAAATAACTAGTACAAAACAAATAGATAGCAAACAATTTCTACACAAACAAATTTTCGCAACAGGACAAAAGTATACATAACCACAACACAATTACTGCGGAAAAGGACAAGACCACTAATTAAACCTAAACAAATTACAAAGAATAGATGCAATTAAATAATTTACACAAATAATAAATTGAATAATCCACAAAAAAAACCAAAATGAAAATAACTCACAAATCCACGAACTCAAACGGTGCCGTGACATAAGGCCAAGCGTCATAAGGCCAAATCTCGAAATTTGGCTTTTTGAGAGTGACATAAGGCCAAATTCTAGCATTTGGCAATATGACACTTTGATAAAGCGTCATAAGGCCAAATCCGGAAAGTGACATAAAGCCAAATTTTCACTTATTGCATGTTTGTGTTAGGAATTTTTTCATCATGAAATAAATCCTAAATTCATATGAATGAAAAAAATCCTAATTAAGAGCTATTTCACTCAATGTTATTAGGAGTTATTTAATTTTTCTTAAAATTACATTTCTTAAGTTATTTTGTATTTAAAACTAAAATACTGTTTTTCAAATTGCATAGTTGTGTAACTCTTCTTTGACTTCTTATATAAGAGGACAAACAAGAATGGAAATACCTGTGGATATATAAATTACTATATTAATAGATTAAAATTAACTGTTTTATCGGCGCGAGGGAAAGGGGGCGGGCGGGGTGCGGCGCGGCCGGGCGGTGAGGGCGGGGCGCGGCGCGAACGGGACGCGACGGCGCGTTCGTCGCTGGTGAAAGAGATCGCGGTGAACGCGCCGCCCGCACCGCCCGGCCCCCGTGTCCCGGCCGCGCCGCACCCCGCCCGCCCCCCTTCCCCTCGCGCCGATAAAACAGTTAATTTTTTCCATTCTTGTTTGTCCTCTTGGATAAGAAGTCAAAGAAGAGTTACACAAAACTCTCAGAATGACTACTGAATCGTATATACGTATTAGGTACTTATCTAAGCAAAATCGAATATGCACTCGAAAGTGTCATAAAGCCAAATTGGCCTTATGACGCTTAATCAAAGTGTCATAATGCCAAATGCTAGAATTTGGCCTTATGTCACTTTCGCAAAGCGACATATGGCCAAATTTCGAGATTTGGCCTTATGACGCTTGGCCTTATGTCACGGCACCACTCAAACACCGTTGACAACAAAATAATTCTTGTTCCATTAAAAATGCCAGCAATGCCATAACGAAATTTCAATAAAGTGCATATGGGCATAATAATGGCTATATGCTACTTGGGCATTTTTATCTGTTAAAATCAGCCTGGTCACATGTGGCATTTAGGACATTAGAGCATATGAGATATGCCCATTACATTGTATGACCATATTTTGACAGGAGAACTGTCAGAAATTGGCATTTTATGACCACTTGGCATACAAATCTAATCTTACCTTAAGTTAAAATAAAGTTGCATAATGAATATTGCTTACTGACAGCTGCTAGTTGATTAGTTGCTTATTGCTTGTTGCCTCAATCTGAGATCCGCCTTAGTTTCGCTCCTAAAAGTTGCCTATTACTACTATGTACTAAATAAAAGCATAAAGTGAATACCGATATTTAGGAATGAGAAAGAGAAACACAATATAAAATGATTAAAAAATCTTGACCCTATTCATGTGCATGGGAGTGTATATTCATTTTTTTGTAGGTCATATTCGTAGCTATAATGTGCTGAAGACTGTTTTGCTGGAAAGAGAATCACACCAAAATCATAAATGTAAAAAAAAGAGCAAAGTTCTCTTATATAGAACAGCAAAAATTTGGTGCGTAACTAGTCAGCCACGAAAAGCACACGAAAATTAATGAGGTCTAAATGTACCTACGCCAAGTTCTTAGTTTAAGAATAGGTATGAATAGGAGTCAATGTTATTCCAATGGAACAGTCGATGAATGCTCAGTCTGGCCTCTATTTGAGTTGGTTCGTAAACATTCCGTCATAGGTACAGTTTCCAGCTATACGTTGGACCCGTTCAAGCTTTTATAGACTGTGGTGACTTCGTTAGTCTTTGTACGCCAGATCAGACCACGTGAGCATAGACGATCGATACCTACCTACAGCCTAGCCATTGTATATCATCCGGGGTCTAAGATCTCAATTGTTACCGCAGACTCGATGGTAGATCCACAAGGATCTGGTGGCCTTTTTTACGTTACGTTCTATTTGTGCGTTCCATGGCAGTTTATTGCAATGGATCATTCTTAAGTACCTATTTAGATTCCCGTGAGAATTCAATGCGGTTTCGGGTACATGTCATAACGCCCTGGGTCGTTATGACACATATTTTTGTGTCATCATAAGGCAGAACATGTCACAGAAAAATAACTATTTTGCACATTACACAAAATAAAAACACAAATAAAACAATAAAACGAGTTTTGGATTTTATTTCATTTTCAAAAGTGCAATAGATAAAGTCCAAATAGAGGTGGAAATAAAATCCAAACAAAAAATATGGGGAGAATTGAAAGAAAAAGTGTGCAGTTCCGAACTTTACATACAAAAAATCTCGCACCGACTCAAATTCCTACAGTGACCCCAAGCAAGGGGGTGCAGGGGAGCAGCATACCCCCATACCATACATATCCCACTGTTACGTATATATGTATATGTAGATATATATTATATCCACAATGCATAAACAGTAGAATATACCTATATGTGAGGGGCATGCAACCCCCCCGCTCGCGAGTTTTCTTCATGAACATCGTGATGAAACCATGAAAAAGGTCATAATATACTCAAGAGAACAATGAATTGAGCTAGAAATTTCAATTGAAAGGCGGGCAAGAACAAAAAAGAAGACAATTATGCCAGGCGAAAAGGCTCAAGATGCTGGTTTGACGTTGGAAGAGGAAACACGAAGATCCGTGTTAGAATGTGAGGATACATTTTACAGTGAGCTTATTCATCGGTTTAAGGCCATGGAAAACATTGTGTCAGTTTTCTCAGCTCTTCAACCGCATGCCACACAGCCCATGCCACAATCGATCTTTTGCGCACAAAATTCCCAAATCGTCAATTGGCCGCCTCGGAGCTGCGATTTCACTTTTTTTTTGTGTGGAACCGCGATGCTATACCAACAATCCGGAAACGATTCAAGCACTTAAGGCCAATATCATCCATGCAATCCGTGAGCTACAGACCGAAACCATCAACAAGGTCTTGGAAAATTGGAGTGACAGAATGCGCTGCTGCGAAGCCATAATTAATGGGGATGTTTGCTGTTACTAATAATGCCATAATAGGTACATGGAAAAATTTAAGTTTGTTCATTTTATTGCATTTTTAAAAAGAAAGTCGTATTTGGCGCACCCGTTACTTTCAGTCGAAAAGGAGCTCACAAAAAATATACAGCCCTATCGAGGTATCCGATCGGAACGGAATTTTTTCCGCTACGCATACTCCGTCGGAGACTGAAATTACATTCGATTTATCAATACTTCACTGCAAATCGTAGTAAACAAATTCCGCAACCAATTCCTGTCGGAGCATATCGGAAGAAAATTCGTACGAAACTGCTCTCTGTTCGTGTTTTTTTCTTAAATTTTTAAGGGGTGTAAGCTTGCTTTACCGCCCCGGGTGCCACTGCCTCTTAGTCCGCCCCTGTCAATACCACCTTCAGTTGGAACAGAATACTTCTTTTTCGAATCACAGCATGTCCGGCTTCTTTTTTATAAAAACTAAAATGCAATGCTTGGCATGTTCAAGTTGATCTTAGTGCTCAGAATAGCTTTCAACGTTTCAACTTTTAATAGCAATTTTTGTTACATCCATCTTAAAGCGAACACTCGATGAATAGCATTTTTCAAGTTTTAAACCAATGGTAATAAAACAGTATGATTACAGGATAATTACAGGGAGTCATTTCTGTACATAGTCATAATTTCCTTCCAAGAAATAGTTAGAGTAGAAAACTTATGTTCTTACCTTTTGTTTAAATGAAGGTGAAGAAGTTAAACAAAGTTATTACTATTATTTTATTTCTTCAATATCTCGTTATGGTTATAACTTATAAGTATAATCAATTTTAGACTTAAAATTTTTAAAAAATGATTTCCATCTCTATTGTTGTTTTGTCTAATTTGTATCTTAATTTCTATTCCTCTTCAATTTCATTATCTATTAAAATGCTATCTTCTCTTTTATAAAAATGGAAATTATGACTCACTTTGTCATCAACGCCCAGCCCAAACGCTTTGCTTTAGATTAGATAGCAGGAATTTTACAGTATACAAGGAATAAGAAAGGATATTTCGAAATTCAACCCCTAAAGGGGTAAAAAGGGGGGTAAAAATGTATATAGGAACAATTTCATTTTTTCAGCCGATTGACTTCGAAATCGATTTGTGTACTCTCTATGAGAAATAAAGAAAACTAATTTCTTTGATTTTGGGAATTCAACTCTTAAAGAGGTAAAGGGGGCTCAAAGTTCGAATAGGAACATTTTTATTTTTCATCCGATCGACTTCAAACTCGGTTTGTGTACTCTATTATAAGAAATAAAGATAACTAATTTTTCTAATTTTGGAAATTTTGCTTAGGTCCTCAGTTATTTGCGATGACCCCTTTTAAGGGTGCCCTTTTCTTAACTCACGAACCGTTCGTCATATCAATTTGAAACTTTGTAATGCGTCCCAATCCCAACCTCTGTCGTCGTTGGATATTCTTATCGCTACATCTAACTCCAGCGGGCGGTGTGGATCTGTGTGGAAATGCCCACAGCTTTACTTATAAATTGATCATATATGTACCTACTCTTTAACTTGTTTTCTCCAACACTGTGAAAACATATTTTTCAGATATACTAACTACTCCTTATGTACTTTATTGGGTATGTTATGTTTCCTGTGCGATATGTAAATATAAAAGAGGAAACTAACTGACTGTAAACAAATCTCTGTGTACCAAATCCTGAGTGCTACGCGAAACAAATAATCGTCGTATACTGCAGTTGTTGGCACCATCAAAAGTATACTGTAATTGGAAGTGTCAACATCTGTAGTCTCATATGATCAAGTTATTGGCATTGGCACCCCCTGCCAATAATTGAACTTATTGCTTGTTTTTGCTACAGTCATCGGCACCCCTCTTATTTAATATACCTGCAACCTGCCTACTAGCAAATAATTTGAATATTTAGCGCCAGTTTCAAGACTAGCTGGTAAAGTCTCGAATAACCTATCCGTAACTTATCTGTCAAGTTAAACTTTAACTTTTAGTTTCAAAAGTATCGGATAGTAATATTTGTCAAATAAAGTCGAGGGCTTTTTCCCATAGGTAGTAATAAGTATAGTACCTACTCAACGCTATAGGTATATTGCCATATCAATTTTACATTACGTGGAATTGTATCTAGTTTGCACCATTGTCCCTTTTCCGTTTCTCAGGTTCCTCAATAGTAAATCCATTATTATTCAATGGTCTTTGTTGTAGGGAGTTAATACCGCACGCACAAACTTAAAACACCTACCAAAAATCTTTCTGGTCACTGAATTTAGCTTCAAATATCTCAGAGTAGCTTACGTAAGGTATCTGCCATCTTTAGTATTGATGACACCGTTGATTCAATACCTTGAATTAATCCTTCTGTAGGTATGAGGGACTCATGTTACTTATGCAAACATTTATAGCAGTAAGAGACATATCAAACCCTAAACTCAGTTGTACTATTAAGAGCCCAACGTATATATTCATGTATACCTATTATCTATATCTAAGGTCTCCTATATGTTCAAAATGCCCTCTTCCTAGGCCTGATAGGCTCCGAATTATTTTCATTTTTCAGAGAATGGCATACAGAGGACAGGACTGGTTATTATAACAACAAGGGGGATGTTTTTATGAAATTTGAATTTTTGGATAAAAGCAAGGGATGATGATGTACGGTGTTTTTTAAGCGGCCTCCTAGCTCAAAATACTTTGTGAAGTATTACCTAACAATTAAAAGCATTTCTTGATTTGACGTACACAGATTTATGGTATAATGGCAAATTAAGCGTAGTAAGACGAAATAGAAAAGTTTGCGCCCCCTTTATAAGGGTTGAAATCTTATAGGACGAATTTTGAAAAACGATGAATGATTCATGTAATAGTTTTGACTTATCTATCAACATACAAACTTTCAAGTTCATACGGCTAACAGTTCTTGAGAAATATGACGACAGTTAGAAATAGTGTGATTTTCTTTGAAAGTCGACATTCCAAGCGATCGTTTTGCATAGTTGACATGTTCGCCGCGAAGCGAACTGAATGAATCGCAAATTATGCGATTCATAGTTAGCCCCATGGATCCACATTAATATCCGAATGAACAGATAACACAGCAAGTGAGCTGTATTCTCCATTAACGCTTGCATTCTCCATAACGCTTCGGGACACTGTTTTAATCCTTTTCATAGATGAAAAGGTACTTTCAACACTAGCTGTGGTCACTGGAAGCATGGTAAAGTAAGTCTTGTCACATATATCATGCAATTTCAAAACTTAGGTAGAAGGATCACTCGACGATATTTTTTCGAAGAGCTTGAAACGATGGTAGAACGTTTTCATTGACCATGAATCTGTCCGTAAGATTTTGTATTGACGAATCTATGCAAGGAATCAGTATAGCCACTCTTGGAGCTCTTAATTCAACTTCAAATAAGTCCTCGGCAAGTTTGGATGGGAATGAAAAGCCTCTCTGAAAAAAACTTCGGCATTTTCTCTGATGTTCTTAAGAGAATTCAGAACTTCTTTTGTGCGGTCGATAGCAGAAACGAAATCTAAGGATATGTTCTGTAGGAAAACTAATGAGGACAGAGTTAAACTGAATAGTTTTTCGCATTCAATGAGGCTTACTAGGAAATCACTTTTTTGGACCGCTGCCAAAAGTGTTGATGCTTTCGAAGACATCGCGCACGTTCTGCTTGTTATTTCTTCAAGACTTATTGAGATACCTACATTTGCAGAGCTCTACAAAAGAAATAATACTGTCATGCCTTTCATTGAATCTTGTTTCACAAAGGCGTAGAAGTCGAGTTTTTCGGCTCTCTGGTGGGTGTTTTTTAATGAAATTTTTGAAAGTTATATTTGCGTTTGAATGGTTGCGGAAGAAACTAAACCAAGGCAATTTCGAATTGCAGGAGTTGACATGGCAGAGCCAGGTTAAAGCGATGGCTTGCATAGTGTACCTGTACATACCTAGCGTTTGGATAATGTAGTATACCTACCTGGATAGTTTCCTTATTTTTATAGATTTGAATTAATATTAGAAAGTTTTGGTTTTTTGTTTAGACTTTCGGGGGGGGCTTCAGCCCCTCAAGCCCCCCCCTGGCTACGTGCCTGCTTTGCGTCTATAGGCGCATCAATTGTGAGTGTCGATAGTTGGTCGTTGATCGACAACTGTGATTGCCGATTGCGATTGATATTTGTCGATTTGACAGTCGCTTGTACATTGTACTCGATTACAAATGCCTGTGGCCTATTTCACCAACTTACAAATTGTTGTTCACAGGAATTTTTTTAACAAATTTGTGCAAAAATCGATTTTTTCTGTTTCACAAAAATTTTGTATTACATAATTGTATTTGTTGTTTACAAAGGGAAATTTGTAGAAATTTAATTATTTCCGTTTCACCAAAAGTTAATTTTCTTTGTTGCCTACATGTACAAATATGTTAAAATTCATATTTTTTTTCAAGTTTGTGTTTCACCAAATCAAGGCTTTTTACAAATTTGTTCAATTATTGAAAATTTCTTACAATATAAAGATCGTGTGTCGATTTAGTAACAATTTGTAATTTTCCAAAGGAATCGCTTTTCAAACCTGAAAATGTCTTTATGTCGAAGGCATATAGTAGCACCGATAGTGATATTATAAAGCCGTTTTTGTTTGGTAGGTACAAAATAAGCAATCTTTTTTAGATTCGAGAGCACTTTTGCGAATTTAGACACACTTCTTACAATATAATGATTTGACGTTTGGCGTTGGTCTGGGAAAGTCTGGCCGAAAAAGTTAGAACTAGTGAAAAACCATATTAAAATAAATAATATAAACAAAAATTTGGATAAATAATATGGAACAAATAATATATTATGCTATTTTCATATTCATGATGTGCCACATATTCATCATCCTTGTCGCCGTCTTGTGATACCTAATACTGCTTCGTCTTCTTCATATGTACCAGCAATTTCTCCAGTTGCAGTATTTATTATTTGTAAGGGAGAAAAAGCATCAAAGTTTGCAATTTTGTGGAAGACGTGGGGAACATTATATTCGGAATATTTATTATGAGATTTTTTTTATATTTTTTTGAAAATGTAATTGCAAAACTTGCAAGTTGCAACCACTCTACGAAAAAATAGCTTCACAACAAAAAAGATAAACAACTTTTGGCAGCTACAACACCAACACCAACAAAGAACAACTCAGTATACTTTTTTTGTTCGATTGGACAGCCGAAATCTGAAATCTGAAACACGAATCTGAGAATCCCAATCGAAATCGCCATAAGTATGTGCTAAATAGCCGAAGACAAACTTATGACTACCAATTAACTACGAGATTTCTCTTTTGTTTTCAATGAAAAGTTTCCGTTAAAATGTGCTAAGGCAGAGGAAATAAAGGACCATTCACATGAAAGCGAACGAACGAATTGATGAATGCGAACAATCCACTTTTGATGCATTTATCAACAGAAAATTTAACATTTTACTATTGCAAAAGAAGGATAATTAATTATCCCATCAAAATGTATTGAAATCAAGATTAAAAATAGATTAAACAACGAAATTTAGAATTCCAAACTTTTTGCCGCGAATGAAAACACCATCGATCGGCGCGAATTGTCAAAGTTTATTCGCAAATCGCAATCCACAATTTCGAAACTGATGGCTGAAATTCGCGAGAATAGTCCAAGTCCTTAAGACAAATTGGACCTCGGATTGCAAATCAGTCTGAAAAAAACGTTTGACTAATACCGATACATCAATTTCTAACAGGTTAGAAATCATTAATAAAACATTTATTGAATAAAACCGATAAAAATTTTGTTCTGTTCTGTTAATTTTTTTCTTTGATGTTTATCAGTTAGAAGAATTACAATATTATGAAAAACAATTGTTGTTTACAACTCTGAAAAATAAACGGTGAAACGGTTTTTTCTTCAATTTGTAAATAACAAATACAATTTCCCTTCATTTTTTTATCTTTTCAACAAATTTGTTAGAATTAAGTTTGTAGTTTGTGAAACAGAAAATCAGTGAACAAATTTGAAAATGTAATTAACAAATACAAATTTGTAATTATAATTGTAATTTGGTGAAATAGGCCACTGACCGCACTGTTTTACTTACTTGTAAGTTAGTGGTAAGTTAGGTTATGTTAGGTAAGTGGGTTGGCGAGACAGGAGAAACCTGTACCCGCCACACTTATAGCTGTAAGAAAGTTATTTTAAGTCCTCTCCAAAAAGTATTTTCCCAGGATTATATTTCTTATGTGGCATCAGAGAGTTGGAAAGTGGCTTGTTGGTTGTCTGAAGTTGCACGGAGGATAGTATCGGCCGTATATAGTATCGGCCTGGTGTTGTTCGAAGAAGGATGCATTTTTTGCCAGCTCATCAGCTTTTTCTTTTTGCCTTTGTATACGGAAATACGACATAGTCGTACGGTTTTACGTTGTCCTGTGCGCTATAGCTCTTCGCGATGTCATGTTTTGATTTTATCCAGTACATCAGCTTGGGACACGCTGCTGTGGTCAGGAAGTCTGAATCATATGAATAGTCCAAGGCTTGTGGAGTTAAACCCAGAGCCAAAGACGTCAATCTTGGATGTAATTGGGTGTAGGTATAGTTGATCCGATGGGTATGTCGGTTGGTCTCCTTGCTATTCATCCCTGTTTGTTCGTTTTAAGTGACTTTTGTTGAGAAAAGCACTTAGACCGTTATTTGGCCCATTGTCATACCACTGGGACATTGGGAATAATTCCTTTACTGCCTTTAAGAATAATGTAATATATTTATTTATTTATTTATTTCATAATTTTTTAGTATTTAGTTTCCTAAATAAGACATTCTTAAATTGGCTACGGCAGCCCGGGCAAGGCATCTTTAAAGAAAGTGATAGTGATTGGCCTAATATGCAGTACCCGAAGATGACATTAACGACTTTTGAGATGCTATAGATCTTTTAAGTCGCATGAGCTGGATCTTTGTGTATTCAGAGTTGCCTAGGTGACCCTAGCAGTATCACATTGTCTTAGATGTTTCCATCTGTCAGTGCTGGAACAGTGCTGAATACATCTCCGCGCGGAGCTATGTCGCGGAGCTATGTCGCATTTAAAACGACATATATCCGCCGAACTAAGAACGACATATCTCCGCGCGGAGATAGGCGTCTGTAAGAAAGTTTGGTGTATTTAAAGTATGGGATGTGTGGCTCGCTTCGCTCGCTAACAGGATTTTAACCCTTTTTTCGCAGGGTTTAGCCGCTCACGCGACTTCGTCGCTCCGCTAGGGGTATATCAACAACTGTCTGGCAGGCGCCTGGAGCTAAAGTTTAATTATATTTACTCTGGGGTATTTAGCAGTATGTATAATATTTTTAGTCAATAAAAATACATGCACTTTTTTGTGTTTTGAAAACGTCATATCTCCGCCAAACTAAGAACGACATATCTCCGCGCGGAGATATGTCGTTTTAAAACGTCATAACTCCGCGCGGAGATATGTCGCTTGAAAACGACATAACTTCGCGCGGAGATATGTCGTTCTTAGTTCGGCGGAGATATGTCGCGCGGACTTATGTCGCTACCCCACAGTAACCATTCAGGAACTTAGCAGAGGGTGAGATTGTACTGTCCAGCTATCTCGTTAAGAGTTACGCGGCAATCCTCCACTCCCGTAGGTCTTATTTCGCTGAATATTAGGGATTTGATTACAGCTTTGCTATTAATGTAAATGTACATTATATGATATCCCTGTAGCTTGACGAATAGATGTGATTTCGGCTTGGAAGACACTGCAGTGTTTCGAAGTTGTCTCTTCTTCCTCCTCGTCCATGCAGCTTCTACAGAAATCATTGGAAGGGAGGCCCAGCCTGAGAGCATGTCTCCCAATAATGCAGTGTCCCGTGATGACACCTACTAAGTGTGCTTATATAGAATCTTTTTAGTGTTACAAGATTGGTGGAGCGCTTGAGATCCAGCGTAGGTCAGATCTGTTTCGTGATGAAGCACGTGGCGCAGTTTGTCTACCTTCGATTAGTGGCGCGTATCGCATTTTGTTTAATTAAAACTTTACACGTAGCGAGAGACATATAGAGATTCTCCTTTTCCGGTAGAATCGACAAAGTTGTACCATGCCTAGCGAGTTCGTCGGCCTTGCAATTCACCGGAATGTCCCTGTGGCCCGGCACCCATATAAGGTGAATGTTGAATTGTTCCACCATCTCGACTTGAAGATGACCGAATCCAGGGATTTAATCGCGGCTTGACTATCGGTAACAATTACGATATCCTTAGCAGATATTACATTATACCGTAGCCACGATAGCTACAGTGATCATACGATCTAAATCTTGGGAGAAAACAGCCCCCCCCCCCTACTCATGTTTCCGTTTTGGACCCATGTCGTTCAAATTATGACGTTTGTTTTAAATTTTATTTATATATGTATTTTAAACTACATGCATTCATTAAAACTGCCACTCTTTTTTCTGTACCAGCAGCCTTAAAGTTTGCAAGCATTTCTGATGAAATGATATGTTTTAGATTTAGTGAATGGCTTCCCACATTTTCTCTACCAATATGGAATGCTATAGTGTTAAGTGTGAGATTAGAAAATCAGAACGATTTGTGGAAATTCTATTGCCAAAAGAGGGACTTCGCATTTAGCATTAGCTGATTTATTGAACTCAACTTAATCTTTATTTACAATCATATTAATTATTCTCTAGATGCCGAAAGTTGCCTGCTGGTAATCTAGGGAACCGCAGGCAGGTGTGTGTTCCCACAGGACCAGGGACGAATATTAAAGTTTTTTTGATTTTTTTTTTGCTTTGATTTCAAAAATATCTCCTCAATACAAAATTTAAATCGGAAGCTGTGAATGTAAAACCACCAGACTCCATTGATACTGTTGTAATGGATTAACCAATTTCAGTTTCGGAAAGTAAAATAAAAAAAAAGCACAAAGAATTAAAATTTAAGTAATAATTTTTTTTTATTTTACTGTTTGAACTTTATCATTTAAAGTGAAATCAATAGTAGTAGAAGAAGTAGAAAGAACTTAATTTTAACATTTACAATTATTTTATCTCTAGTTTATGGCTTAGCCGAAGGCCGTCTATTAGACTGACACTTCTATAATTCTTTGTCTGTAGCTCATCGCGGTTGTTGTATATTGGTATAAAGTTTCTCAGCCGACACGTTGCCAATCAAAACGTCCAGAACTTCATTCATTTCCATCGAAGTACCTCACACGAAACTCCTTTAGGAAGGGACATCTAGCAATGAAATGGTATAAATCCTCCTCTCCTTGAGATTACAAAGGTCGCAGAAAATTGGCAGGTCAGATCGATGATGAATGTAGGGTTAACACATTTCTCGTCCTCATTGATAGAAAAAAATCTCGAATTTAAAAAATCTCAAAAAAAAAATTCTAGAAAGCATAATCTCGAATGACAAAAATCTCGATGCGTACCCCTGCAACCCCCCTGCTTAGGTTTACTGTTTGGCTATGGGATGGGTGCAAAGAAAAAATCTCGAATTTACTTTTTGTTTTCGAGATTTTTTTCGAGATAGAGTCTTTCGAGATTTTCGTACTTTCTAGATTTTGACCCATTCGAGATTTATCAAATTCATTTTCGAGATTTTGACCATTCTAGATTTTAGTCGTTCTAGTTAACGTCATGATCCCTTTAAAAAGCCAAGTAGCACTAAGGACCATTTTGTTACCCAACTCATTTGACCTGGTTGTTTAAATTTTTCGAAGTGGAGAGTTTAGATTCAGTCCTTGGAATTCAGAATTATCAGGTTACCATTTCTTTAATGCTACTCTTCGAGAACTCCTCGAGGGATTCGACGAAGGGTTTTCCCAGAGATCGCTGTCTCGTCCTTTCTTTTTCGATTGCGTCATTACAACCACGAGAGTGTGTATTATGTGGGTTGGCTAATCTGACTGCATGGTCGCCTATATAGGCCAGTAGATTGTGGTGATTGCTGTTATTCTGGGGATACCTTTTCGTGTTTTACTTAGAAGGTAGTTTGTTTTTTCCGAACTGTAGGTTGGCCGCATTCTTCTGGATATGTTACAGTTCGGTAGTCTATAGTTAGCCTTCGATAAGAATTCTGAGAAGATTTTTGCTTTTACTGCTCCGAGCGAAATGTGAACTGATTCCGCAAGAGAACGGTCGAAAGCTAAACCTTGCCTGGCCAGTTCGTCGGCTTGTTCGTTTCTATGACCTGGAATCCAAATCAGGGTAACCTTGAACCTTGAAGCGATCAAGCAGAGGCCCAGATTTAGTTCTTCTGAAAAGACACAGGCGTTAACTCCCTCCAGTGTTTTGGAACCATCTGCGAATATTGACAGTGATCTGTCGTGTAGGACATTTCGTGAATTCCATTGGTCTGGTAAAGTTGATTTTCGTTGGCAAGTAGTCAGTAGTAATGGGTAAGGGGATAGTAGAAGGATGATGGTATGTCCAGTCGATTGTCTTCTCTAGTGCCTCCCTTCCCTTATTCTGATTGCTGCGTTTGTGGCGAATTCTTTGCTGACGATGTCTAGGGGAAGTATTGGTAAATCAGTATGTTTTGTTTTTTGTAGAGCGGCTGTTGGAGATGTTCTATCAGTACACCCGTGACGTGCACAAGTATGACAAGCGCTGAGTATTCTCTAGGACCTTTAGATTGAATCATTTATCACATAGTGGGCCGAAGCGAGTAAGGCGCGACGTCGTCATCCGCGTAGGCTACAACTTTCCACCCATCCAGAGTAGAAATTCGTTCAGAATTATATTCCATAAAAATAGAGATAGCACTTCACTTGAGAAATCCCTCTAGATGCTGTAGTTTGTACATGTACACCCCCTTTGGCCTATAGCACATTAGGTATTCATTTGATAGTAGTGTAGTTCACTTTTTAGACCTTAAAAATAACTCTTTGAACTGCATATGTTTGGACATTGGAGGCTCGCCTTAAATGAGATTAGCTTATGGATCTGTAAAATCTTTGGCAGTATTCTGACTGAGTGTACCAGCCTTAGGTATAAAGACTACTTTAACTTTTCGCAATCCTTTAGGATCCTACCTATATGAATACATTTTTCAAATGTGAAGCTTTCAGTCATTTGCATTTTTATGGCATCAAGGAAAGATGCAATTAATTTCAGGAGATTTAAACAGCGGGACTTATCCTTTCTACTATTATGAGGTCTGTGCAATACTTTACTTCTCTTCCAATGCCAATAGGGAGTCCTGTGCGACGAGTATACTTTAGCACGGGTTTTTCTCAGGCTTCATCTGACTCTTTATTGTTTTCTACTTTATTGCAGAATTGCCTTTAAGAACAGCGTCTTGCTCGCGTTGTCCTCGTATTGAATGTTCTTTGTAGTGTACATTCATTGAAATTGTTTTGTTTATTAAAAAATCTCAATTTTTCTCTTATCTCTTTCCAGAAAACGTGCCTTTGTTGTTTGATCGAATCTATTGGATATATTTCCTTGTAAGCTTGCTAAGGTAATTACAAAATATTAGTAAACAAAATAAACTATTATTAAATGCACTGTTTTTCGTTTTGTTATATAATTTCCATTTACAATCAGTTCCCTGCAACAGTCGTTGACTTTATCGCCAGAGGGCTGTTTCTGTTTGGTGTTGACTTTGTTTGTCAGCAACCCTTGCATATGCCGAAGAAGTAAAAATTAATTTGCCATATTACGAGAAAAGGAAAAATAATTTCTGTTAGGTTAGGTTAGGTTAGGTGGCAATTATCCGTTAATACGGAGTAATTCACTTAGACCAAGTAAGGTCCATTGTGATACCACAAGCAGAGTAGGTTATTTCCGCTACTCTTGGAACCATTTCGAATTTTGGAGAAATATCCGTATTTTACTGATATCCGTTTCGGCAATATCAGCAAGCTCCTCAAAGAAGTACCTACTCTCCTAGAGTTTGCTTTCTAATCGAGGATAGCGCCGGGCAGTTACATAGTAGGTGGAACTGAGTTTCCTCCTCCTCCTCATCCATGCAGCTGCGACAAAAGTCATTAGCGGTAACTCCAAGCCTTGCGGCATGTCTTCCTAGTACACAGTGGCCTGTTAGTACTCCGACAAGAGTTCCTATATGTTTTCTACTGACGTTTAACAGGACCTTTGTCCTGCGCCGATTTATTCGTGGCCAGGTCTGTTTTGCGTGGTTGCAGGTGTCAAGATCGCGCCATCTCTCATTAGCTTGTTGCAGTGCTAGTGTGGAGATGTTGTATCTTACCGTTTCAATTGGCACATGGGGCTCTCCTTTACCAGTAGAGAGTTCCATTTTCGTGCCGTTCCTTGCTAGTTCGTCTGCTTTACAGTTACCTGGTATATCTCTATGACCAGGGACCCAGCACAGCGTTAACGTGTGCGGCAGTGCCTGACCAATTGGGATCTTAATATTGGTGATTCGAGTGCTTTAATAGCTGCTTGACTGTCGGTGTAGATGACGATGTCTGAGTTCGATATCGATCCCACCTTCAGCAGTTCAGCGGCCTCGCGAATAGCCATAACTTCTGCTTGGAAGACACTACAGTTATTTGGTAGTCTAAAAGACTGGTTTAGGGAGAATGGAATTGAGAAAATCCCGGCTCCTACTCCGTCCTCCGTCTTAGACCCATCTGTGTATACTTCTAGCGTATTTTCATCTATAACCATATTCTCTTCAAATTGCTGTCGGTCGGGAATACTGGTCTTGTATTTAATATTGAAGTCCAGGACCGTGATTACGTAGTCTGTAACTTCTGTTGTAACATTATTAGTTTTTAGAATATTGGCATGCCCTGTGTCACTGCTTCTCCATTGCTGTGATTCTCTAAGACGCAATGCCGATTTTGTCGCCATCTCTTTACCGTGTATGTCCAAGGGCAGAATGTGGAGCATGGTTTCCAGTGCTGCGGTTGGAGTTGTCCGCAGGGCACTGGTCACACAGACACATGCCACTCTTTGGATTCTATTTAGTAGAGAGAGGTAGCTTCTTTTATCTAGTGCTGGCCACCAGACGATGATTCCGTACATGAGTATCGGTCTGACTACTGCTGTATACAGCCAGTGCATTATTTTCGGGCTGATGCCCCATCTGAGGCCCAGGATCCTTTTGCAGGAGTAAAGTGCAGTAGCGGCCTTCTTAATGCGTTCATGCAGGTTTAGTTTCCAGCTCAGTTTCCTGTCCAGAACCAAACCTAAGTATTTGGCGCTGTCAGAGAAGCTGAGGCGGATCCCCTTTAGTTTGGGTGGATCAATTTGAGGAATTCGGTGCTTCTTCGTGAATAGCACTAGCTCTGTTTTACCCGGGTTTATATCCAGGCCGCATTTGTTAGCCCATTTGACCAGCGTTGCGAGGGCCGTTTCCATCAAGTCTCGTAATGTTGGGAGGTATTTCCCAGTAAATAGAATGGCGATATCGTCTGCGTAGGCTATAACTTTACCACCATTTTTCTCCAGGGTTACCAGTATTTCATTTACTGTTAGCAACCATAGCTGCGGTGAAAGTACTCCACCCTGCGGAGTGCCGCGTTGCACAGACCTTCTCAGTTTGCAGCAAGTTCCGAATTGATAACCCTACTTAGCAGCATTTGGTTGATCCAGTGACTTAGACTAGCGTCAATCTGCAGGTTTTCAAGTGCGTTAATTATCGCTCTCGGCTCTATATTGTTGAAAGCCCCTTCGATGTCTAGGAAGGCTACCATTGTAAATTCCTTGACGGCTAGTGATTTTTCCACGGTGCCGACAATGGAGTGTAGAGCTGTCTCTACCGATCTGCCCTTACAGTAGGCGTGTTGGGATTTCGAGAGAGTTCCTGCTTTGATGTTGTGGCGAATATATAATTCTATCATCCTCTCTAGTGTTTTAAGTAGAAAAGATGACAGACTAATAGGCCTGAAATCCTTTGGAGTGGTGTGAGAGGCTTTTCCCGTCTTCGGTATAAAAACCACTTTCACCTCTCTCCATAATTTTGGTATGTAACCATGGTCTAAGCTTAAGGAGAACAGTAAAATCATCCAAGGTTCTAGAATGCCATAAGCATGTTGCATTTCTGCCGGGATGATTCCATCTGGTCCTGCCGATTTAAAAGGGAGGAAGCTTTTAATCGCCCACGAAAGTTTGCGTTCGCTTATCACTTCCTTTGAAATTAAATGAGTTCTGGGATGGGACCGTTCTTGAGTCGGGGTATAATCCCCTTGGGCACTTCCTGGGAAGTGAGTGTCTAGGAGCAATTTCTGTTACTTTGCAACAATCCATTACTGATTAGTGATTACACATTTCCAGCCAAAGATCAGGTATAGCTGGCTGTCTACGAAATGTAGGGCTAGACACACTTAGGCCATAGAGATTTGCCCTTGTGATATGACATTTGGATCTGTTACTATAGTTTTGTTTCTTAAAATTGTCATTATTAAATGAAGCATCCTTCTCTGGGCAAGCTGGTTTGACAGTTACAGAAATATATTATGGTCAAAAATGCGGTCTTATCTTTCTCTCTATCTCTGCACCACTGAGCACTGAGGGTGAATTCTTACTTTACCTATAACTTCTTCACTTACACGTGAAGAATCTTTGTTTGAGACAGTGAAATCTTATATCTCCTGACGAGCCCAGGCATGATGGCTTCAGTTGTTCAAATGTAGAACTCTGATGGCATCATTATCGTCACATACCTGGAGGCTGAAGATCTTCTAAGATCCTCTCGACCCATCGTTCATCAGCGATTAGGTTCTTCCTTTAAAAACCATATGGAGTAAGACCTTGATGGCATATGAATCTACCAAGTCTACCGAAACCTTAATACTGAGTCCTACAATGGGAATTACAAAGGTTTTGCCTGCAAAGCCAACTGCTCTCTGTGCGCCTTCAGAGTTATTCAAGGAGCTTTTGATAATATATGCCTATAGGTATACCTACTTTGATAGCATAACTGATAATAAACTGGATTCTACCAAGTTAGAAAACAATATCATATACTGGTTTAAAGAGACCCAAAAAAGGCGTTTAAAAGCACAAAGGTCGACCATATTTTAAACAATCAGTATTCGAGAGAGCTTATACGAAAGCACATTCTTGAAGGGCTGGGCAGTGATACAGGAAATGTTCCACAGATTCTATTTCCTCTTCATCTCGGCAACTTCTGCAGAAGTCATTTCTAAAGGTACCTAGTCTTTTGGTCATGTTTCCAATGATGCAGTATACGGTTACTACCCCGACGAGCACTCGGATTTGGTTTCTATCAAAAGATGTTAGGATCTTCAACCTTTTAGTGTCAATTGCGGGCCACATCGTTATTTAGCCAAGTTTAATGTGACATTGTCAATGACACCCTTAGCTGCGTTAAAAGCTGGCAATACTTGTCTGTCAGCTAATAATAGGTACGTCTATTTCAGAGCTCTCAGTCTCAATGCCGAGAGGCATTAACTTACGGATTTGGAGTTTACGAGGTCAGATCACGTAAAATAAAAACGATTGAACGATATAGTTTTAACACATGCTGTCTCTATCATATCTGTAGCAATAAAGAGAGTCTGCTATTGTCGAAACGATGACGTTCGATCGTTTTCATTTTACATGATCTGGCCCCAGATTGGAGTTAATCGCTTTAAGTGCTGCTTGGCTGTTCACCCAGAAGGTAATTTCCATTGCTGGTAGTTTCCTCGCTAAGACAGTTTGAGCTGCTTTCTTAACCGCGTAGATCCCTGGAAAACGATGCACTGATCTGCCAGTCGGTATGAATGGCTGATGTTTAATTGTTCTGAGAAGACTCTCTCATTCCATTCTCCATCTTTGAGCCATCTGTGAAATCAAAATGAATGGGCAAGGGAAGATAAAGATAAAGCCGATGTTTTTGCAGCCCATCTGGAAGAAACGTTTAAACCGTACGATGGTCAAGTGGTTAACGATAACAACGATGGGTCTGAACTAATATCTGACGATTCAACACTCGCAAGTGCAACGCTAAGAGAACTAAAACACGAGATCGAGGATCTTAAACCTAAGAAAGCCTCGGGCTATGATTTGATCACAGGAGAAGTTCTCAAAGCTCTTCCTAGAAAAGCACTAATTAAGCTTCTCCATATCTTAAATGCTGCGCTCAGATTAAAACACGTGCCGAGCCAATGGAAAGTTGCGGAAGTCATAATGGTTCTAAAACCAGGAAAACCGCCAAATGAGGTAAAATCGTACAGACCAATATCGCTTCTTCCAATCATATCCAAAATTTTCGAGAGGATATTACTAAGGCGTCTACAACCGGTTATAGAAGATAATAATCTTATCCCTGACCATCAGTTTGGGTTCAGAAGTAAGCATTCGACGATTGACCAGGTTCATAGAATTACTGACGTAATCGAGAAAGCATTTGAGGAACGAAAAATATGTTCAAGCTTATTCCTTGATGTCTCGCAAGCCTTTGATAAGGTGTGGCACGAAGGCTTAAAAATAAAATTACGACAAGTTCTCCCCGTACGACTATACGATATTCTGAAATCATATCTTGGCAATAGACTTTTCCGTGTAAGACATGGAAACGAATACTCGGAGCTAAAAGAAATTTCGGCCGGTGTACCGCAAGGAAGTGTTCTTGGGCCGCTTCTCTACCTGTTATATACTCGTGATATACCAAAGGAAGATGACACTATCCTTGCTACGTTTGCCGATGACACCGCTATTCTAGCAGTAGGTAAAACAGTCGAAGACACAACTGCAAAACTGCAAACCGCATTAAATAAAGTAAATGAATGGACGAGGGAATGGCGAATCGCCCTCAATGAAACTAAATCTGTTCACGTGAACTTCACATATAAAAAAACTAATGACTTGCCAATTTTTCTAAACTTGGCCAGAATACCTTTTGCGAACGAAGCCAAATACCTGGGAATCAAGGTATATAGAAATACATGGTATGATATTGCGCATGTTTGTTTGCATCTCTCTCTTCAAAGTGACGTCACCAGACGACAAAACATAGGGAACAGATAATAATTTAATTAATTTGTTAACTATTCTATTACACTGAAAACACCACACAAAACATTATTCTTATTAAAAATGAAACTGGGGCACAGAAAACTACCCGTATTTCAATATATTTTCACAGAAACGTTAAAATCGTTGTCGTCAAGTGACGTACATGCGCAGAAAAAACGAAAAATTAATGGCGGAATATCATACCTTGTAGTTCTATATATGTACCTTGCCTGGGAATGACATTCGACGCAAAGCTGAAATGGAATTCGCACGTGAAAATGAAACGCAAAGAGCTCGAACTCAAATATAGAGAAATGTACTGGTTACTTGGAAAACATTCCCAGCTCAGTACCGAGAACAAACTGCTTTTATACAAGCAAGTGCTAAAGCCGGTGTGGACCTACGGTATACAACTTTGGGGTCGCACCAAGAAAACAAATGCCAATATTATACAATCTTTTCAAAATAAAGTGCTTCCACCCGCAGATTTGTAGGGTTGGAAGGATTTTAAAGCCCATGGCTATTTCATCTTTACTAGTACACTCCATAATGCTTACCAGTTCCTCATCCCGAACTGAAGGGGGATTGAAGGGCTGATTTCCTTTATGTGTACAACCCGGAAAGTGTGTTCCGAGAAACAGTTCTAAGGTTTCCTGGTTGTTTGCTGTCCAGCTGTTATCATCCTTGTAGAGGTAGCCCATGGTGGAAGTGGCTTTGGCAAGAATTTTCCGTAATCTGGCCGCCTCTGTTGTAGATTCGATGTTGGAACAGTAGTTCGCTCAGGTTGTCCTTTTTGCTGCCCTTGTTTTCTTTTTAGAATCGCAGAAACTGGTCCGATATTCGCAACAGTCTTCTTCGTTCTTCGTCAGTTTTGCTCTGTCGAAGAGTTTCCTAGTTTTTTTGCCTAAGAAGTCGAAGCTCCGCGTTCAACAACACCGCATGTGATCTTTTGGAGGGCCGACTAACAGGACAGGATTTTTCAAAAGAGTCTATTAATTTTGAACATTTGACTGTTTCGTTGACCCGAGTCGTGTTTGACAAGTTACCTGTTGGATCAGGACTTAGTCGGCGCGACGTTCGACTAGGTCTGAGAATTTTTTCCAGAGTCTGTCTTAATAGGGTTTCTAAAGGGTTTTGACCTTAAAGCTTCCGATTGGTAGTGCTATAATTTTAGATCTATTACCTCCTCTATATTTTTGTTGTGAAAAGTAGGGTGACTTGACTACCTCTGTTAAAAGCATGTAGGTTGGAAAGATTAATAAAATCTAAAACAGACTCACCTCTTTTATTTATGTCCGAACTACCCCATTGTGTATGGTGTGCGTTAGCGTCCATACCTAAAAGTCGACTTTGGTGGTGCTTACGTGCCGTACCAGTTCCCTTAGTGATGGAGGTGGTGGGTTATCGTCTTCATATGTCAGGTATACGGATGCAAGAATGAGTTGAAGCTCACCCTTGCGCGGTCGTATATTGCCACTGACAGGTCGCCGTTGATGAAACGATAGTAATAGGTTAAAAAGTTAATGATTTATTTACCAGTTTGGAACTTCTTAATTTACCTATGTACAGTCGGAGTGAAGGAGTTTGTAGTGTTTTGACCCTAACCTCTGGATTTTGTCTTCGAAAAGTCATCGTTCCTGGATTAAGGCCTCTTCCATATTTATCTCCGCGGATTCTCTATGGCGAGAGGATAGGTATGCGTCATCTCTGGCTCAACGTATGCTCCCTCCCGGACAGGATAGTAAATTCCAAAACAAAAGAACTTTCCTGGTCACAGTTTAGAATATAATGTCGAAATGTAAGTCCGAATTTCTACATTTTGACAAAAATTTCGTTACTCACTAAGCCAGAAACCGGTTTTGATGATTCTTCTGAATCGGGTCAAATCGATCCTATACGTATATGTATATGCTGTCTCGCTCCCATTTTGAATCCATTAAAAATTACAATTAACTGTTTTGGTGGGATATGACATGAATATTCTGCCATATTTGAACCACCATCTTAAATGTGTATGAAAAGGTTTATCGTGCATTTTGGCGAGAACCAAGGATACTCGTATTTTTTTTAATTTCAACATATGGTTGCTATTATTGAATTCAGGAGTTATCAGAGACTGCCCACAAAGTGGCGTTCAGTCTCCACTGTTATGGAGCATGAGCATGAGCATTGTAGTTCACTCTCTGTTCCATACCGTCAATGCGTCAATAGTTTAAACGTCTATACACACTACACTCAAGCATACTCGGTAGTTGTTGCCATATACTTTCTGTCGGATGGTGGACTACAGACTATCTGAGCTAAAGCGCTGAGAGCCTTAAACATGGTCGACAAATGGTCCACTAAGGTTTCGGTCAATCCTTTTAAAACTGTGGTTATTCTTAGGAGGACTCAGGGACAGGTTTGCGATCGGTGTGAAATTGGTGTCAGTCTAGATTTTCGATGAATCGAAAGGATAACGATCAAGGTCGGTAATGACCTAAACTAAACATTTGATGTAAAAAGAGGATTTATAGACAAGGCGATAGAATTGTCCGAAACTCATACAGGCCAATACACAAGGCACGATCAAACATCAAAGTCCATCTAATTACTTGCATACACCGTCGATGGTATTGACATAATTGACATCACAGCGAGATGTCACTGTAATGTTTAATTTTAGCGGTCAATGAGGCAACTAGAAGGACACCCAACATTGACGAATTGTACAAAACGTCACAATACACAGCTATAATTTTGAGGTAGTAACGGACTTTCTCTACCTCGGATCTGCTATAAACTCTGATATAACAACATCTCAAAAGAAGTCAAACGAAAAATAACTCTAGCCAACCGCAACTGAAGGCAGTTAGCTAAAGAGTATTTAGAGTCGACTTTCCTTGCGGACTACGGCAAGGTATATAGTCGAATCTTCACGGATGGCTTCAAAACGATCAATAGGTAGGTACATAGTACATGGAGCTGTCATAATTTACAATTTGTTCATGATAAAATAAAGGAAAAATGATATTTAAGAACTCAGAAATAAATGACGTTAAAGGTAAACCGTAGAAGGTTCTTAAGCGAGGGGAAAGTATGCATGCAAATCTATATGCGAATCGTTCTATCGTCACGATGAGGTACTTTGTCTACCTCGGCTCCTCTATAAACAATGACACCACAGCAGAATGTAAACGAAGAGTTACGGGCTTTGGAGGATGAAATTTAACAGCGAACTTTATGGGCTGTACAGCGACATAAGTAGAATAAAATCGCTAGAACATATAGAGCAAAAGCGGACACCAACTGTTAAAGATTGAATGTATGTATTCAGGATTATTTCTTAATTTAGTACAAATAATTAATCTAGTACTTTCTTTTCTAAACTAATCTGTTTGAAATAATATTTGGCAGCATTGTTATAATTCGTCTGTCATTGTCAAAATTTGCAAAAGTTTTAACCTAATTAAAAATCGAAGAATTTATAACAAATCGGTGCGTTTTTTTTGATTGCTTGGTTTTGAGTAGAAAAATTCTCAAGTGTAGGTGTCTCGAAATTATACACCAACACTCCGTCCCGAAGAGTTTTCGATTCCAATGTAGTAAATCCTCGCTTTATAGGTAGTGCGCACAAGTGCAAGGGGACTGAACCAACTTGGGACGCGCAACTGAAGGTGGTTATAGCCTAGCCATAGCCAAAGATCAGGCTAACTGGAGAGAGTTGGTCGAGGCCCAGATCCACCCCGGATTGTGGCGCCACCTAAGTATAAGTATAAGTACCTAAAGTATGAAAACCACTAAATAGTATTGAAATAAGTATATTATACATATTACTAACATGTTCCTCCCCCTCCCCCCCCCCACCCCTAAATTCGCCGACTCCTTTTAATTTTAATTTAGGAATTTTTATTTGCTCTTAATTATTTCAAATCTTATCGTACACATCAAACCCTTACATTTCATACCCATGATGAGAGGGTATATAGGTACGAATTAATAATCCGCCATCTTAGGGCGTCCGCCATATTGGAATTTTAGAACATCACGTTATTCTATTTTCTACTTCTCAAACCCTTTTGATACCCATGTCAAGAAGGTTGTGAAGAAAAAAGTAAGACGCTATCTTAAGACGTCCGCCATATTGGATTAAGAACGATGTTATATAATTATTAATATGTACCTAGACTAGACTAGATAATTTACAAATCTATATCTATTATCTATTAATAGTAATAAAGGAGCTTTTGAAAAAAACTTATAAAAGGGAGTTCTCTTCGTTTCAAAATGGCTTTGTGGCTGGTGGTTTAGTTACCTCTAAAAATCTCTCAATCTTTAGTCACTCTGTCTTCAATGAACTTGAGGAAGGCTTACAGTGTGTTGTAATTTATACTGACTTTTCTGAAGCTCTTTACATCGTTAATAACACTACTTTAGCTTTCAGCTTTCTAGAGTAGACTCGATCCTATCTTATGGATCATAGCAATTCGGTATTATGCTCGCTTTAAGGACGTACTTTCGTCAAGAGTTAATGGTGGCGTTAGGCAATAACGCCGAAGGAAATAACGCCCTAAAAAAACAACTCGCACAATTTGTTGTTGCAAAATTTTTCGTCATTTTGGGCCCAAAATAGTAAGTGGAAATGCATAAACAGTGGAATAAGTATGGGGGCCATGGTGCCTCCCTGCAACCCCCTGCTTGGGTTTTCTGTTGGATTTTGGAGGAGGTGGGAGTTTGTACTGCAAAAAAAAACCTTCAATATATCCAATTTCGCACATACCTACTCCAAGTAGTCTGACAGTAACCCCAAACAGATTTACGTATTACACTGTAAATTATTTTTGGGCTTTATTTCCATCTTGTTGTTTATTTTTGGGCGCTAGGTATGCATTTTTTTGGGGGTTATTTCCAAATCGTTATTAGCGTTATTGTCTAAAGCCGTTAATGTTAGGTACCTTTACTTTTCTTTTAGTTGTAAGATATCCCCAGTTTCATTTACGTATTTTAAAATTCATCGATATTATCGATCGCACTGTCCATTGCCATGCGTATAGATTACTTACCTACTTAGGCGGCTCTATAATTCGGCCTGAACCGATTCCTCGCTTAAAAGACTCTTCACTTAGCACGGTCCTGGACTAACAGTTGCATACTCCAACGCGGTTGACTTCTCCTCCTACTTGTACGCGCCAAGTAAGACGAGGAGTTCCCTTTCTGCGTTGTCCCTCCGGCATAGACTCGAATACTCTATACAGGTGTTTATATATATAGTTTAGTCCGGTGCTATATTTTGTTGTCAGTAGAAGTGACAACAAAAGTTTAATTTTATCGCAGTGTTAAATCTCTATTATGACACATTTTTGAAAGTGACAGGTCTCAGAGGGTTACATTATCAACTACCCATACTACATTCTTAAAAAAATCTTGTAAGGCGCGTAAGAGTTCAGTCTATTAGTAAAGACCCGATTACTGGCTTTTTTATTATACTTGGAAGATTTTTGAAAATGGATATTAATCTATGCGCGGTTATTGTTTCGTTTCCATCCAGTGTAGGATTACTAGGTTTTTCTTTCCAAGTTCGTAGATGGCCATGTAAGTTTCCAGGACCAGCTTCGATTTTATGACAGATGTGTCCAGAGCTTAAGGGCTGCTTGGCTGTCCGAGAAGATGAATATAGTTTTGCCACGTGTAGAACTTAAATTTATTCTAGCGCAATTGTTAATGGCAAGTACTTCAGCCTGGAATATGGACGAGTGTTTTCCTAGTCGTACTGTACCTATAGTTTTTGAGGCGATTCTCCATAAATGCCAGATCCAGTCCCTGTCTCCATCTTAGAACCGTCTGTAAACCTGACTAGGTCAAGTCTCGATGGACTACGTTTGTATTTTTCCCTGATGATAGAGAAGTTTTTATAGAAGCCATATTTCGGTAGCATGTACTCGTATGTCGTCTAGAAACATGCTGAATCCATTTTCAGGGTCCATAACGTCAATCAAAGACAGGTAACCTCCATGGTAGGAATAGCGGTCGATGTGTTGTTCGAATGGAATAGAATAGACGATGAATTCTCAGTCTTGCTTCCATTTGAATGTGTAAATACTTGAATGGGTAATGCCCTAATATGCCATTCAGTGCAGTGGTCGGGGTGGAGCGTAGACAACCTGTAACCAGTAAGACAATTATCTTCGACTATGCCGAAGCTCAAATACCCGGTACTATATTATTGTAAAATAAAAAAAATATTTTAGTATTAAAAAATTATATATTTGTATGGGAGGTGTGGGTATAGCCCGTCCCAACTTAAGTGAAAATTTCTTGCGCAGGTCTCTTCACATTAGGGATTTTATTCTCTTAGCGACAAGAAAACAACTTATCCAACCAGAACTACAGCTAAAAAAAAATATATGCGCATATCAAACAACAAACATACCCCTGCTTCCGAAGATATCTCGATCGATCGACGATCGAGCCATGACTGATTTTCCACACAGCAGCGTCTTTGGCACAGTGTTGCCAGAAATTTTCTAAGAGAATATGCCAAATTAAGAAAAAAATATGCTAAATTGTATGGAGGAACTAAGCAAGATATGCTAACGTTTAAAAACAACTTTTTTATTACAAAAAAAAAGGAATAAATATAAACACAACATGATGTCTATCTATAATAATAAGGAACGAAAAGGGAATTCAGTATTTTGTAATGAAATTTACATTTAGTAATTCAAAAGCACGTCAATTAGGTAGATACAGAACTAAAACTAAAGTCCGTATATGACTACATTTTTCTCTCAATTTTTCTTCATTTTTATCACATTAAATCATCTTAAAAAATCAGCTGCTTGTAAAAGAGACAAAAAGTGTAGGTATGTATTATGAAAGGGGTAGCAATTGTTTGCAAAGGAACACAAATTTTCAAACGGATTTATTTTCAAAAAGTTAAGAAATGCCAAATAATGTTAAAATGTCAAAAAAAATCCCCAGGTGAAAAATATAATTTGAATACATTTTCAATGCATTTTTTTATATACATTAATAAAGTTGTTGTATACTTAATCACACCTATCAGGAATTTTCTTTCTAATTCTTCGTACTGTTCTAGTTTCATTTTAAACGCGTGAAATATGCAAACAAAAAATCTAGTGTCATACGGGCTTAAGATCATCATCTTCCCCGTCTTCGTCATTGTACTGATATTTTACCGAGTCTTTATTTTTTATTCAACAATTTTCTTGTAGTACCTAACAATTAAAAAACTGTCAGACACTTGACAATTGACAGCTGATTTGAAATTTGTCGACCTATTTGGCATTTTGGTATTATGCGTGCTATTACTATTCCCATTTATGTTTTGATTTCATTAAAAGAAGTTACATTCCATTTGTAATCCCTGGATGATTCAGCTAATATTGGTAATAAATTAGCAAATTCTTCGCATTTATCACACATTTGAAATACCTACCTACTTTTTTACTACTGCAACTAAAGCCCATCACCAATAATTGAAAAACAAAAACGTCACATCGTATACTGCAATTTATGGAAAAGAAAATGCATCTATTATTTTGCATATAGTTTAGTTTTTTTTTTTTTTTTATGTTGAATGTTGAAAATATGCTAGATTGCATATAGATAGCATATTTTATTTATACTAATATGCAATTTAAGGTTTAAATATGCTAGATCTAGTATAAAAAATGCTAAAATGGCACCACTGCTTTGGCATGTGCACAAGATACACATTTACCCACCCCAGAGAAGGGGGATATTTGCTGGGTGTTGCACTTCTCAAATAGCTATGTGTTTAGTAATGACAGCCAGAGTTCTGAGTAACTTTTTTATAACAGCGTGAAACCAACTATGTGTTGAAAAGGGTTGAAATGGAATTTTCGGTATACTTTGTGATAAAGTAGAGAAAAGCAATAACAATTTCATACGATCAAAAATACCTTAAGGGAAAAATTTCCCTTAAATAAAGTGCTACTGCGCATGTTGGGATCTTTCTTTTGCTTTGGGACGGACTTATACTTTTTATTCGACCAAGCTCATTTTTTGTCAAACATTTTTAAATATTATTAAAACAATATGTGCAAAGTTTAAACTTGCTATCTTTACTGTAGCTATTTAAATTTAATTTTTAACATAAAAAGCTATATAAATCTGATATTTTTGTATGGGAGGTAGTAGTAGTTTTCATCCGATCTTGCTCATCTTCGAACTTAGCCTCAGTTTGGTGGATAAAAGCTTACATACTAAATTTCAAGTCGATAGCTCTTAAATTACGGCCGTAATCGTGCGGACAGACAGACAGACGGACAGGCAGACGGACATCGTTAGATCGACTAAGAAAGTGATGCTGATAATATATATATGTATATATAGTTTGTCATACCTACAACGCCTCCTTATGGGCGTTACAAATGGAATGACAAAGTGAATATACCCTCACCACAGTGTGGTACCGGGTATAATCATATACAGTTTCCAGCTATACGTTGGACCCGCTCTAGCTTTTTAACTGTAGTGCCTTTGTCTTTGTCCACCAGACCACAAGCGAATAGAGCCAATATATCATCCGTTATTTTCAAATCGATTTGGGTGTTATTTTTATTTCCTTGAGCGTTATTGCCTACATTTTTAATTTGAGAGCTATTCTCAGGTAATTTTCCTGATTTATTAAAATCTATCAATGCAAAAGGCATTTTTAAAAGAGACAACAACAAAAAAACCTTTATAGACCAATTACCTTGCTTTTTACAATATCAACAAAATTTGAGAAAACCGTTATAGGAAGAGTTCTTAAATATGTCTTAAGAAAACTAACTTTGTAGAAATAGAGTGTAATTTGTGAGAGTACAGGGGTCGAGGTACGAGGTCGCTGTCGCTGCTTGGTCGTTTCCGTTTGCCGCTTCTCGACTTACACACTGCAGAGGCGGAGGTGCTCGACCGTGCTGTCCACTTCGCAAGTTCAACTCGGTTTTATTCCTAATTTTCATTGCCTTATATACTATTTTTACAGAGCTTTTATTTGTTTATTCTTTGTTGTGATCGGCTGTGGGTAAGCTTTCAGAGCTTTCTTTATTTAATTTACAGCATTGCCAGATCTTACAATATAATGATATTTTAGAGTATTGCCAGACGGGCTTAATTTTAATATAATAAATGAAGTAAATGATAATACATAATAATAAGAAATATGTATGGTTGCTACAACTTCTGTATAGCGAAAATTATGGGCAGCACTTATAAAAATATTTGTTTTGTACTAGGTATTTAATAATTCATTTGTTGTTCTAAATATGGGTTGTGAACGATAAATGATCCCTAACTTTACAGAAAAAGAAATTATTTTGAATTGAACTTATAAACTGAAAAAATAATCGAAATGAACTTGTCCAATCATTGATAGATGAGTAGCTTTACACCTGTCAAATATACGAGAAGGTAATACTTATAAGCAGAGCTCCAAAATAACTCTCAACCTTTATTTTCAATTCGTTTCTCACAGAGATATTACATTCGGCTTCGACATTAAGGTCTTGCTCTGAGATTTATTTATATATCTACACTTACCTTTTCGCTCTTTGCTTGATTTTTATTTTTCAATTTTAGATTTATCACTCCTTAGTTAACTTTTTCCATAAAAATTAAATGGAAATGATCAACCAAAGACCTCATTCTTCGAAAGTAAGTTAAAAAAGTAAAATTGTATTGAATTCAGTGTTGTCGTTCTTATTCAACATATATTTTTTTTTTGTATTTATTTATTTAAAAATCGGTTACAAAGTAAGACAAACGTCTTTTAAATTATTGATCAATCTCGAAATACATAAACATAAAGTTAAAGTTTTAATTACATATAAAAAAATAATAATCCTATATAACTATTAAGGACCATTCACATGAGAACGACCAACTACCTACGAACGAACGAATATTCGCAAGTTTTGACAGTCCGTTCACATGAACACTTTTCTATGTCGCGGCAGTTCGCGAATTTCAGCCATCAGTTTCTACCCGCAATGTCTAGTTTGAGGTTAAGTTCGAACGAATGTTTTATTCGCTAGTTTGTGGAACGCGAATTAAATGATGTGGATTGCGAATAAACTTTGACAATTCGTTCCAAGGGTGTTTTCGTTCGCGGTAAAAAGTTTGGAAATCGAAATTTCGTTATTTAAACTGTTTATAAACTTGTTTTCTTAATACATTTTGATGGGATAATTAATTGTCCTCCTGTTGGAATAATAAAATGTGCAATTTTCTGTTTATAAATGCATAAAAAGTGGTTTGTTTGCATTTCATCAATTCGTTCGTTCGCTCTCATGTGAATGGTCCTTTATACTATATGTAATTATTTGCCAAATACATGAAGAGACTTGTTTAAAAACGAGTTGTATTTCTGATTGTTCTCAGCGCAATTGGTAGGGAGTTCCAGAGGCAAATAACGTGAACAAAAAATTGTCGTCCCGATGTTAGATAACGATACCGAGCTGTGGTTAAGACAAAAGAACGTGTCGATGGGGGGAAATTAATTCTATTGTGTAGATAATCGGATTGTTTAGTTTCGATGACTTTGTGCAGGATGCAGAAAGGACAATGTCCGAAATTTCATTAGGCTATCGAGGCATTATTGTGATCATATTTAAAATTCTCAACAACTGAGAGTTATATTAAGGTTGAGAGATACTTTTGAGCTCTACTTATAAGCAGTGATGCCATTCTGACCGGATTCCGGTCATATCTGACCGGAATCTGTTTACTCTGACCGGACAAAATTTTGAAATCCGGCCTAACGACCGGAACGAAAATTGTTTTTAACCGGAAAACCCGTTTTTGACTGGAAAAATAAAATTGCCCTACTGACTATAAATAAAGATAGATTTCTATAATTTGAATATAACTCTGCCATACATTACGAACATGCTCCCAAGTTCAAACAGAAACCAATTTAATGCGAATAATGGAATACAACATCACGCATGGAATTCTACTCCGGGAGCAGGATAATAAATTATCTTATAAACTAATTGTTTTTCTTTTTTGCTAGAATTTTGAGAGGAAATTAAACAATGAATTTCAATTAATTAAAGTGTGAAATTCGATAAATCTCAGATTGGAGTTTGGTGAACTACTCTTTTCAAGTGTCAGAAAATTATCCGAGAATAATTATTTAGCCCAATTGACACACGGCCTTAGTACATGGCCTGGCCATACACGTCCTCCCATGACTTTCATTTCCATTAACGATTTGGCTACACACAAAAACCAGGCGTGTAATTAGTGGTAATAGTGAACTAGAAAACACAAACAAATTCTATGGTTAAGCCCGTTTTTGACGTCCTCACTCTATCAACAGAAATATCAAATGAAGATTTGTATCGAAAGCACAATGGTGCGTAAAAGAACGTGCCAGAATTATTTCTGAAAGTAGATTTTCTATGCTATCTACCTTTCTCCTTTACTCACTCAAAATCTACCTGTGTCGTTGGACACGACGTTCATTGGAAGGCGTGTATGGCCATGCACTAAAAGTGTATTTCAGAACTTAAAACATGTCATATAAAATGAAAAATTAGTTTCAGTAAATTTTAAACAAACGAAATAAAAAACAAGTTCACAAACTCAAGATTCACATATTATAGAAACGTTTTCTAAACATCGATAATGCAGGTGAACATAAAAACTCGTAAATTGTATAGGTAGGTATAGGTATTTTTTCTTTTTGACCGGGTTTCAGGTCAAAAATTCTCATTTTAACTTTTGACCGGAATTTTTGACCGGATTTAGAAAATAAAAATCCGGTCATTCGGTCAGATTTGACCGGATTCACTTTTTTTTAGTGGCAACACTGCTTATAAGTGTCCAACATTGGGCACTCATGTTTTTAAATCAAATATGACACTATGAAACAGAAATCGACTCTTCAGTGAAATTTGGGAGAATCGATTTTAAAGTGGTTCTGTGAAACCGGACATAACTATTTGGCGTGTGAATCTTACCAGTTCAGCAGTTTATTTACTTGCATCGATTGGTGTCATTAGTAGATAATTGATTAAGGAATGTTATTTATTAATTTGTCATTTGTGGCGATTTTGGAGAAACGTATTTATTTCACATTTCACATTGAAGTTTAAACTACCTCAGATCACTTTGGGCGTTATTTCCATACACAGTGACATTTCAATTTAAAAGCTGTCAATTGTAAAAAAAAACACGAATATTATTTGACGTTGTTTTGTATGTTCTTTGAAAGAAAAGACGAAAGACAAAGACAAAGCTCATTCTATTCATTAAATTTAGTTAAACTTCGTTCCTTTGAATTAAAGTTCAGATTGCATTGTGAAACCGGAAGATTTGAACTTCAAATTTAAACTCAAATTGTTCAGCTGAACTTTAGTTTAAACCTCCACTGTGAAATTGTGGGTTATAATACTGTTAAAATAAATATAAAAAAATGTTTTTGTTACAAGTTTATAATATTAGGCATGTTTTTTGAAACATCGCCAGCCAGCCGTTCAATTGGACAATTGTCAGCAAGATAAAGCCAGCCAGCCAGCCGAGTTTTAGTATAAAATTATGCATTTGGTAGAAATATTTGCTACATTCTGACATTTTTCTTTGGAATTTTGTGTGAGATAAGAACGCCGTTATGATTAAAGCAAATTGTACGGAAATTCTAAGCGACTTGTTGCTTTCAGCGCCACCTGTTTGTTCATTGTGAATTGAATTTAGCCAGCTGCCAGCCAGCAGCTCTCCGAATGGAGAGAGTTGTTGCCAGCAGGTTGTTGTTTTAATTAGCATGTGAAATGTGCCTCAACTGGCAACTACTGACAACTACTGGTAACCACTGGCTGAGGAGGTTTCATAAAAACGCAACTATTGATTGCCTTCCAGTTCGAAGCTACTTGCATGTTAAAAAAGTTAGCGCAACAGGTCCATATTAGGACCCTAGGTCTAGCCTCCCACAACTATTCGTATACATATGTGAGTTTTTTTTTTTTACTTGAATGAAAGGTACCTCAATATTATGCCTAGAGCTTCTCATTCTCAGTTACTCTCTCTGACGTTTATTACACATTCGTGAGCGGTGAATTAGTGGAATACAACTCAAGGTGTCCTTTTCCGAAGGTTAAACCTAAAACTTTTCGCTCCAAAGCCACTGCGCCCATTACAATGTGCGAAATATAGCAAATTCAAAATGCCGACGGCATTCGATTATTTGCTGGTAATGCCGTCGGTAAAACGTAAATTTCTATATTTTTGGGGGCAAAGTGCTGTATGAATTAATAAATAATTTCATATTGCTTGGAATGGCTAAATGCAACAGCGAGCAACAATTTTACGAAGAAAAATAAAGCAATAACTAATGGAGAGGCAATAATTTATAGAATCTTCTGAAATAAGCCGACGGGATAAACAAACATTTTTTTGGTAGGTACCTATTTTAAGAAATGTTGACATTTGGCGATATCAACAATAGTATTATGTAGTTGTTAAGAAATGTTTAATATATTCTGTTGGCGGTAGTTAAGTTATGTAACTGTTTTTTATTGCGACCGTCGAAGATTCAGTTTTAGATTATATATTTAGACTTTTGGGCACGAGTACGATAACTTAGGCGCCAAAAATTGATAACGGTTTTTTGTAGAAGAGTTAAATATAAGCGTTTTTTACTATTGGAGAGGGGGGGGTCTATCTGGCTTCGTGTAAAATAGTGAATACCTACTAAAGAATGACTTGTCCTTCAAATACTTCTCTCGGGAAAGGCTAACTTATAACGCTTCAACAGCGCCCCGAGATGCTTGCAGATGTAGTTAGTTCTGCACTTAAATTGTATACTTCTGGAAATATATCCCCAGGAAGCGAGTTCCAAAGATTGCTTGTCCTGTAACAGAAGGAGTTTTGGAAAGTTAATGTCCCCGCGGTTGTCAAGTGTACTATATGGTCATGAGCATTAGGCATTAGCAGCCTGTCTTGTGGGGCGCCCAAAAGTTGCATTTCGAGGGATAATGTCTTTGAGTTCCTCGGAACATCTACCATGGAAGTAGGTACCTATAGAACAAGCATAGGTCAGCGACTTGTCTTCTGTGCACCAATGGTTGAAGATTCGATGTGAATGTAGGGTCTCCAATAAGTCGAACTGCTCGTCTCTGTATGCTGTCAAGTAGGTTAAGTGAATGTTTTGGAGCCGAGCTCTATATATGGGAACAATATTCCAGGCCTGGTCTAACCTGAGCTTTGTAGAGAAGGAGAAGTTGCTTGGGGCTAAAGTACCTCTTTGCTCTAAATAGGTAGCTCAACTTAGCGGACGCCGATCTTGCGATATAGGATATGTGGTCCTGCCATGTGATTCCTGAATTGATTGTGACTCCTAGAAGGTGCATTGAGTCCTTGGGATGGATTGGATGGTCATCCATTTGGTTCTGAGGAACTGTGATGCATTTTTCCTAGAAAATGCTGTGAGCTGCGTCTTGTTTGCATTAAATACAACGAAGTTGTCTTTTCTCCATTTCAAGATTTTATCCAGATCATCATTTAGAGAACTAATTTGTTCATATCTCAGGCTGTGTGATGTAGTCGCATTCACAGGCCCACTATTCGAGATGATGGAGGATATAAGAGTGCTGTCATCTGCAAAGCTGTAGATATTATTATTTGTCGATCCAAGCAAATCGTTGATGTGGAGAAGAAATAGAGTTGGAGAAAGAATAGATCCTTGGGGCACTTCTGCATTTATAGCAAACGAATTAGATGATACACCATCTACAACAACTTGGATCGATCTTCCCAGAAGAAAATTTTGCATCCATCCGCATAGTTGTTGTGGTAATCCATAAGACACTAACTTGCCTAATAGGGCTCTATGCCATACTCTGTCAAATGCCTTTGATATGTCCAAAGCTACGGCTCTGGATTCGCCGTGTTGTTCAATTGCCGTATACAATATGTATACGTAAACCTACGAGAGGGTATGGAACGACGCACGGTTTTGAATCGAATAGATCCTTTTATTATGAATATATTTACATTTATACATAATACGAATTATATTATTTTACGTAAAATGTTTACATACGAATTTGTCGATCAATTATTCTGCTCCGAAAGCACGTTTTTTCTAAAAAGTGAACTTAAAGATGATATTGTGGATAGGATAGACCATATCTTATTAAGAAACATGCTTGTCCAATGTACCTACAACCGTTTGTAGGTATTCGAATTGGGGATAACTGACCATTCTATTGCTTTAATTTATTTATTTTATTTCATGAATGGAGGTATTTTCTGATGTTCTTGAAAAAACAGGTCGAACTAGTTTGGGGATATGTATAGGAAATTTGCAAACATTTATTATCAAAAACTTAATGAGCTCCTTACCCAGGAAATGCGCGGACATCTGCCCCTTCGTTTTGTGACTATCCCTGCAATTTTTGCTTTTTTTAGAAACTGAAGTATAGGCATATGCTATTAATGAATAGAATGTAATATAACACCGGTTTAACACGCGGACAGTTGAATTGGCCAACGGTGTCGTAAAATTCTCCAACCATAACTTTTGTTCTGATAGGAATTTAGAATATTGTCCAGATCGTGCTGTTCATTTGGACTTTGAGACTTTGGGTATTTAGCGCCCGTTTGTCTCAACCAGTTTTCTTCCATCTTCTAAATCTTGCGATACACAGAGAAATTCTTTTATCAACTTATTTTGAAATTTCTTCATTAGAAAAAGAATTACATTATATCAATACCCAGCATGTGAAAGAGAACCTTTTATTTTATACCACCTAACACTTTTTCGATTAGTTAGCGCAGTTTGCTCAGCATTTTGCAATTTGTCAGAAAGGTCCGCTTCTTGAGCTATTTTATATCTACTGCATTGGAATATCAGGGATATCCTTGAAGTACAACTTCTTCTTCATGATCATCCTAAAATTTGCATTTCGACTATTATCATCGCTATAACAATCGTCACCTAATCCTAATTCGCCAGTACCTACCTATGTATACTAACTTCTTTCATCTTTCTTAAAACTCTGGCTTCTACCCTCAAGTTTATTGTAGGTACTGTATGTACCTACTTATATGCTGCAGACTTAAACTGTTTTATAGATTCGAATGGACACTGATTACAGTTGCTATATGATCCGCACTGACTGAAACACAGTCTCTTCTCTTGCACAAAAATAAAATTTGAAACAGTTTGAAACAAGGGGTTAAGGCACCAAGTGACAAAGAACAGAAACAGAACAGAAAACTTTTTCGTTCTGTAGTAAATTCTGGTTCTGTTTACGTTGCTCGCTCAGGTACACAAAACTGAAACAGATCCAGAAAAACATGGCTGCCGTCTATTCTGTCAAACGCTATCATGAAATTATGGCCACTAAAAACATTTTTTTCGTCTAGTGGTCGAATTTGCAACTCAATCAAACTACCTAAAGAAAGCAGCCAGATAACAGATGCAGAAAAATGCAAACAAAAAAACCTCCCACCCACGATAAATTGGCATTTCTGTCGCTGGCAGCAACAGAAACAGTCAACATAGACTTGTTTACGTTCTGTCGTCAAACAGACATTTTTCTGTCGCTAAATTCTTTTGCTGAAAAAGAAAAAAATGCTGGTCCTAATTCTGTTTCTGTTTCTGTTCTTTGTCACTCTTGGTGCCTTTAGTTACCTAATTTGAAAAAAAAAAAAAAAAAAAAAACATCAGGCTCAATAGGCATAGGGCATAGCTCGCAAGCTCAAGGTGAGCCATAATATGGGCCATAATATTTGCGTAAAATAATTTTTTCTTTGCCGTTTTTCCACCACTTTTCGCGCAAAAAAAGTAGGTATAATTAGCCGCTACAATACAAAAAAAACAACAAACAACATATAAGCGATCCGGTGGGACCATCGCTTTGTGGTGTACTGGGAGTCTGGGACATTTCACAAAAGATTTAGGGCCGTTTTATTCACTATTGTTCAACTTGCCGAAAACTCCAAAGTTAGCCAACTTCGAAGTTGATCTTAAATCGAGAGTTGAACGGCAAGTTGAAAATTGCTTTTATTCACTACATTAATTTGCAACTCCGAAGTTGAATTCCTAAAGTTGGCCTACCTGCAGTTTGTAAAATATCCCTGGGATATTTGTGACAAATGACACACAATATGTCAGTTCAACCTTAGATTTGCATTTCGCGCGTAATTTCAATTGTGTTTTAACGTTATTTTCCATTGGGCAGATCAGATTTGAATTTCAGATCTCAGATTTTTCGTGCTTTTGTAAATGTATAAGTTATTATTAGTGCGTTATTAGACAGTACATCAGCTGGGCAAATTGTTTTCGTTTGTCGATGAAAACATATGAACTTAATATGGATAATTACATATATCGACGAAGAATCGAAATCCATAGATAAAGATGAAGAAGAAGAAGATGACGAAGATGATTGTAATTGCTCCTTATTAGTTGGAGCATCATCATTGTCGTCCGCTTTGAGAGACGAAAACGATAGATGAAATCACGGTCATCCCATTTTTCCAGTCTAACACGTGGTAGCGTCTTGTATTGACGCCTCTCACGTACCAAATTATTATCTAGTCTACTCATCTGCTCGAAGACGATGGCCAATTCTCCCAAAAATAGTTTGCACGCTACATTATTTCAATTTTAAAAATGAATTATTAATTATTTTCGTCACTTCAGAACTGAACTGCCAAACACAGAAATAAAAAATAAAAAAAAATCTGAAGTTTGACATAAAACCCCAAGTTTGCTTCATAACTTCTACTTTTTCGGGGAGTTGAGCGAATCCAAAGTTAATCAACTCTTGGTTTTCTCAACTTCGGAATATTCAAAGTTGAGTGAGTCAACTTCGAGTGAATAAAAGCAATTTCTCAAGTTGAGAATAAAAATCCCCAAGTTGTGTTCAACTTGAAGTGAATAAAATGGCCCTTAGTATTTTATTGGGACAGTGGGTTCCATTTGCATTATGTACATAATTCAATGAATAGCTAGCTTGACGGCAATTGGCACTTTCCATTATAGAGGGCAACAAAGTTGGACGGGATATGCCGCTTTGAAGAAAACGTTGTTGTATGCTAATAACAAAAATATATATTGTTTAAGATCTTTCCACGGGGGTAAATCTGGGTGGAGAAATCGTTTATGGCAAATCTCGGGGGTTTTTAAAATTCTATAGTATTTCTTATTTTATAATAATATCATTTTCGGTTATCTGAAATGAGACTAATTGATTGGATTTCGACATAAGGGCTTAATCCTTAGCCCCGATAAAAACCACATTCGAATTTGCCATTTCAAATGAAAAATCAAATTTGCAGTTTGTTGTTCTGTCAAAATCAGATGTGCTAGCTCACAATAGCGAATGGGTAAATTTGAGTCACAATGATTACGTTAAATTCGACTTTTGTTAAAACTGATTTATTACTACGAAAACTTAAAAGTACCCTAGCGAGTTTACGAATTTCTATTACTAAGGGCCATTGTCTTCAGTTTGTTTAAGCACAGGCAGATTTTCTTTCAGCCGGTGACAAATGTAACCAGCTAAGTTCTCCAGGCCATCGTATGCCATCGGAATTTCTAGTTCTGGATCCGGACACATTGTTTCTTTCGGTATCTTAATACATAATGTTAAAGATAATGATATAGAAATGTGATCTAATATAGAAGTACCTGTTATAGATGGTTCTTTGGGGATTAAATCTGGCGTACTATCTATCAACGTTTACGTTTTTTTTACTCCTATTATGTCCTAACGATCGGGATGATAGTGGAAGCCACATTTTGACATCTAATGCCAAAGAAATTCTCAAGAACATCTTGGTTAATATATACAAATGTCTTTATGAAGAAGTTGTAACTCAGTGTTGGATTGAACAATGCCTTAAAAAAAAAAAGAAAAAGAATTAAATGTTATAAACAATTTCAACGGTTTTTATTACAATATTTACGATTTTGAAAAGGAAGCATGCAATTCTTTCCGAGTACCCTCATTTGAGCATCATTTCGGGCATTCTGTTTAGAATGCTGTTTTTCAGTTCCAAGTGAAGACCAATTGCGTGCCACCCTCCGCAAGAAGGCACCCGCAAGTTCATTATATCAAACCAGTGGTTTGTATAAAATATAACAATCATTATATGTATTATAAATTGTTTATTGATTATGTTGATAATTTTAAAGTAAGACTGATACTCAGAAGGCCACAAGTTTAAATAGCTCATAGCATTCCTCCCAACGCGTCGCTCATCTCCTCTCAATTATAAGTTACCTGCCGCCCGTAACAAAGCTTGCGACACGCTATGTGAAAATAATTTCGTAGCCGTCTTAACTTGCGTTCAGTCTGGACAACATTTAAGTGTTTTTCTGTTACACGATCTTATTTTGGGCATATGCGTTTCAGGGTCCAAATTGTGTGCCCAGCATGATCAATCTTCTGTCAATTCTTCTTTGTTTTTGTACCCCTGTGGTAATAGAAGCAAAGACAACCATTAGTAAAGGGAAGATTAGGTTAGGTTAGGTTGAATAGGGTGTGAGTTCATCAGATTGGACTAGGCACCATAGTGGACCCATCGTCATCCCTGGGGAACCTTAAAGGTCAAATAACCTAAACCATACTTCGCCCAAACATTTAATTTCCCTACAGAACCTGAAAATTGCTTCAATTTTGTTTGCGAGGCCAACCTCCTCCAAATTGTCGAAGAAGTACCTACCAAGGTATTTCCTCCTGTACCGAGCGATAGCTTGACATTCACAGAGGAGATGAGTTATATCCTCTGTGACCTGTAAGTCTTCGGAATACCTGCATACGTCTGTATCTGTTAGACCTAACCTCATGGCGTGCTTCCTTAGAAGACAGTGCCCAGAGAGTATCCCTATTGCCATTCGTAGCCTTGATCTGCTGAGCTTTAGTAATTCTACAGATTTTTTCCGATCTAGCTTAGGCCACAGAGCTTTGAGACCCTGTGCCCTACTATATTCAACCATCTCTGATCTGCCCTATTTTTATAATTCTCAAGAATAATTCTCTTGGGCACGGCCATTGGTGGTCTTATGCCGTCAATTGTTTCATTAGGTGGAAGCTCTGCTCCGGTTTTGGCCAGAACATCAGCCCGTTCGTTTCCCTCAATATCGCAGTGTCCGGGTACCCAACATAATCTGACATGGTTCTGCGCGCATAGTGCTCTGAGCATTGTGCGGCAGCTCCTGACTAGTTCAGATTTGATGATGAAGGACTCTAGCGCCTTTAGCGCAGCCTGACTATCAATGTAGATTGCAATATTCTTGTTGGATATTGATCCCATATCAAGTAGATCCGCAGCTTTTAGCACGGCCAGAACCTCTGCCTGGAACACACTGCATGTATCCGGAAGTCTTAAGGACACGTGTAGGTCTATATCCCTAGAGTATATACCTGACCCTGTACCCTCCTTAGTTTTGGAGCCATCCGTATAGATCGAAATTTCATTATCATTCGAAACCTTATTCTTTTGCCAGTCCTCCCTATCTGGGTATTGTACTTCGTACGGTGTGTCGAAGTCAATTTCCCCCAAACTATCATCCGTTTTATCGGGGATGTTGGAGAAGGATTCCATTAGTATGGAGCTATGTCCTACCTGTCTGGTTTTGAAGAACCCTGCGTTAGTTAGCCGAAGCGCACTGTTACCTGCTTGCATTTTTATTTGTAGGTCCAGGGGTAAAAGATACATAAACGCCTCTAGTGCAGCTGTGGGTGTGGTGCGTAAAGCGCCAGTGATGGCAGTGCAGGCTGTTCTTTGTACCCTGGTCAGCATATCCCTTATATATAGCTTATTTGTGGCTTTCCACCAAACAAGAGCCCCATAGGTAAGGATGGGTCAAACCACCATGATGTATATATAGCATAGCATACCGTATATCCAATGCATCATTGTTGGACTCAATCCCCACTTTTTTCCTGCTGTTTTCTTACAGACGAAGAGAGCATTATGAGCCTTTCGGACTCTTTCCTAAACGTTAAGTTTCCAATTCAATTATAGTAAAGGGAAAAACTATTTTATTAATTTTTTCCCTATATACATAATTATGTACCCTTTACATATATAGATATGTATATACATATTATATATATATTGTTTTTTTTTTGTAATAAGTCTCTAATAATAATAATAATTCATAATCATAATAAATAAAAAATAATAAATAATACTTCATTTGTAAAATAAGGAACTTCATCTTATCGATAATAATAGTTTTCGTCTATGGCCGCAACTCCTTACAACGTCCCTTAATCTGGAGGATGGCCGTCTGTTGTCATCTGTACCCGTATGGCTCCCCACGGCTTATTTATAAACATCGTCCTTCTTTCGGTGGCGAGGAGAGCTGGCAGATGGATCCCGGCAAATGGGTCGTCTGGCATTTGGCTAAAGATGCGTTTTCGAGCCCGTCGTGCGTTCCTCTTCATATTTCGCTGGTGTCTGGCTCTGCGCATTTGGTCGTTAGTTTATACCTGGGCGTTGGCTGTGGTCCCTTGGTGTGCGGTGAGTGGTTCTTTCTGGTTGCGGAGTGGTGCTGGCGGGTTTCCCATGCTGCTGGTAGATGGTACCACTTTGGGACAGTCCTGTCTCCTGTCACTGCACTGTCATGGCCACTTTTGTTTTGTTCTGCGGTTGGTTCGAATGCCTTTTCCGCCATTGTTCTTTGGCTTTGTTCCGTGCTACTGGCACTGCTTCGGTCCAAACTGGAACAATGTTTCCATTGAGACTATGGTGAATCCATCGGATCGTGGTGGTGCCACTGGTCGGGTCGGTCTGGTTCTTTTATGGACGGTTGGTCCACTAGCTCAACTCGGGATCCTGGAAATATGTGATCGTTGCTCCATCGTAGTTCTTACTTTGTCGGTGTTTCGATTGGTACTGACAATTGCAGTCACTACCTCGCCTCTTTTATAGGGTTTCAGATCCCTTATGTGTAACTCCGATGTTACACTCAATTCACCAGAGGTGCAAGAAAGGAGTTGTAAAATAGACTGACAACGTTGCTAGTTGTTATTTATCTGGAATCTACTGTCGATAAAATGATAAAATGTTTTCGTAGACGCTTCATGAGATGTGGAACATCAACGAAAACGTAAATTTTGTTATCTTTGTATGAAAACTTATTAAGGACAGATGAAAAAAGGAGAAGTGTACATACCAAATCTTATTCATGTTGATGCCTATAGCTCGTTATAAAGACCTCGATTGGAACCTCCAAGATGACTGGTTACAGCGACAACATTAAAGCCACAATTTCCAAATGTTTCTAAAATGTGAACAAAATGGTTTTCGTCATTCTGCGGTCATACTCGTAGAGTATTGTGTGCTTCCATTTTCCCATTAAGCCTGTTGTGGATATATGTTTCAGCTATGTATATATTTTTTAATTGAAAACTAAGTGCTTAAATTTACCTCTTAGCATAGCTACTTGGACATAATGTTGTCGGCTTAAGGGTTGCATCTGCTGATCGGTCGTAGTAGTATATCTACCTCTTTAACTTTAATTTCATCGAAGCTCTTTAACTTTAATTTCGTTGAAGCTCAATACACAAACTTGTTGGGCCTCAGTTAACTCAGTTGCTGCATTCATTATTCCGACAACCGGTCTTAGAATACCAGGTAACATATCTAATTTGTGTGTCCAGCTCTGCAATTTTCGTGAGGCAGGAAGAAGACATTTTTTTTTTCTGAGCAATTTGTATTCAGCTTGCGGAATAGAGCGTTTTGGACTTTGGTATATGCTGTTCCCCTTCTTCAACTAGAAGTTTATGGTCAAAGTCCTTTTTGAACTTGATATACAAATATTGTGCCGCAACATAGCGCACACGTTTGTAATCAATGCCGCCATATCTGGTTTGTAGTGAAGGTCTCTCGAATGAAGTAGACATTGAAATCTTCCTTTAAGGGTACCGAAATGTACTCTAAATGTAGAAGCATCATAGATAGAATTTTGCAGTTGTATCCTCTCTTACTGAATTTCTCTTCTAAAAGTTTCTCTCGGAACTCATTGATGATACAAACAACAGAGTCATGACTCATGAGCATGACCCATGAGAACTTCCACCATATTTTGCATTGACGCTGGTTATCTTTTGATTATGGACACATACCTGTTGGTTGATAACAAAGATAATAAATAATAGATCATATGGGGCGCAGTAGCGCAGTGGTTAGTGTGCTGGACTACTGTGCGAGGGATCCCAGGTTCGATTCCCGGAAAACACAAATTACATCTTAAGGTTTTTTCTACTGCGCCACCTCTCGCGAACGTCTGAAAAACATCCGAGAGTATGACTGTCCTGAAAAAGCTTCTCAATTCAGCCGTTCGGACTCGGCATAAAATTGTAGGTCCCTTCCATTCGTTCCATAAATAGAAACTCACACAAAACGAATGGTTGCGAGAAGCTAGGGCTTGGGTGTCTACCGCCTGTTGCGCCGCCTATTTATTTATTTATTTATTTATTTAGATCATATGGGTAAATAAGTACATAAACACCATCATTACGTTCATGCTGTGGTATCCTTTTCGTTCGTTCTTTGAGGGACGAACAATGCTAACATGCGTTCCATCAACGCAAAATAAAAAGTAGTAGCGATATTGTCAATTTCTATTCCATTTGGGGCGTGATGAGGTCAAGTGCAATTTTTTTTGAGGAAATGGTGCCTTCTTTGGGGCCGATTTGACGCCTTTATTTCTCGTCTATTCGTGTCCTTAGCAAAAGAAGGGCGCACATTGGTGGAAGTCGATAAATCCTCATTTTTGTCGTAATTCATATATGCTCAGAAGTCCTGTCTTTTTTTATATGAGAACCTCTGTCTTCCGATTTCAACGTCGTTGGTATATGTCACTATTGTTGAATGTTTTTCAGTGGTAAAAAACAAACTCCATGCCTAAAGTGACCAACTGTTCAGTTTTTCGCTGTATACTACAGTTTTTCAGTCAGTCGATACAGCGCGAAATTGTCAGAAAAGCATATACAGCGAAAACATGAGAATACAGCATTTATACAGTTTTTCCACATGAAAAAAATAAAAAATATTAGCGAAGAGATTTTTCAAAATTTTTTTTCAGTCACTATTAGAATTGTTTGAAGAAACTTTTTACATCAAAACATTTTTTTTTGAGACCGGAGAAAAAAGTCAAAAAAGTAGACTTTTACAAAGGTTCTAAATTTTCAATGGGTTAAGGAAAGTTTTGTATCATTCAAACGGAATTTAAATGACCTTTCCATTAATGCCAAAATTTACATGAAGTAAGTTCAAATGATGAGTAGAATTAACTTTAGTTTTGTCAAAATACTTATGTCCACCATTGTATAATACTTTCATTAGTTAACTTAAGGTCCTCTGTTTTCATATATCTAACTATTTTTGTCCTTGAATTTGTATTTTGTGTTTTGGTTTCGGCGAGTATTATATGACGACATTTTTTAACAACTGATGAATAGGTAGCACCATACGTTGTTTGCCTCTTCCGTGTGCGTTAAATCATTTTCATACCACTTCGCCACCATTTCCTCGGCACACCACTCCTATGCCACCTGCCACTTGGTCACTACCACCTCCACGCCACTGCAACACCACTTCGGTGTGCGACTTGTCTTAGAAATGTTAGAAATGTTATTTGAATATTTAAAAAAAACATATAATTCGCTGTTAATATGGTACAGTTTTTATACAGTTTTTCGGTCTCGATTTTACAGCGCTCACCTGTCAAAGAGTTGGTCACGTTATCCATGCCTAATGATGTTTGTCAAACGACAAGCTTGAATAGCGTCATATCGTGTGGTTTGTAGTTGAAAAAATATCCACTAAAGTTTAGTTTATGCATCCACAAATGTTTAGTTTATGGTCCCCAGCGTAGGGTTTAAGGGTTAAGCCCACACACTATTTCCAAATTGTTGTGACAGGAAACAGATGTTTGATGTTTGGAAAAATAAATGGAAATTTTGAAAGCACTGGAAATATCGTTTTAACCCAAAGCGAAGACGGTCGATCGCTTTCAATACGATCCGCCGCGCATTTGGGAATAACACCCTCGATAACACCCCTTTATATCAGTAATTGATATCAGCGGGGAAAATAAATAAATTCCTGGAAGTCATTTTTATTATTTGAAAGCGTAGTGTTTCAAATTTCTTTTAATCTTTCCACTTTTTGGGTATATAAAAATACCTAGGTAGGGGAATCCGGGGCGGAACGGGAAGTTTGGTCTTAACACCGTATATTTACTGCAAATTTAGGAATTAAAACATCATTTAACTTTTAATGAATGACTTCAACTTTTATTTGTTGAAGTCATTCATTAAATAATATAATGAAAAAAAAAAAAACAATGCATTTTCAATGCAACCATTTTTTCCCGTTCTTCCCGGTATACGGGGTAGAATGGGATATGCTTTACTCTGTGCAGAACTCGCAAATACTCGTCGCTTCATCGTCACTCTCAATGCCTGCATAAGAGTTATGGGCCCATTTTTTGCACACAATGCAGGAACATTATCCTTCCGTCGATATTGAGTATAGGTCCTTGCAATAAAGACACTCTGCGTCTGAATTCTCGTCCTCGGAACTGGTGACGTTTTTTCCCCTTAAAATTTTTTTTTCTTCGCAATCCGCGAATCCTTAACAATTTTTTTTTTACTAGTATCAAAAACAAAGAATACTAGTTTTTTCCAAATGTAAATGAAAAAAAGATTCGTAGATTACTAATTATCAATAAAAATAGTCAACTGCAAAAAATAGAAAAAACACTCCACTTATACCTTGAAATAAAAAATTGCAAAATTTGCATATACATAGTAACTGATAAGAAACCCGTTTGTTATACATCTAAAAAACTCACAAAGCGACGCACGCGCCCGACACCTTTTGCTTTCTGGAGATCACACACTTACTGAGATATAAAAATCAACTTTTTGCCAAGTTTGAATGACAGCAAGAGAAGTTAATCACAAAATCCCATTCTGTCCCGGACCTCATTCCGCCCTGGATTCCCCTACCAGTGATGAGAAATGAACTTTTCAGATTGTACTTTTCACAAGTTCAAATTGTAACTTTTATTGCTGAAGTGTATCTTCATCGTTTTGGAAATTGGTAGCTACATTTATGGGCAATTGTATAGTTTCGAGATCACCTGGTTTTTTGGCTATGAAAAATCCAAGATTAGACCGATCTTCAATGATTTTTTTTAAATGTTCGTTTTTATGGCGGATTTATGAAAAAAATTTAGAAATCTAAAAATATCAATATTTCATTCGATTTTAGCTATGACTGCTGAAAAAAATTTAGTTTTTGCAAATGACCCTACACAATTTTTTTACGATACCAACTTAACTTCTTTCTTAATCTACACAAAAAAAACTAACAAATTACAAAAAAAAAAATTAAAATCAAAATCATGAAAATCGACCAAATTGTGGATACCTATTTTATCGACAAAAACAAGGTGAACGCGAAAGTACATTTATATGAAAGCTAAATGAATATTAAGACTCTTCTCTTAGTTCATGATATGAAAACAAATAATGTCCCTCTTTGCCCTTGATATAAAACAAATGGCTATCATTTTGACAAATTTATTGGTGATATATCAAATTACAATAAAATAATTAAAAAGTTCGTGCAGCAGATCCGTATAACATCTGCAATGGCGGTATTTTGTGACTGTGACAATAAACGTATAAACGTTGCTGGCAATTGTGACTATTCGTATCTCGATGAAAAAGCTTGCCTTTTTGACAGATGTGCAGAAAGAAACGAAAAAGAGTTCTCGGAATATATTACCTAGTATACATTATACCTACCTTGGGCCGTATAAGTACCCTAGGAATGGCTTTTCACAATCACAACCTTTCGTTTTGTGCGAATTAGCTAAATTTATGATGCTTTCTCTGGAAAATTATACTCTCTGAATCTATGGAACTCCAACATTGAAGGGCCTACTCTATTTCTTTAAACATAATACAATCGAACAAGTCAAATCGAAAATGAAATGTCAACACTGTCAAACGCGCGTAAAAGCAGAAAGTATAGTTCTGTTTGGGCTATGCTTTGAACCTTACTATATTTACTATCTAAAGTCGATATTTACGCCTGAAGTCGCATTTTATCATATGAACGCGTTGTTTCTACATAATCTCTGTTAACGCACGCCCTCATAAACGCCGCAGTGAATGATAAGCTAGGTTTTTGTTGTGTAAAGAAGTGTTGTGAAATTTTCTTCTATGAGTGAAAATGAGATCTCAACACTCAAGAAGTCAAGAGCATGCGAAATTTGTTTCTTTGTTGGTTAGCTTAGTTGTTAGAATTTGAAGCTTCAAGCTGAATGCATTTTATATTCTTTATTACAAATTCTGGATGTATTCGTAGCGTGGGTATGAAATTGTATCTTTTAAAGAAGGATTGTAACTGCGTAACTTTTGAAGCAAAAATATGTTTTGTTAATTGTATCTTTTTCGAGTGAATTGTAACTGTGTAACTTTAATTTCTGATTGTATCCAAAAGATACAATTGTATCCACTTTTCCATCCCTGTCCCCTACTCCTTTTGCCAATTTTTAAGGTTCCGTTTCCATATGGAGGAACCTTATTGCTTTCGCTACGATGTACGATGTCTGTCCGAAGATTTACAAAAAATACATTTAATCCTTTCTTGTAGATCATCTTCGTAGCTATATATGTGCTGTTATGTCGAAAAGTTATTATTTTAGAAGATATTTACAAAAAAAACTCAACTAATCGCCACAATTGGAACTTCCATTCCAATCCCAATGCATACCCATCTCATACACGATACACCATTGTCAATGTCACCACACCCACACGGCCATACATACGCATACCATATTGGAGTTTGGTTGAACACGATCTACATCTACACACTGACTACACCACGCGGCACGCGCAAGCAAACCGAGAGAATTACTCCGAAAAGGGTGTGGCTTGTGTGTTTATCGCTCTCGATGCATTTATGCGTTGTTGGATTGCTTGGGGAGATTTCGTGGAGTTGGATATGAGTGGAATGTCGTGGCTGGCGCAGTGATGTGTGTGGTGGTTGCTGTGGAAGAAAATCATTTTTGTTGGATAGGAGGCGGATCTTAAGTCAGAGACATAATTCATATAGGATTTTTGCATACCTATGAGATATTGAGATGTGCTTGAGTAGTGAGGTTTGATGGGAGAGCATGATAAATATTTTATGTTCTGCATCTCGGTCGATGTCATGGAGGATGGATGGTTGTTCTCTGACCTCTCTCCAGTGTTGTTATATCGTGAGATTTATCCCTTTTTGCGATGTCCGAAAAGCCTTCCGTGGGATAAAGGGAAAAAGCACCACAATCGTGGGAATTTCAGGAATCTGACAAAAAAAAATTTTAAAACCAAATTTTTGTGAAATTTCACCAAAACTAATTCCAAAATTCACAACAATTATCAGCAGAAATAAAAGGAGCTCATGTAAATAGCCTCTTAACAAAAAAATTCTAGTACAAAAACGGCGCAGCGACAGCGTATGTAACTAGAGCTCTAGCGCCAGCGGCAAAGTGACATTGGAATGGAACCAGTTTAAATTTTTATTACTTTATCTTCATGAGCAGCAAAAATGTATTTTGTGCAACTTCTACACTTCCACTTTTCCTTATTTTTTATTAAATTAATTTAGACTTGATAGATTTGTTTTGGCAGTTCGCTATTTTCCCCCAATTTACCAGTTAATTTTGTGGGCGTGGGCGCATTGGCTCAGCGGTTAAGAAGTGCCAGGTTCGATCCCCGGAAAAGCACCACCTCTCGCGAACGTCTGACAAACATACGAGAGTACCTATAAATGTACTGAAAAAGCTTCTCAATTCAGCCGTTCGGAGTCGGCATATTATGGTAGGTCCCTTCCATTAGCCCCAAAAATAAAAACTCACACAAACTAGAGAAGCTAGACCTATAGGGTGCCTATACGGACTTGTTGAATGAACTATTTATTTATTTATTTAGTTAATTTTCCGCTATATTGAAACATTTCCCAGAAAAGGATATTTCATAATATGTGCTACAGCTCTAGCGCAAATGCTGAAATGTCAGTTTTTTATATGGAGTTTGGCATACCGCTAGATGACTATAGCAGTCAATGCAACGCGGCCATTCTGATTTTCTTACAATATAAAAAAAATGAGTTAATATTTTTTTTTCATTTTAATGCATCGTGGGAATTTCGTGGGAATTCGAGTTCTGTGAAAAGGGAAAAATGACCACGTTTCGTGGGAAAAATGAAGAGAGAGACCTAACAACACGGCCTCTCTCCCCACGATCAGAGGGAATATTTGTACTCGAAATGAGCTAAAAGGGAAAAAGGGATACTTTCTGCTTTCCAGAACAAACAAAAGGGAATTTTTGTTTTTTTTTTAAACTTTACTTTACTTTCGTGTTCAACTTCAGGAAGACAATTTATTTTATACACCTGACTGCGTCCATGAACAAGCGCTTGTATTGTCACAAAAAGAAAGAAGGCGTGGGGCAAAATAACGTAAAATGAAAACGACCGAACGATGTCTCTGTCTATTACAACAGATATGATGAGCCATTTTTATCTACTGTTTAGTTAGTGCAAACGAAAGTGGATTTCGTTTCGTATTTTACAGAATAAAAGCGGCACGTAGACCCGATTAAGATCGCTACATATTGTACCATACATTAGAAAGAGGGTTTAGACTAGGGGCTCTCCACTTTTATGTAAAGTTTATGATACTGCTGCAGATGATTTTTTCATCCAGTTGGTCCCTGGAGAAGATCTTCCTTCCAAATTCGCATATAATGTTGTTTAGATAGTACCTATTGTAACCCATGATGTCCTATAAGGAGTCCTATACAAGGTTTCTGATATCATGTCTGCTATGGGCATTGTTAAACCTGGGAGAATCATTATGAGATACATTTTCTATGTTCCCAGCATTTTATGGCTAAGTTTTTAGCCAATTTGAGGGTATATCAGAAAGATTCCGGTCCCGCGAAAGGGGTTTTGGAGCATATTCTGACCAATTCGTCTGCTTTTCGTTTGCTTCGAAGAATTCATGGTCAGGAACCCACCATAAATATGGTTCTGTTCCCGAGGCTAAGGTCAGTTTCAAGACTAGCTGATAAAGTCTCGATTAGCCTATCAGGAACTTATCTGCCAGATCGGAAAGCGATATCTAACATATAAAGTCTAGGATAGCCTCAGGCGGTTCAAGTGTCTGTTAAAGCCTTTACGCAAATATTTATTATAAGTGGGTGGAAAAAATATATGTAGTTTCAGAGCATTTTTTCGTTGACGAGCATAGATTGCAGCCACAACAAGGATTTATTTGAATTTTTAGAAAACAAATTTCTACATCAGTCTCTATGTGAAAAGTAGTTGGAACAATTTTATCATGAACACTAATAAATATTCATAGTACATAAACACTATGACAAACAACTTGTATATAAATAATTGACAGACAAGAATCTGAAACTAGTATCACAGGGATTTTATTGACACACTGATATTTCTTTATCTGTCGGATAGCGTTATGTGTCGCGTAATAATATTATCCGAACAATTTTCCGGAACCTTTGAAGCTGGCCCTAAGCCTTTGAAGGGTGTTACAATAGTCATAGTGCAATACTGATTTGGATCCAATGATATTCCTTTGTAAAATATGTGTGGGAAAATCTGAGGTACTTTTTTGAGCCAGGCGAGGGAAAAAAAGGGATTTTTTGGCACTTGCGAGGGAATTCTTATGACAAAACACTGGCAGCACTGCCCACGATCATCGCATTGTTTCATATTCGTTGTATCGTGTTCGTCTTCGTGTATGCATTTTTGTTGCACGTGTGCTCTCTCTGTTCATTTGTATTATTACGATTTGGGTGGGGCCGATGATTTTGCAATGAAATATCTTGCTCGCATTTTAAGAGGGTAGGTCAGTAAAGGTATGTACATATATAGGTATTACATAAAAAACTCCATTTTACCCATCCGCCGCTGTCAGTTTGTATATATTGGGCGCAGGGATGACATTGCCTTGTGGCCGGGTGTCATTAGTGTTGTTGACACCCCTTGCATTTCGCTGAAACACCATTTCTGCCAAACTGTGTTTTTCTTTCTTTAAACAATAATCTATATTTATTTCAGAATATGCTCTCCAGATCCGGTTTAAGAACCCAGTGGAATGGATTTCGCAAATTGGCCAGATCATACAAAGCAAGTGGAATTCCAGAACTCACACAGGTAACTAAACTTAAACAAGATTCTGAAGTACTTCTAATAATTAATAATTAGGTTAAGTTAAGGAAGGTATGTGACTATATGAGGTTTCTCATACATACAGGCACCATAATAAGCTCATCGGAAACCCTTAACAAATAATGCAAAAATGGTAAGCAAAGAATGCTAGGCAAAAGAAGTGAAACGACAGCCTTCTGAATTTCAAAGACATTTTGGTTCCCAAGACGTTTTTAGGAAGACAGTCTTGAAAATATCATGTTTATGTACAGAATATGTATGCATATATACGTTTCAATATGTATCTACTTTGTTGTTCTAAATCTAAAGGAATTTTACAAATCAATGTAAATTGTTTGGGCTTCAAGGACCTCAACTCTTACTTGTACTTAGTTTGCGCTCAACCATACTGCATACACCTCATCAGTTAGAGCTCGATCTCTGGCTAACTGCCTCCAGTTGCACAATCCAAGTTGGTTGATGCGGTCTTCCACTTGGCTCTTCTAAGGCGGCGAGATCTTGCTCTACTATTGCATTGTTAATCTGAGTTGGAGTCAAGGACTCGTCGGGCCGGAGCGCTGCGGTATCCACTCGCTTTCCATCTTAAACGATCAAAATTCTACTTCTCTATAAATCACGTCAACGCAAACGGCACCGAAAATCACTCGAAGAATTTTGCGTTCAAAACGAACAATGGTATCTTCTTCTGTGTCATATAGGAGGAGAATTATGATAAGGGTTTTACATAGAGAGTTTCCTTATAGTGTATCTTGACAAGGCCTTGCTACTCATTTCTTTCTTATACCGCAAATAACACAGCGATAGCCAAGCGTAAGTTATTCGCTTGACGAAGATGACTCCTCCTTGTGGCGTTGGTCTGGAGGCAATGTCCTTTTGGTGTCATTCGGCTTCGCATTTGGGAGTATTTCATCAAAGTTAGTATTTTCAAACTCTATTTTAACTGCGCATGTATTCATGCCCATATATAACTCTAAAAAGGCAGCAGGCGTGTCTGTTTATTCTGAACGACCTCTCTACTGTTCTAGCTATAACGACGCCGACGCACGTCGGTCGTGTTGGGCAGTCTCTACACTCTTACCCTACCCGTGTTGCACTGTGGAGATGATATTGTCATCAACAGCAGGGTCATCAACACTAAATCCATCATTATTTCAGGCTCCGCTTGTTTTTTTCTATTTCTATTCGCGTTTATACGATTCACCCCGTACCTCGTGCGGAGGGCCAGACTGTAGTCCAGATATTCCAGATCCTCATAGCTCATAGGTCGAAGTAAGTTAAGGTATACCTTACTGCAATATTGACTGTTGACGACACCGACATGGCGTCATCCTTCTGAGACTCCAGTTAGTCAATTCCAATAGGGCACTTCCATCGACTGGCCACCGCCAAGTTGATGCCAATCAGAGTCTACCCTATTATTAAAACATCTAACCGCCCCAGCAAATAGTCTCTCAAAAGTTATTTATAAAAAATATCGATAGTTGTCCAAGATGGAACGTCTGGCAGCAAAAGGATAAGTGGTTGTGAACATGGAATACGTTGGAAAACTACCTACTTCTTTTTTTCTTCAAACTGTTAGTATAGTGTTAGTCATAAATACACGCTCACGCCCACACATTAACGTCCTTGCAAAGAAGATATGAGCAATCCTAGAAACCACGCCACGCCTACTACCGGCGCATGAAAAGACACTGATGGCAATTATACACACTCGGAACTTCCATCATATCCTCAAATAGCGCATGACTATCATTTCCCACCCCATGCTGCTTTTATTGCTTAGCATTCATTAGATATACGACGATGGCTAGGGGATGAAATGGATAAGTGCACCAGGTAGATGATAAACTCGAGTCAAAATACGAGAAAAGTAACAATGGATACATTTAAATTAGAAAAACCCTTGTGCACGAAATGACGTCCACCAATATCATTGTTCATTGTGTTGGAAACGATTATGATCGCTATCGGCATTTGTGAATTTCATCCCCCAGTTTATGGGCACAGAAATACAGCCTTATTTATAAATAAATGTTCTAAGAGGAGTGTATAAATGTATGCCCTCTTTAAAATGCTTAAACCTAAAAACCTAATTTATTAAGATAGATATAGATAGATAGATATTTATTTCTTATAATTATAAAATACAAAGGCTTTCTTTTCTTAATTTATACAAGTATGTACTTAAAAAAAACTATACCCCTAGTATACCCCTAGTTTTACAGAGGCTATTATAAGCTAACCGCTTTTGGAAATTGTTTAGTGGCTGTATAAATGTGAAGTATAGTTGATATAAAAATATAATTTTGACTTCACATTATGGACCAAAATCTGACACATATGGATCTACAAGATTAATGACATGTGTCAATTGGGCTAAATAATTATCCTCGGATAATTTTCTGATACTGGTGGAAAACGAGTTTTCAGCTGTCAAAAAATATTCTCACCATCTTTTTCGTTATAGCCCATCAAAGTGTGTGACCTTAATTCGGAGGTGTAACCAATTTAAACGCTACAACTTTTAAACTATTATAGGTACACAAACATTTTGGAAAGACAATTTATTAACGCATACAAGTCTTAAGCAGTTCGGGTACATCTGTGTAGCTACAAAAAAGTTATGGCTTCTTGAACTCAAAATTATAAACATTTTTTTTAAATTTTTTTTCACTTAAAATGTTTTTTTTTTAATGAAATTTTTAACTTTGAAAAATTTTCTAAAAATTATGTCAAGCAATTTTTTTTACTTACGATCAACACAATTGATAGTAAAAGCCATTTTTTGTCAGAACAAAATGGTCCAACAAAATTAAGTTAAGAATAATAAACTAACGTAGCTATATGAGCAATGGTTAAAAGTAAATTGTCCAATAGGAAAAAAAAAAGCTTAACAAAATTATGACACCTTTTCAATAATGTACCCTCATTTTGTTTCAGATTTCAACTGATTTACATTTACAATCGACATTTCGTCACATGAGTTCTTATTTGGCTTAGAGACCATTTTGGCCGAAAATGAGTTATAAATGCCATCTTATATTTTCGGCTATGCTCTTTCGATTGCCGCAATCAGAATTGTCCTATCTCTTTTAGTTTTCGAGATAAAAAATTTGATTTTGTCCTACAGACCAATTTTTTTCGATGAATTTTGTGCTTATTTGTCCTATATCCATTTTTGTATGCAGTAGGACACATTTTATACTGAAATTATAATTACGTAAAGTTTGTGCTTAAATGTCCTATATCCAATGAAATATGGATATAGGACAAAATGTATATGAAAATTTAAAGATTTGCACGCTTGTTTGCACTTTCAAAAACTACATGTCCTGGGTAATCAAGACACTCAATATCAAGTCTGTCGGTTTTTTTTTCGGAACACACTTTCTATTTCGCAAAGAGTATAATTTACTATTTTTTTTTTAAATAATTTCAAACATGTACATACAATGTACATTTTACTGTTTTATCAAATCGTCCAACTAAGGAAAAACTTACTTATCGGGCTCCCGACCCGTGAAGTCTCTGCCTGAGACACTGCAGCCTTCCATCCTCTACGATCCCGGGCACGCTGCTTCCAGTTGTCTAGAGGAAGTGCTCTGGCATCCGCGATGGCTTGGTGTTTGAAACGGAGGTTCGGTCTTCCTTGTCTTCTTGAACCTGGGGGCTGGGATTCGAAGATCCTCTTAGCTGGAGCATTATTGTCCATTCGCTCGATGTGGCCGAGCCAATGTAGTCGACGTGTTTTGGCTTTTTGGACTACATCCACATCTTGCTACAGCTCATAGAGTTCGCGGTTGTATCTTCTCCTCCATTCGCCCTCCTCGCACACAGGACCAAAAATCCGCCGAAGTATTTTTCTTTCGAAGGAGCCCAGTATCAGCTCTCCCTTCTTGCTTATGGTCCTGGACGATAAGCAGGCAGGATAAGGGCACACATTTCTTCCTTCGAGTTAGAAGTTTTGAACCCAGTCAATAATGTCAATATCGTCCGCATAGCCTAGCAGCTGGACGGACCTGTTGAAGATAGTGCCTTCCGTGTTGACACCTGCCCTGCGCACTATCTGCTCCAGTACGAGATTGAAGAAGTCGCATGATAGCGCGTCTCCTTGCCGAAATCCGGTGCATGTTTGAAATAGTTCGGAGGAGTTACTTCCAAACTGCACCTTGCAGCGCGTGTTTTCCAGCGCCACGCGACACAGCTGGATCAGTTTTGCCGGGATTCCAAATTCGGCCATCGCCATATAGAGCTCCTGACGATGTATGCTATCATACGCGGCTTTGAAGTCGATGAATAGGTGGTGAGTTTCGACTTGAAATTCGTTGGTCTTTTCCAGTTTGCCTCAGAGTGAAAATGTTGTCTATAGTCGATCTGCCGGGCCGGAAGCCACACTGGTACGTGCCGATTAGTGTGTTGCAGAACGGTTTAAGACGTTCACACAGTACGTTGGATAGGATATTGTATACGACATTAAGCAGGGATATGCCTCGATAGTTCTTGCAAGACATAGGATCGCCCTTTTTGTAGATGGGACTTGGTTGATGATTCGGTGCATGCTCCCTACCAAAACATCACCACCGTATTTAAAGAGCTCCGCTGGTAAACCATCAGAGCCTGCGGCCTTGTTGTTCTCAAGCTTTTTTATAGCTAGGCCAACTTCTTCTATACTAGGTGGTGGAACTAGTTCTTCATTGACTGGACGTGGGCTCTCTTCTTGCCCTATCACTGTCTCTACATGATGCTCATTATGCAGCTGCGCCATCTAAATATGCGGCAAGTTCTTAGTTTAAGAAGGCTAAATGTTAAAAAATGTATAGGTTTACTTGGCAAGTTTTTCGTTTATAACTTGATTATACTGTACAATATAGTAGAATTTGAAAACTTGACCGGTGAACCTACCAATTTTTTAACATTTAACTTCTTAAACTATGAACTTGACTCACATTTAGATCTCATTACTTATTACTATTATAAAAGAACTTGGTTGTTTTTTTACATTTTTGGTATAATATGCATAACAGCGAAGATGTCACATTTTATAAGGCTGTTTTAAAAATTGACTAAGTTACCTTACACACACTATTAGTGATACAAAATATGAATAAGAATAATTGCTTTTTTGTTATGTTTTTTTTAATTAATTTATTAAGCTTAGAGAAAAATGTTTCTTTTATTTATTTTTACTTTGTTGAACCTTTATTAAACATTATACTATTTTCGTTTATTTTTTTAAACTCAAATATAGAATGAATTGAATTTCGATTTCAATATAAATATTGGATTTCGTAATTTTTGTATTTTACTGTATGTCCTATATCCGGTACAAATTCCACTGGAAACAATATTTGTAACTTTGGTTTTTAATGTGTCCGCAACTGCACATTGGACTGGTGTCCTATATCCATTTCAGTACTTTTTTTTTTTAAACTCAATTAAATCAGTGTTCAAAAACCATAAAATGCAAATTGCTTTATGTATGACTAGCAAATGCCCGCGGCTCCGCCCACCGGTTTCTTTTCTTTTAAATAAAACTAAGCTATATTTTAAGCTTGCAAAATATTTTATCGCAATGCCTTTTTGTAAACTATACACGTTACTGCTGCAACTGCAGCTCACACGCGAACATGCAACATATTGCAGTCCATGTGAAAAACATGGCTGTCGGAGTCCAACTCCAGCAATGGCCGAGTATCCCCCATCCTCTCCCAAGTAACCTATACTGATCCGGAGGATGTAACCAGTACAATGTTGAAAGAATTTTTAAAATCGGCCAAATAGTTCTAGAGTTAGTCCCTACGACCCCTTTACCCCTCCCCAGTCACCAACTTAGTCCTTACGCAACCTGTATCTACCGAAGTCCTAAGTCAATGGACATAATAGCTATTTCACATAAATGAAAACTCGTCACAGGTATGATTTGATTATTTATTAGAATCACAAATTACTTATAATGTACGTATGTAAATATGTATTTAGTTTGTTTTATGCATATCCATTCCCTACATCAAATTCAACTACGTCATACATACGCATATACAATGTGCACTCTGAATGCTTGTCGTGAGAGGTGCGAGTAATCGTTCTACTTTTAGAACGCAATATAAAACAACAACAACACAACTGCAATGGATAAAGCAAATTTTTCGCACTTGGTCAAATAAGATCTATTTTCAATTTTTTGTATCTCACCCTCTGGATGGACCAGACAGATGAATGTTAGCTCAAAATGCTCTGTGAAGTATTGCCTAACAATTAAAAGCATAATCTTGAGTTGTCATACATAGATTTATGAGTATAATGGCAAGTTAAGCGTAGAAGGTCGAAATAGAAAATTTTGTTTGAACAGTTTTTTTAACCCTTATAGGACGAATTTTGAAAAATGATGAATGAGACATGTAATAATGTTTGCTTATCTATCCACATACCAACTTTCAAGTTCATAAGGCTAACGGTTCGTGAGTCCCCCCTTACTCCCCGCGACTCCTTTACTCCTGAGCAATTCTTACTCACCCTACGGACTAAGTTGGCCACACATCTATAAATCAGAAAAAAATCATGAAAATCGGACGAATGGTTCTCGAGTTATGGAGAGACGAACAGACGGACGTTGCATTTTATAACTAGTATGGATGGATGGATTGGCCAAATAACCAATCTTTCAAAAAATATAAAAATCTCTGTGATTATGTTCAAAAAAATAAAAAGACCACCACTTTTAAATTTTAAAACGCTCTCCTGAAAAGTTACGCTAGAGGTCTATAGGACAAATAAGAACTCACATGACGATTTTGCTTTGTAAGGGAAAAGCCGATTGTTGTATACGGGTTCTGCAATGGAAACGCTTCGTTGGCAAGATATGAGTACCTACGCCAATACCAAAATCGTAGAACACCATGTATTCGCTGATACGTATATCAGCGCCTTGTTGGTACCGGGTCAGGTCCTCCAAATAAAGGGGAACGACGATAGTCGGCAGAAGTTGAGGCCGTATAGGCCGCGGCCTAGAGGCGACAGATTTCAGAGGACGCTCACAGCTCACTCGATTTCATTGTATACCTATTTTATCTATATGTTACTGCATACATAACCGGTAATTTCTCAACCCGATTTAAACCGGTTTAGAATTGAAGCAAACCGAGTTGCAAAGTCGGAAAGGAAAATATTGTTGGCAGGTTAGTTGGTAAGCACAGAATCCACGAAATGATTCCAAGGGACAAACGTCGACTCTGACCATTTTCTTGTCGCAGCAAAATTCAGAGCTCGGCTGTCCAACGAGAAGAAGCTGCGAACCGCCCAGAAGAAGAAATTCGACGTTGGACGCCTTAGCACACCTGGAGTAGCCAGAGCCTACAGCGAGCGCCTGAGCATGAAACTCTCCTCTGTGCACTCACCTACCACAAACGCCAACAATCAGTGGTGCCAGTATCGCGACATCATCAAGGAGGTAGACGAAACACTGTAGGGTTTCGGCTACCTCCCACCCCAGAGAAAGAGTCCGTGGTATGATGATGAATGCGTGTACAGGAAAAAGGTGACAGAAGATTCACACAAGAAAGCGCTGCAGCGCAAAACAAGGGCAGTGCGGGAGAAGAATACCGAGCCAGGAGAAGGGAGGAAAGCAGCTTCCCAGCTCAAGGAGATCGAAGAGTCGCGCGATCGTAATAACAACCGGAGCTTTTATAAAAAAGCCAAGCAACTGGCTGCTGGCTACAAAACCGGAACGCAGGCTCTTCGAGACAGCGAAGGAAACCTAGTTACCGAAGCGCAGGGAATAGTAGATGTGTTTAAGCAGCATTTCCAGCAGCTGCTTAATGGGCATCATGTAGAGATAGTGATAGGGCAAGAAGAGAACCCACGTCCAGTCAATGAAGAACTAGTTCCACCACCTAGTATAGAAGAAGTTGGCCTAGCTATAAAAAAGCTTAAGAACAACAAGGCTGCAGGCTGATGGTTTACCAGCGGAGCTCTTTAAATACAGTGGTAATGTTTTGGTAGGGAGCATGCACCGAATCATCAACCAAGTATGGGTGGAAGAAAACATGCCCGATGACTGGATTATCAGCTCCATATGCCCCATCTACAAAAAGGGCGATCCTATGTCTTGCAAGAACTATCTAGGCATATCCCTGGCTTAATATCGCATACAAGATCCTATCAAACGTATACTTTGTGAACGTCTTAAACCGTTCTGCAACACACTAATCGACACGTACCAGTGTGGCTTCCGGCCCGGCAGATCGAAGCAGAGATAATGAATACAGTCGAGTCCGCATATCTGAAATACGCTTAACTGAAAAATTCGGTTATTTGAAACACAAAATTTGTAACACAGCATTTTTTCACAACTTTCATACAAACTACTTCGCTTAACTGAAACCAGCTTAATTGAGAGATTCGGTTAAATGAACAAATAATTACGGGAAAAATCATTCATGCTGATACTGCTCCGCATAACTGAAATAAAAAAGCTGAATACGTCCACCACTTATGTGGTTTTCCATTGGCCAAAAAAATCAATTTTTTTTTTTTGTGATCCGGATCACTTTTTGCCGATCTCGATATTTTTTGAGATTTACACATATACTCTTACTAATCCCAATATACCTTGCACAGCTGTTTTACATCATTCAGAATTTGTTTTCAAAACAAAATTACCAAAAACCTCTTGAAAAGCAATTATTCAGAACAAAAACGTAAATAATAGACATGGACATGCGATTCAATTGACGACCTTGAAGACAAAATATCTTTAACCAATATCCGGAACCATAAGCAAACGCAGATATGCGACTTTTATAAGCCGTCTAAGTAAACGGTTGGTGCAATAAATCCATTTTTAAGTACTGAAATACATATTAAAAACTGATCTTTGAATTACCATTTAATTTTTTTTTCTTTATTTATAGCGTAACGGGTACAGTAGTTAGCACCCATAAGGAAATTTTGACTTTAAACAAGCGTAGATTTGTTATTTTAAATGCGATTTCAAAATATTATACATTTATATATTTCTTAAGGAATTTTGTTTTTACTAAAAATTTCATTTTTGAGTTTATAGGGTTTCAATTTGTAATTAAATGGATTAAAAAAAATGCTTCTCAAAACCTACAGTAGTTGGCACCCACAAATTATGATAGAATAATATCTACCGATTTATTAAAATGCATTTAGTGTTCCTTTATTTGAAATTAATAAAAATTAAATTAATAAAAAATGCGGCACTATTTTTTCTTATTATTAAAAATATAAAAAAAATAAGTAAATGCATTTCTCCGTCCATTCCGACCGGGTTTCTTAAAAATAGCACAAGTCGATATTGAATAGCTGATTTTAGTATTCCGCAAACTTCCGAAGCTCCCTTCTTTGAAATCGGTATTTTTTTATTGCCGAAAGTGCTAGTTGATACCGATCCGCATCATAAGTTTTCTTCTCTTTAGGCATTTTCAAAATTGATATTGGCACCCCTCTTATTTAATATATTAGCAAATAATAGGAATATTTAAACTTAAATTAATAATATTTAACATATTGCCATTTAAGGATTTAAGGATTTAAGAAAAAATTTGTTCCTACCTACCAAATTAGAAGTCCTACCTACATGGATTCTAGGTTGGATTGGTGAAATTGTATCTAAACTCCGGTAAAGTGTGTTTTTTTTTTTCAGTTATTCGAAGATCGCTTAAGTGAAAATACCGCTTAACTGAAAAAAAAGTTATGGCAAGTTGGTGTTTCAGATGATTTTGCTATTAAAAAGTCCCGTAAAATAATGTAATTCTTGTTTCTTGTTTACGCTCTTTCTTAATGACTAATTCATTTGTTTACTTAACTTTAGTGCCTTCCTTTATTATTATTATTTTAAAAAGGTACATCGGGCGGCGTTAATAAAGTGGCCTACACTCATAAAAAATATAAATCCGGCAGTGAATTGATGGTGGGATTTTGCTTGATGTGGAAGTTCAGCCTTCAGTCAGGTCCGCAGACTAGCTGTGTAGTTGGAACTTCCCAGAATCAGGATTTCCAGAACTCTACAGAGTAATAGATTACACCTATTCACTTCTATTTAACACCGGTACAGGATTTACTACCAGGAGATGCGCAAAGAAGAGTGGAATTTTGCCTGTGGCTACTACGGGCAGAATATGGGCACTTCCTCAAGAACATTCTGAAGTCGAATGAAAAAGTTTACAATAAGTGCTTAATGTTTTACCCTTTCACAGCAGACCTTTTTATTAATAGGTAGTACATATTAGGCATGTTTTTTTGAAACCTCGCCAGCCAGCTGTTCATTTGGACAATTGCCAGCAAGATGAAGCCAGCCAGCCGAGTTTTAGTATAAAATTATGCATTTGGTAGAAATATTTGCTACATTCTGACATTTTTCTCTGGAATGTTGTGTGCATGAGATAAGAACGCCATATGATTTAAGCAAATTGTACGGAAATTCTAAGCCACTCGTTGCTTTCAGCGCCACCTGTTTGTTCAGTTCATTGTGAATTGAATTTAGCCAGCTGCCAGCCAGCCGCTCTCCAACTCGGGAGGAAATCAAGAGTTATTAGGTCTGTTTTTTTCCTCATTGATCTCAGTGAAGTAAAGTAAAGTAGGATTTTCAGCACGCAATTACAACAACTGCACCCAATTTGACACCACTGAGATTCACACAAGCTATTCATTTCCAGCAAGACCAACTTTGGAGCATTCTTCAATTCTGAACACCAGGGGAACACATTTGATGTTGCCATTTGGATGTGTTCACAGAGTGCCTCCATTTATGATACATAATATGTGTCGGCTGTGGTGGGTGTAAAATGCATAAAGTGCATAATATTTTAAACAAATTTCAAAATAGCAACTGAATATTACGGAAAGTAATAAAATACTAAATATTTTCTGTTTTTATTTAAGTTGTACTTTGGTAACAAAATATATAGGTATTGGTATATATTATATACACCTAGACTTATAATAATTGAAAATAAGTATGTTATCTTTGATGTTATGTAATTATGGGATACATTTTTTGTAATAGTACATCCTCCCATTTTGTATTCCATGTTGATTTTTTAACTGAAGTAGATATGTAATGAAGGCATTATTTACATACTCTTTTTTTTAATGAAAATCATTCGATTTCAGCCAACTGACATTCCAACTTTTGATTTCGATGGAGATTCGATTTATTTGTTAATTCCTCCGCACATTCTCATATGTTTTTTCGACTGAAAATTTGTGGTCTAAATTTTTATTTAAAAAATGTTTACAGTCAAATTTACATAAAAAATATAAAATTGGAAGCAACATTTGTTCGTCTTATGGACAAAAAATTTCAAATGTAAATAATCGCATGTCGCAATCAAAATGAACAAACCAAGGACAATTTAAAATGCTCATTTATTTAATTTTTATTGCATTTTTCTGTTCAATTTTATTGTTTCTTCCTCCAAGAATATATATTTAAGGCCATCTTTTCTCAAATTAAAGTCAAAACCAACTGGCAGTCTGACAGTTAAAATATTTATACAGCCGATTTCGAAATAAAAATCATACAATGAAATTTGGTATTGAACTTCTTTCCCCCAAAATTTAGATTGTGAGAACTTCATTAGAGTAAAAGTTTTAAATTCGAGGAATACTCAATACGATCGAATCTCAGAATTTGCGTGAATACACTTTTGGACTCACCTAACAAACACACCCGCGTGTGTTTTGTTTTTTTTTTCTTTGGCAATAATTCGTGATTTTATTTTGACCATATGTACAAGAGAAAAAAAGTAAGCAGAAAAAGTAAATATTCTGTAGAAATTGATAATCATTATTTTTTTTTGCGCTAAAAGGTTAATTATTCAGTTTTCTAGAAGGAATTTCATTTCGAAATTGAATTTTTCATTGGTGGCCATTTTGACAGCAATGCCAGCTGTTTACTTTTCAGGGGTAAAACCGACTGTTCAGAAAAGTGGTTGGGGACCAGTTGGGGACTGTTTTTTTGCACATTTTCTTACTTTACTTTACTTCACTGAGATAGGTGAGGAAAAAAACAGACCTATTGCCAGCAGGTTGTTCTTTTAATTAGGATGTGAAATGTGCCTCAACTGGCAACCACTGGCTGGGGAGGTTTCATAAAAACGCAACTATTAAAACAAGGAACAGCATTTTGAAACACTCAAAAATAGAATACCTGTCAAAAGTAAATTGCCTCCACCTCCAGTCGTGTCTAAACAAATTCGTTAATCTTAAATCGAATACATATTATGGTCTTCCATTTACAGCTACCATAAGCTACACGAACTAAGAGGCTACTTAGAGGATAAATTGGGTGTTTTTAGAGCTATACGCAGTTTTTATGTTTCCCCCTAAATTGGTTGCCCATTGATCACCATGGGCTTATTTAGGTGCATATGGTAAATGTTCATGCTCATGCTCATATTCTCTTCGACTTAACCTAAACTAACGAATAAGGCACAACCATATAGACCTTTAATCAACTGTTTTTTTTTTTTCAGGAGCGCCACAATGTAAAGCGGGGAAATTATGCTGTTCTTTCGGATAAGGATGTTAGTTTTCTGGAATCTGTAGTTGGATCAACTAATACTGTTAGAGAGAAGGACGAATTGCAAGGTTATAACGTTGACTTCCTTCGAAGTGTAAGAGGTACTTACATAATTATATGCCCGCTCTCGTATATTGTATTTTTAACAGCAGATTTCGCCACCAAATTTAGCGTGTTGTGTTTATAGAGGTACTAAAGACTAACGACCGTATACATACCTAATTGGCGAGCCTTAAAACTAGTTAGTTGTGCTCCAAAACTTAAAAATAAAAAAATAAATAAATAAATGAATATGTATACCTAGTTGGGGCAACAGGACCGCATAGCAGGCACTCTAGGCCTAGCTTCAAACAACCATTCGTTTGTGTGAGTTTTTATTTTTGCGACGAATGAAAGGGACCTATTATTTCATGCCGAGTTGAATTGAGAACTTTTTTTAAACAGGCAGATAGATCGGAATTATTCATCACACATGTTTCTACCGATAATGCAGCAGATCCACTGTGATGCTCTAGGGATTTATGACTCCCACATTATGGAAACTATGGAACCCTACGGGTTGGTAACCATAATAGACCTGTCCGAAAGTTCTTCTTACTTACTTACTTAAATGGCGCTACAGTCCGGGGTGGACCTGGGCCTCAACCAACACGCCTCTCCAGTTAGCATGATCTTTAGTTAACCGCCTCCTGTTGCGCATTCCAAGTTGGTTAAGGTCCCCTTTCACTTCTGCGCGCCACCTAAGGCGAGGTTTTCCTCTACTGCGTTGTCCCTCCGGGTTGGAATCGAAGACTCTTCGGGCCGGAGCGTTGGTGTCCATTCGCTCTACATTGTCCTAGCCTTCTTAGTCGACTGATACGTACTTTTCTGACCAGGTCGATGTCGCTGTACAGCTCGTAGAGTTCGCTGTTAAATCTCCTCCTCCAAAGCCCGTCAACGCAAACGGGACCGAAAATCACTCGAAGAATTTTGCATTCGAAGCGACCAAGGAGATCTTTATCCGCCTTTGATAAAGTTCTTCTCTGCCTCTGCAAAGTTCTTCTAAGTCATCGAAAAAGTAACTACCAAGGATTCTATTTCTTATGTGGCAGTTGGCAGATCGCTTGACAGTGGCAAAGAAGAGCTCGTCACCGAATCCTCTGCATAGGTCATCCGTGCTGATTACCATTTTCTTGGTATGATATTTGAGCATATTAAGGCATATTGAGCATACTGCGAGTCAAGAACCCGTCTTCGCGACAGTGAAATACAAGCTTTTGTCGCTGATTGACTGTTAATGAAAACATTATTATCTGCATGGGAGATGGAAAACTGGAAAAATTTGTCCAGACCGTCCCTAAAAAAAGGCGAATCTTCTTCTCCCCACCATAATTACCGACCCATAGCACTTCTGTCCATTCTTTCTTAGGTAATGGAAACGCTGATAAATCATCAGCTTATGAAATATGTTGAATCACAGAAACTTCTTAATGACCGGCAGTATGGTTTTCGTGGCAATAAATCCTCTGGTGATTTGATGGCTTATCTCACCGAGAAGTCGAACCAATATTTCCATCACTTCGGCGAATAGAAGATTGTTGCGCTTGATATTTCAAAGCCATTTGACAGAGTTTGGCACCAAGCTTTTTTGTCGAAAATGCGCGCTTATGGGATCGATGCGTCTCTTATTCAATGGATTAGAAACTATATTTTTGGCAGCTCAATTTAAGTTGTTTTGAATGGTTTCAAGTCTGTAACTCACCATATAAATGCTGGTGTTCCTCAAGGAGTCTGAGACTCTCTCTCGTTTTCATAAATGATCTCTTGTCTGCATATCATCGAATTCAATTCATTCCTTCGCTGATCACAGCACTCTAAGCTTCTCATATGCATTCCAGGACTGACGTCCCTGATGCTCTTCGGCCGTAGAACTGGAACGGCAACGTATGTTAAGTTTATTAAATTCCGACCTTGACAGTATTTTAAAATGGGCTTCTACCAATATAATGGTATTCAATGCTTCAAAAACATGTCTGCTGTCTCTAAAGCGTAACCCAAATCTGCATTCCGCCTCTTCAGCAATTCAACCGCAATACTCGCCTTGCTATTGGAATTCCCATCAGTTGACCATCCAGCCTATCTTTGTCCGTACTATGAAATATGGAGATTCTTTCCCGTCCCATCCGGGTGTGTTTTCAGCTTTCAGCTTTTGCTCTGGCTTAACCGAAGAGTGCTGTTTGTTGCAGATTCCTGTACGAAAAGTTCTATAGGGGTTTAGGATTAAGTATAACCATTGGTATAACTATAGCCTTTAGCCTCGTTGTATGGGGTTGGTTCTCATTGTCCCCGTGGTGCCAACTGAAAGCATTAACCATGATTGTAGGATATTTGTTTCCATAAATGGTCCAGCACTCCAGCATATAGTCGATGTGAATACGTTGCCATGTGCATGCTTCAGATAGGCCCAAGGATGAGCTGTAGATTTTGAAGCAAAGATAGTCCATATCCTGACCAATTCTTCTCCACAAAAAATATCATCTGACTAAGGGCTTAATTTTAACGATGCTTATATAACCCTCATGCAGTTATTTTAACACAAGTGTACGACCGAATACTTTTTCGATCGTCAACCGCGGGTCATCTACTTGATCTTTAGCTAGAAATAGATAGATCCTTGTTGATGCTTTTTTTGACCCATTGACAAACGCAGAAGGGTTGGAACGCGTTCAAATGAACATACAATCTTAAATGAAAATAATGATGACTGTAATGATGACTGTAATGTGAACATTTTTTCATCCGGTTTTTTATGACACTTCTATCGCTGTTCATTTCCTTGGGAGTAGCGCCACAAATGTAGCATTTTTGGAAGGAATCATATATTGTGACAAGGCACTACAAACCTTTCCGTCTAAAATTGTAAAAAGAAGTTCGTGCTTGCACTGCATTGGTGTGTTTAAAACTATAGATTTGCTGGAATTAGTGTATTTATTTGATCTTGCATTTGATGTTGTTCGATGATAATGAGTTCCTTGTTTTTTTTTTTTGAAAAATAAATCTCACAAGTTTGCAGTACCTATTTGAATTCGGCCTTGGGTTTTGCCATAAAACTCTTCGAGAAATATCGTCAACTAAACGAAGTGGGACTAAAGTAACAGAAAATAAATTCTCGTCACTGCATTCTGGATCATCTATGCTAATCTTATACCGATTTTGCGCTGAGCTACCATCACAACCCCACTTGGATATAAGACGCAATGATAAAAACATTTGAACCTAATGATGTTCATGTTAGATGTTCAGATAGGTCGTTGCAATCTTGCAATCTTACTTCAGCAGAAACATCAGTCCCAGTAAATGCTTCTTCTTCAGGGTAGCATGTTTTCGTTGCCTGTTGAACTAAATAATAAGCCGGGTATATATTTGCATTCAAGGTTTTAAGCTGTTGCGCATATTTTTGTACTGAAAAGTACTTAATTTTGTGTTAACCATCAGCAATAGGGCTTCCTCTGAAGAGTTGATTTTACTTGGTTCATGCTGAGTTAACCTAGCCTTTTTTTAGATTTGTAGCCCTTGCAGGAGATCTAAGAACAAACTCTTTAACCAGATTTGCTGCATCCCTTTTACCAGCTGATCGCAAAGTCACTTCTCCTTGGGGTAGTGCTTGGGTCATTATCCTGCATAAACTCCCAAGCCCAAACTACGGCACACATTTATCCTTTATTATGAAAAGTGGACAAACCCCAGATGCTGAAAAGCACCCCTAAATCATAAAATTTCCTCCGCTTCCAATTAGCACAGTGGAGGTGTTTGTTGGCGAAACTTAGTCTCTGTTTAATATTTTTATTGCTCAAGTATGGAACTTTTCTGGGACTTCTTCCAGGAAGACCTGCTTCCTTTAATCTATTTCTTATTGTACGACTTGTGTTGTAACTGGTGCGTTTAACTCATTTTTTAGGTCTGTGGAAGAAAAAAATGGTTTCTTCTTGCATAGTCGTATTAACAGTTTGTCAAATCGTGGAGTCGTTTTTCGTTTTCTGCCTCAGGGGGGGCTTATTCCCAAATGCGCGGCGGATCGCTTTTCATGGCGGATTGGTATTTTTGTATTTCCAAAAGCGATTCGATCTATTCGTCACAAAGAATTTAGTTTATTTTTTATCCACAATAAATCCGCCAGCAATCCGTCACCTAAATAGCTATCGCTTTTGAATGGATCGAATCACTTTTTGGAAATACAAAAATACCAATCCGCCATGAAAAGCGATCCGCCGCGCATTTCGGAATAAGCCCCCAATCAAAAGCGATAGCTGTATAGATGACGGATTGCTGGCGGATTGTTTGCGGATAAAAAATAAACTAAATTCCTGTGGCGGGAAAAAGTATTTTTCCAACACATTGACAATTGCAACTCAGAATGGAAAAACTGGAAAGCACTGGAAATATTATTTTCGCTCTCGTTCGCATTTGAGAATAACCAAAAGCGAAGACGGTCGAAATGGAGGTATCGCTTTCAATACGATCCGCCGCGCATTTGGGAATAACCCCCCTTGTTTCTACTTTGGGACTTGAATGGATAGCTGTGAATACTTTTTATAACATTTTTTTAGAACACTTTATGACCTTATATAGCTATTTCATCCATTGTTTTGCCGTATTGTCTTAGTTTTTTTTTTATTTATATGACTTTGACGTCTGGCACTACTGTTGCCAGAAAACTACACCTGCCCTTTACTTGATTGCTCACCATTTCCAATATCCGCAACCTAATCGCATATTTTAATGTTCTTTAATTCAAGGCAACAGTCAATTAGTCCTCAAGCCGGGCTCCGTCGAGGAAGTTTCTACTATCCTTAAATACTGCAATGACAATAGAATCGCCGTATGTCCCCAAGGTGGAAACACCGGCCTAGTTGGTGGTTCTGTTCCAGTGTGCGATGAAATTGTTCTATCATTGCAACGCCTAAATAAAGTAATCAGCATTGATGAGCTCACGGGCATTGCCGTCTGTGAGGGTGGCTGCATCTTGGAGACCTTAGAGCAACAAGCCAAAGATGTTGGTCTGGTGGTACCCATCGATTTGGGAGCTAAACAAAGTTGTCATGTTGGTGGCAATCTATCGACAAATGCTGGCGGCCTTAGAGTTCTGCGCTATGGAAATCTTCATGGATCCTGTTTGGGTGTCGAAGCTGTAAGTGCATTTAAATTTGAAAATTGATTTTTGACAGTTTCCTATTTTAAGGTGCTCGCTAATGGACAAGTACTGGATTTGATGTCGGACTTTAAGAAGGATAACACTGGATTTCATTTGAAGCATTTATTCATTGGATCAGAGGGCACCTTGGGTATTATTACGAAGTTGGCTCTGCTGTGTCCTACAGCGCCAAAGGCTGTGCATGTTGCTTTCTTAGGTATGTATAACAAAAATATACTCTTCTAGGTATACCGAAATTAAAATATAATCTTTGGAAACATTTATCAACAGGATTAAATTCGTTCGATGACGTGCTGAAGACATTCGTTGCGGCAAAAAAGCATTTGGGCGAAATTCTGTCGTCTTGTGAAATGATCGATAAGAAGGCTTTTGCAGCAAGTGTAGAGCACTTTAATTTAAAGTAAGTAAACCATCCGCGCATCAGAAATGGCATTTTTGACTAGTGTCATATAGGATGAGGATCTCTAAGTTTTCTTTTCGGCTTATTCAATCATTCTCTCGACTCTAGTCCATTTAGCACGTCTATATACAAACATGCAGTGAACTATATCTTAGCCGTTGCGTAGTTGTATTTTATACGCTATACTGTCGTGGTCCGGAGCCAGAAACATTTTCCTGAGCAATCCCTGAAACGTGAATGAAAGGTAGTACTAATTGGCATTACCTCTCAGAGTGCGTTTATGTTTTAGCTGTGACTGTTAACTGTGATAGGCAACAAGAGCACCAGCGATGAAAGCAGAGCACCGATTAAAGTAACCTCGGCTATGCTCAATATCTTGATCAGCAAGGATCCAGTATATACGAACAGAGAAGAGAGTTGTCGTGTTTGAATCTCTAGAGGTATAGGTAATAAAACATCCACGGCCAGTTAGTAGCTGCTTCGCTTCAATGCAACCTTAGGTGTTCATTCAAGGTTACGTTGAAGCATTCTACGTTGTTCTTGTCTTTTGAAAAATCCTTGACTCGAAGTTTCGCCCTTGGTCCGAGTGCAATTCCAACGGTACACCGAATCTGTTCACCCAGTTAAAAACAATCTGCTCTAACACGGTTTTGGCTTCTTTATTAGGGATAGCAAATGTTTTTGGCCACTTGGAACTGAAGTAATCCATAACAACGAGGATATAACGATTTCCATTAATCGTTTCAGGAAACGGTCCGTCAATATTAACTGCAATTCTTTCAAAAGGGGCTCCAGTATTGTACTTGGCTTTTCTCTCTCAGGCCTTTGCTGGCCGCACACGTTACGCACTTTCTGCACCAGATTTCTACATCATCCCCTGAGTGGACCCAGTAAAAGCACTCTGGCACCTTTTCGAGCGTTTTATTTATTCCCAAGTGGCCCCCGGATCTTCCATCATGCAGTTCCTTTAGCACTTCACTTACTTTCGACCTGGGAACAATAAGCTGCATCAAAAATGACTTCCCATCCGAGCTTTCACATCTTCTCCTCAAAGTCCCGTCCTGTACATGAAGAGAGTCCCATTGCGCCCAGTATGCCTTCAGCCCAGGGCTCCTATTGGATATCTCCTGCCAGTCGGGTTTTCCCTCATGCTGCTTTCAGGCGAGAATCGGCTCGATATCCGGATCTTCCCTTTGAGCCTCCCGGATCTCTCTCACACTTCAGCCGCCCATTGGGCTCAGCTCTAAGTCTCTGAACGGAAACTCCATCTTTTTCCTCCTGACATGACGTTAAGTGTTGTATCAATTTGTGACAAGTTGTTTGTTTAGTTTTAGAATCTGTAAAGTTTTTTTGAAGCTTTTCGTACAGTTGACTTTTTTGTTGGTGACGTCACTCTTGAAAAATATCGATTTTTTTTCTATTTATTTAATTTTAATTACTTCTTAGACCGAACACCTTCCAAAACGTTGTCGATTACAAGGGAAGAGCTGTACCTATACACTATTATGAAAAGTTCAAATTTGAAGGGATTAGACAGTCAAATTGCGTTTTTAAGGGAAGAAATTCAAAAACGGGTCCGATGCAGCGATGCTTCAAAAAAAGATAGATATTAATGACAAAGTAACGGAGTTCAAATCGAAATTTAAATCACGCTGGGAAAAGGCTTGGAAACAACATTTTTGAAAGCAAACATTGCGTGGCTAAAAACACCCTATACTTTTTAAATATTCTGTAGACTCTAAACGTTGTCGTCCAAAGGTTGCGTTTGAGGAATCATCAGAAAGATCCGTCAGAAAACGGAACTCTTGAGAAAGTCCACGTCTATCGCTGAGTTGACTTACGCAGCTGAAAGTTAGATGCTATAAAGTTAATGCATAACGTGACAACAAACTCAAATCATGCTGAAAAATGCAGAAAAGCTTTGAGGGACTCAATTGAACTTGCTTCAATGACTGGGAAAGAAGCTTTAGCAATGATTATTGAGGCAAATCTGTCACGCTCACAGTACGAAATTATACGATCTAAAGCTCCCAAAGTATTTCCTTCATACAAAGTAATTCAAGAGTGCAAAAAAAGTTGCTATCCGGAGCCTGAAAATATGAGTATATCAGAAATATCTGTACATAATGTATACTAATTTACAAAGCTTGCTAAACCTTACAGTTGCTGGTTTGGTAACTGTTCAAAAAGATGTAATCCAAACTCTTAAGCCTAAAGAACTCAAATCTATAAGCTTATACTACAAGTGGGGTTTTGATGGAAGTTCAGGCCACAGTTCGTATGCTGCAAAATATTACGTTGCTAAGTATCCTTGGTACTATATGCTTCCTACAGTCTACAAGTATCTCATTCATGGAAATGAACTTATTTCAAAAGCTTTATTGCGTATAGGGCAGCTAAGTGAAGAAGCTCAAGAAGCACGCAATAAAGATTTCAAAAATTATAGAGAAAAGAGTTCCCTTTCGATGCTGTATTTCGTAGTCATACATTTGCAGCCGTTCGATCCACCTCGTGACTTGTCCCTCAGAATTCTTAAAGTGCAATAGCCACTTTAAAGACGCATGAGGCATGATAGGTGCGAAGAATAAATTTGCTGCCATAAAAATACTTGTGGAAGTAGCGATAAGTTCCCGTCGTGTTACACAGTAGTTCCTGGCTTGGGGAGAACTTTATTAAAGTAGGCACTTAGGCACCTACTTTCTCTTGGCCAACGCATCGCACCTGGGAAAGGACGGCTGCAACTCCCGCATTACTAGAATCTGTATCCACAATAAATGTTATTTTAGGAGTGGGGTACACTAGTATGGGACGTCACATAGTTGCTGCTTAAGTTTTTCAAAGCTCTTTTCGCACTCACCTGACCATTTGAATTGTTTTCCTTTTTCTGTCAGTTGATGGAAGCTCTTATATGCAATTCCAACAAAGTCCTTTACAAACCGTCTGTAATAGGTCGCAAGTCCCACGAAGCTCCTTGATGTTTGTCTTTGGGAACCGACCATTTTCACTGCTTAGACTTTCTCTGGATCAGTCCTGCCTTGGCAAAAGAAGTCTATCCTAGAACTATTTCTAACGCAGTTTCCTGCTTTATGAATCTGATTATGAGAGCTGGATCTAGTGACTGTATTTCCACATTGGATAATTGGTACTTGCCCAAATAGTTCAGTCTTCTGTGGGTCAAAGCCCCACAAGATTCCAGCACATATATTTTGTGATTCCACTCTACTTACTCATCGCATAATCTGCAGAAATCTTCTTCCTGGTGCACCCAGATTCGTTGGGTGTTCCTTAATTCTACATGCGAGTTATAGAATGTCCCGTTTAAAATCCAGAGGTGGCTTTTGCTCAAGCCACATCACATATGGTGCCCTACAGAGGGTCACCTTCTTTGTTCCACCCTGTTCATGCAGTTTTTGCACGCATTCCTACACAAATTCAGGCTTAATGGTGTAGGAATCAAGTGCCATGATAGGAGTTTCTTGTTGTTTCTTCTACTTCTTCTTGCTGATCTTCACAATATCGTCTCCCGCATGAAAGGTCAATACTAAATTGCTATTTTTTCGAATTCCTTCTATGTAATTCACTTTCCCTTTCCTATTCCTTCTTTGGTCATTCTTAGAATCGTACCTTCCTCAACCACAAAGTAAATACATACCTATATATTTTATACAGACAAACATCACAATAAAATAATTTTTCCCGTATAGATCTCCAGTCGAGGGCTATCCCTTTTATATGCTTATTGAAACATCAGGCAGTAACGAGGTTCACGATGAAGAAAAATTCAACAAATTCCTTGAAATTGGCATGGAAAATGGTCAGATCAGTGACGGCACAATAACTGCAGACCCTGGTAAAATTCAAGAAATCTGGAAACTTCGAGAACTAGTCCCGGTTGCCTTGATCAAAGATGGATACTGCTACAAATATGATATATCCTTACCGCTTCGTCAATTTTACGAAATTGTACCCGTCTTAGAGAAACGTGTTGGCAAATTGGCACACCGTGTTTGCGGATATGGACATTTAGGTAAAATGTACCGTTGTTCAGTTAATTACAAATGAAAATATTTTTTTTCTATTTGACAGGAGACTCAAACCTTCATCTGAATGTCTCGTGTAGAGAGTACAGTGACGAGCTGTACAAAGCCATTGAACCGTTCGTGTTTGAATACACTTCAAAGCTAAGAGGAAGTGTGAGCGCCGAACATGGTATTGGATTTTTAAAAACCAAATATTTGGGTTTCTCGAAATCCCAAAACGCCATTAACATGATGAAGGATGTCAAACAGCTCCTGGACCCCAAAGGCATTCTCAATCCGTATAAAGTGCTTGCATGAACTTTGGTCTGATCTTTTTAAGTAGATTTTTCAAATCGATTTCTTTAATCGTAATAAATTCTATAAATAATATTGAAAACTCTCAGGGAATAGTGTCTAGGATAGAAGAAGGTGGTCTATATTATTATGTAATGTTAGCAAATCTATGTAAATCAATAAAAAAACAAGCATGCGTCTCTGCATTATTTTTACCAAGTTGTGCTTCAAGTACGCTCTTCACCTCCAAAGCATCGAAACCCAGCCATGGTATGGCCAAAGATTATATACCAATCAGTCTCTCGTTGAGATTTATCAAACAACTTCTAAGAGGCTCTATAGACTTCCGAAATGTGTGACAAGCAGTGTACAGACCGCGCTGCACCACGTTGTAGGATTCAATCCGTCACAAGGAGTTCAGGACTGCAGCTTTCATCCATATTGAAGGAGCTTTCAACAACGTGATCAAGGAAGCGATATAATCTGTCCTAGAAGATGCGCAACTGAGCCCATCCTAAAGTGGGTGGTTAATATGCTCGAGAGCAGGATCAACAACTCAGGGCAGGGGGCTTAGGATAATTGCGGGAGAGACGCAGCGCCAGGCAGAGGGAGACATGCTGGATGCCGCACCTCTCCAAAATCATATTACAGTAGACGCTCGGTATAGTGAACCTCTGTATGACGTATGAACCTCTGTATAGTGAACTCATATTTGTTTTCGCAAAATTCTACGAAAATTGTTCCAGTTTTGCAAAGCGCATGCCAACTATTTACAAATCTGCTTCCAAATATTACGAGGAATTCCTTCTAAACAAAAAACTATATAAGTATATTCCATTTCATAGATTTTTTATCAGTTTTTAAATCGTATGTACTTAAACGAACATACTAAAATTTGTTTTTTTACACATATTTTTTTCAAAGCAGAATACGTCTTGACTTTTAACTTAAACTAGCCATCCACGCGGCTCCGCCCGCCGGTTTCTTTTCTTTTAAATAACTTCAAAATTTATTTTAAGTTACCATTGTACGTTTGTTGATATATTTCCTCTTTTTTAAGCTTAAGGGGGACGATGCCCTTATGACAGAAACATGAATGTGCAAATTTTCCGATTTTGAGTTAATTAGTTGGTTTGATTAACGTTTGGGTGTTCTATATTATACCAAAACTTAGAATGCCCTATGTGCAAGGAAACCATATTATTTTATAATGTCAATTACATGAATGTAGATTGCAGTCCCATCAAGTTAAGCCAGAAACACGAATGTGTCACATTCGTGGATCATCAATATCATCATTTAAAACGTTTATTTATTTATTTATTTATTTATTTATTTATTCTATCAAACATGCTTACACAGTAAGAATACACTTATAAGACTGTGAAAGATTAACAATTTTAATTTATAATACTACATACAAGATTTAAAATAAAAGATTACATTATAATGATTTTGTAGGAAAGTGAGTTGAATAGTATAAAATTTACCAGATTTTTATTTTTTTTTTTATTTACTTTTATTCTTAAATTAGTTTTAATTGAGGTTGCTTGAAAAAGGATAGGGTTGGGAAAGTTAGTTGCTCAGTTTTCAAGAAGAATTTGAAGTTCATTTTTAAATCGTCGTGTGTCAGTTAGCTCTCGCAAATTACGTGGGAGCGAGTTCCAAAGGCGGATAGCAGCAACAAAAAACTGTCTTTCGGATGTTAAACATGAAAACCGCGGAAGTATTAAACAAGAAGACCTATTAGATGCCGGAAACTGGATTTTTTCATAAAGATATGAGGGCTGTCCACTTAAAAGTATGTTGGAAAGAAGTATTAATGTTCGAAATTTTATATAATTACAGAAAGACATGTTGATTAGGTGTTTTGCCAAATGAGAGACGTGATTATGTCTTCTTAGACAGTAAACATAACGAATAGTAGCATTAAATGCCACTTGCAGCCTCCTTCTACTCTCAGCATCACACATATTAATTTTATCGCACTGGAGGAAAATGAAAAAAAGCGTCTTAATTTGCTGAGTAAAACCGAGTGATTGACCATATCAAAAGCTTTGGAAAAGTCTAAAAGTACGAGAAAAGTAACATTGTCCCTATCTAATTTATCTCTTATATCTTCAATTACATTCAACAGAGCAGTTGTACAACGTTTCGTCGCGTCGGTGGTATACTTCTTGAATGTTTTAGTAACGGTGCTTGTCTATTCGGAGGCACTGCCTGTTGCTGAGGCGAAACTCAAAGATTTAAAAAAAAAAGTGTGAAAGTATGGTTATTCCAAAAGAACTTCATCGCTTTTATAAAAATGTGCACGACTGGGTCGCACGAAACTTTCTCGTTTATTGCGAATCTAGCAGAATCTCAGAGTCATTTCAGCAGATTTTATACATACGTTTAAAATCACACCCAATTAAGATGTAGATACTCAGGTTTAGTAACTGAACCCTTATAAATTAAAAAGGTAATACATACTACAGAAACATATGTATTAACTAGAACACTTTATTACTTACTTTAAAATTTCACCCCGAACAACTGACACTTAAAGGAGGCAAGGAGATGAATTTCGAAATCCCATTTTTGATTATTTAAAAAAAGTGGTCTCAATGGTCGGGATTTGGGTAGTCATTTTTGAGAAATATTCATAAAACGGCTATATTCGAGTTTTCTGAGAGAAAAACTAAGTACGTGACCATGTTTAGAATGCTTATGTTGTCTTAAATATGTATTTTGATCAAAATCGTTGGAGCGGTTTTTTGTAAAATTAAGCTGACAAATGTTACAACCTTGGATTCGAAAAGCACTGTTACTAAACTGTTTAGCTAAGCACTGAGTAAAACGCATTCTTCAGGATATAAACATTACCTAGCAGTTACATTTTCATCCAAATCGAAAATGGCGTTTTTGAGATATGAGCAGTTTTTAAAGTACCATTTTTAGCGATTGGGGTGGAAATCGAAGGACGCATTCATGGTTTAAAAAACACTGTTTTGCAACTGTTTAACTCAAAACTGAGCAAAAAGTATTACTACGCATTTAAGCATTACCTGCCAGTTACATTTTTTAATCATTTTAATCATATTTTTTCATAATCGAAAATGGCGTTTTTGAGATATGAGCAGTTTTTTAAATCACTATTATTAGGGATTTGGGTGGATATCAAAGGACGCAGTATTTTTAGAGAAAAACTGAGTTTTCTATCAAGTTAAGAATGACAATAGTACCTTAAAAATAAATTTTATTTTTTTTAATTCGTTTTTACCGTTTTCGAAAAAAATCCAATTTTCAAAACTGCCGTTGCTGGACTTTTTAGCGAAAAACTGAGTATGCAGTCATGTTATGTTAAGTATACCTACCTACATTAACTCAACTATCAATTTTGGTTCAAATTGTTAGAGCCGTTTTTGAAAAAATCTAAATTGTTTAATAGGTATTTCGTAAAATTTTTATAAGGGAAATGTTTGAGCAGAAATTAGAACAATCTAATACTAATTGTAAATTCAAATCTCGCGCCAAATTTTGTATATTTTACTTAGTTAAAAAAGCTGTAAAAAATAACGAACTAGTTTGTTAACAGTTTAACTTTTTTGTATAAATAGCTTGCCAAACAATAAAAACTAAATCATTTTGTACAAATCGAACCCATCAGTGGTAACAATTCTCATTTTTATCTCGTCGCACGCTTTGATCTCGTCGTTCTACTCGGTGGCAGTGCAACAGCCACAACTTTCGTCGTCGTCATAAAAATGCAAATGCAGCGCGGTCATTAACCCCTTGCGGTTAATCCATTAGAACTTTTGCCGTTCAAATTGCTAGCGTTTGGCATTCGGTCAGACGCATCAACTAGATTCCCTCTGTCCAATATCGTTTGGGAAAACAAGGAATCTCGGTTGATGTTCGGAGTCTAATCCGTCCGTCCAGGAAGTACCATTAATATCAGGGCTAGCATAAAAAAAACTATTCCTAGCGGGAAGCCCACAAACTCTAAATACGAAGTTTGAAACAAATCCGTCTAAAAGTTTAGATTCCCCAGGGGCGGGATAGACAGACATACGGACGGACAGAATTGCGAGACCCACTTTTTTGAGTTGCCCTATCATCATAATATCAGAATTGATCAAAATCTCGAGTTCGCAATTTTGTACGAAAACAATATCTTTCTCTTACTACGTATACTAGAAATTTACAAATCTAAAGGACAACAGTGAGGTTCGTGATGCCTTACCGGAACCCAACTTTTCAGAAGATTCTGATTCCGAAAATGAGAACTAAGCGATTATTAAATAATATTGTTATCATTTAATACTGTTCAAACAAAACATAAAATTTAATAAATCGTACACATAGGTGTAATTGAATTTAATGCGCTAATTTTTTATTTACCTTTAGGAAAGGTAAAAAAATGAATGGAATTATTTTGTTTATTTTTTGTGCCAGAAAGATGAATGTGCCAAATGTTGGGGTAGAGAAGAGGTACCAACATAAGAACTATGTCATCTTAAAAAGCAAAATGTGGAAGTAATTTACAAACTAAAATTTGTCTCAGAAACCAAACCTTCTAATTTTACGAGAGCAATTATTAACATTTAAACATGATTTCCCGAAATTTTCATTTTTGCACATTCATGTTTCTGGTATAAGGGGGACGATTATAAGCAATGCCCATTTTGTAAACTATATCCACATGATATTTTGTTTAGTGGGCGCAAGTATAAACAAATAACGACTCCGAAGATAGCCCTATACCCCCGTTTCCCCTTCCACTTTCATCTCCCTAAGTAACCTATACTGATCAGGAGGATGTAGCCAGTACAATATTGAAAGAAATTTTAAAATCATCCAAATAGTTCCAGAGTTAGTCCCTACCACCCCTTTACCCCCCATCACTCACCCTACGTAACCTGTACTGATCCATCTAACACTAACAGACTTACGGGATAAACAATGAAAACAGATTAGTTAATTAAATTTTTTGCGTTGTGCTATTATTTTATTTTATTGTCATTAGAAATGAACCAGTATGCAAAATTTCAAAGTCATAAGTCAATGGACATATGTATTTCACAGAAAGGAAAACTCAAGACGGGATGATTTGATTTTTTATACTACGCGATCATATCCTAACACATTCCATAGCTGCAGATCTCAAATATTATGTATCTACCTAACCTATGTACGATTGTGCATACGGCATACCTAATTACGCGTCAAAAACTCCTTATATATACGTTCGCACTTGGCAAAATAAGATCTATTTTCAATTTATTATATCTCACCCTCTGAATGGACCTGAAAGATAATTGTTAGCTCAAATTACTCTGTGAAGTATTACCTAACAATTAAAATCATTTCTTGATTTGACGTACACAGATTTATGGTACAAAGGCAAATTAAGCGTAGTAAGACGAAATAGAAAATTTTGTACCCCCCTTTTTTCAATCCTTATAGGACGAATTTTGAAAACCGATGAATGAGGCACGTAATAGTTTTGACTTATCTATCAATATACAAACTTTCAAGTTCATACGGCTAACGGTTCTTGAGACCCCCTTTCCTTTTTTTGACATGAGATCAATCACATTATCTGGATCCACATTAATATCCGAATGAACAGATATCACAGCAAGTGCTCTTAATCTTGCATTCTCCATAACGCTTCGGGACACTGTTTTAATCCTTTTCATAGATGAAAAGGTACTTTCAACACTAGCTGTGGTCACTGGAAGCATGGCCACAACCGTAAGCAAGAAGTTTATAGCTCTAAAGTAAGTCTTGTCACATATATCATGCAATTTCAAAACTTCGGTAGAAGGAAAAACTTAGGTAGAACGTCTTCATTGATTTTGAATTAACGAATCTATGCAAGGAATCAGTATAGCCACTCTAATATAGGATTCAGTAGAATAGGTTTCAGAATTGGAAAACGTTGTTTGTTTCAATGAAGTTATTGGAGCTCTTAATTCAACTTCAAATAAGTCCTCGGCAAGTGGGGATGCGGATTGAAAAGTCTCTCTGAAAAAATCTTCGGCATTTTCTCTGATGTTCTTAAGAGAATTCAGAACTTCTTTTGTGCGGTCGATTGCAGAAACGAAACCTAAGGATTTGATCCGTAGGAAAACTGAGGGCAGCGTTAAACTGAACAGTTTTTGGCATACAATGAGGCTTACTAGGAAATCCCTTTTTTGGACCGCTGCCAAAAGTGTTGATGCTTTCGAAGACATCGCGCACGTCCTGCTCGTTATTTCTTCAAGACTTATTGAGATACCTACATTTGATGAGCTCTACAAAGGAAATAATACTCTCATGCCTTTCAATGAATCTTGTTTCACAAAGTCTTTGTGATATTCATAAATAAAACAAAAAAAAAAATAAATAAATAAAAAGGCGGCGCAACAGGCGGTAGACACCCAAGGCCTAGCTTCTCGCAACCATTCGTTTTGTGTGAGTTTCTATTTTTGGAACGAATGGAAGGGACCTACAATTTTATGCCGAGTCCGAACGGCTGACTTGAGAAGCTTTTTCAGGACAGTCATACTCTCGGATGTTTGTCAGACGTTCGCGAGAGGTGGCGCAGTAGAAAAAACCTTAAGATGTAATTTGTGTTTTTCCGGGGATCGAACCTGGGATCCCTCGCACAGTAGTCCAGCACACTAACCACTGCGCTACTGCTCCCATAATATAAATAAATAAAATAATTCATAAATAAATTCAAATCTATAAAAATAAGGAAACTATCCATGTAGGCATACTACAGTATCCAAACGCTAGGTATGTACAGGACTACAGGTACACTGTGCAAGCCATCGCTTCAACCTGGGCCCTATTTCATAAACATTGACAGGTGACAATTCGACAAATTTGTCGCACTTGTCTGACAAATTTTCATTTCCTAAAATATAGACAGGTGACATAATTGTCAGTTAAATACCACGACAAATTTGTCATGACCTTTTTGTCATTGTCAGATTTTGACAAATTTGTCGCGACAAATTTGTCATGACTTTTTTTGTTATTGTCAGATGTTGACAAATTTGTCGTGACAATTTGCTCATTTTCAGATGTTGACAAATTTGTCGTGACATACGCAACATCAACTGTATTTTATTATCCCCTATGATTGATCTGTATTGTATAACAATCAAACGTATATTATACAGTACTAGGTACCTCGATAATGTGAACTAATTAAAACATGGGCAGTTCACATTTTCGAGGGGTTCACATTTCTGGATACGAACAAATTCGTTGCATTTCATGCTTTTTGGAATGATCTGTGACTTGATTTTTGAAAAATAAAAGGAAAGACACAAAAATATAGTAATTTAACTTTAAAAAAAAACTGAACCCTCCTTATGGCACGCGCCGTATTTACAAATAAAAGAATAAAGACTGAGGTCTCAGCGTGCACTCGACGTCTCGCCAAACAAAAAATAAAGCCAAAAAACTTTATGTGTATGTATGTAGAGCGACACCACCGATTTTTGACAAAATATATTCCGCTGCTGTTTCCCGACATGAAATTTTTCCTTAAATTGAAAATCACTTAATGCAACAAAATCATTATTTTTTATTCTTTTTTTTATAAGCATTATTTAAATCGTACTTGTCACTTCACTCTCAATTCTTGACCGAGACTCAATCGCTTGTCGGAATTGTCAATGACATACTGACAAAATTGTCAATAGTACAATTTTATCTGTCCCATAAAAAATTGTCACGACAAATTTGTCAGAGATTTCATGGCAATTCTCGAAAAATTCCTGACAATTCATTGTCATGACAATTTTTTTTATGAAACCAAAACGTGACAATTGTCGGCTATTTTGCGACAATTCGACAAAATTGTCTAATTATTTATGAAACAGAAATTTGACAATTGTCGGATTGTCAGTTGACAAATTGTCACCTGTCACCTGTCGCAATTGTCAATTTTTATGAAACAGGGCCCTGGCTCTGTCTAATGACAACTCCTGCAATTCGCAATTACTGTGGTGTAGTTAGTGAAGTAGCTACTTTCTTCCGCAACCATTCAAATGCAAATATAACTTTCAAAAATGTCATTAAAAAACACGCACCAGAGACCCGAAAACTTCTACGCTTTTGTGAAACAAGATTCATTGAAAGGTGTTTCGACAGCTGGTGGACTGTATATTAATATCCTCCTCCTCCTTATCAGTTTTCGATTTATTTTTACATTTTTTTAAAGCAGCAATAATAATATTATTAAACATACAAAAAATTCCCTGTTGGAGCTGATGATACAAAATAATATAGTAAACAAATTATACAGTGTTCCATTTCTGGTTTAGCCGGGCGCGTCGGTCCTGAACAAAAGGCATGACGGTATTATTAACCTTGTAGAGCTCTTCAAATACATCTCAATAAGTCTTGAAGAAATTACGAGCAGAACATGGGCGGCGATGTCTTCGAAAGCATCAACACTTTCGGCTGCGGTCCAATAAAGTGATTTCCTAGTAAGCCTGATTGTATGCGAAAAACTATTTAGTTTAACGCTGCCCTTATCAGATTTCTTACAGAACAAATCCTTAGATTTTGTGTCTGTAATCGACCGCACAAAAAAAGTTCTGAATTCTCTTAACAACATCAGAGAAAATGGCGAAGATTTTTTCAGAGAAGCTTTTCTATCCGCATCCCAACTTGCCGAGGACTTATTTGAAGTTGAAAGAGCTCCAAGAACTTCATTGAAACAAACAACGCGTTCCAATCCAGAGACCTCGCTTCTACTTTTTTTTTTTTTATAATAAACACGCGCTAAAGAGGGTATGACTACTCTTTTAATGTAGGGTGAACTACACAGCGCATGCGTTAAGGAAATGAGGATAGATTGTACTGAAACTTTGTGTTTTATACTCAACTTTTCCTAGAAATGTGCTACTTGCCCTAAACTAACCCGAATGAACCCACTTTTCCCCTAGGTTGAACCAAGTGGGAAATGAACCGATAACTTTTTTTTTTTCAAAGGCAGGTATTTGTAGTAGTGTATATAAGCGAGATCAGTTTTTTTTTCTCTAAACGGGAATATCATCAGACACTACGCGGTTCTCAAAACGCTTGGCGAGGTTTCGTGAATAGCTACAGGAACTGTTGAGCCCATATTGCTGTGGTCAACCTGACATATATAACGTCTCAATTCACTGTGGTTTCTCTTTAAAAAATTTGAATTCTAGCGCTAAATAAAAAAAAAAAAAAAAAAACGCGTTAGGGTTAAAATACCCAGCATCATACAAAAAAAAAAGGAATCGCATAGTGACCTACATACTCGATTCTGTTGGCAAAATTTGTTTACTAATCTGGTGCTTTCTTTGAAGGTCCCTAAGGTAACTATTCCTCTCAAAGAGAAAAAAAAAACCCTGTGTAATTAATTATTTGACTTTAGAGGGACCAATTGGTGGTTTTGTGCCTGAGGATAACTCAAAAGGAGTGGCGGAATTGATTTTTTTCCCACCTGTCATCGAACTGCAAAAAGGGGTTGCCATCTGACATATTCCACCCCCCTGCCGTCATCGTCGTCATCGTGCCAGTATCCCCTGTCTAACCACATTGACTCGCATACCTGAAAACGACGAGAGAATAATCAACATCAACATCATCATAAGTTTTCCAGTGCGATCACGTTACTCCGAAAATTGAGAGTCTCAGTTCCTCATACCGCCAATACGAGCCTAACTTGGACTCCTCGTGGGTTAGTTAGCCTGCATGCATATCAGTGTCGGTCTATACATCGCATCGCGACGAGTGTGCTGTGTCACAAATACCAAAATTTACCTATTGTTATATACTTATATACGTTGAACGGTTGGCCTTTATCGGCCATTATCCTAGTTGCTCGGAAAACCCGTTCTAATTATTCAGCAACTGAATAAACGCGGTTAAACAGTTTGTATATCTACTTGCAATAATAAGAAAAAAAAATGTGCATTCTTAAGATAGGGTTTAATTAAATCTAAAAGAATTTGCTTAACGTACAGAATATCCCGTTTCTTACTTTATGTGTACTAATGTTGATATATCGTTCCGAGTAAAGTAGATTGATTGCCTAGATAGAAAAAGAAAAAAGTGTGAAAGTGATCTTGGGTGCATCAGGGAAATTGGAATTAAAGGGGTAGGGAAGTAAGTGTGGAAAGAGGGGACAATTGACATCTTCAACATCGCGCATCTATATCGCCAGGCCTGTCGACGGAGATTAATAAGGTACGTACCGTTTAATTACTTAAATTGAGAAAAGCATCATTTGTGAATTCAGATGCAGATTTTTTTTGGTGCACATAATATTTTTTTTTTTGTTGGCGTACAATGATTTTGTTAGGCATTAATTTATTTTGGTGGCAAGATATTAAATAAGTAATAATTAGATGGATACCTACAAATGAATTTACGAACGGTAAAACTTGAATTTGACATTAGTACATTTAGATTTTGAATTTTGAATGAATTGAATTAATTGTTTTCTTTAATTTAATGATATAAAATGAATTGGATCATAACGAGTTTTCAATAAATGTTTTTTATGAATTGAAAATGAATACCAAAGCGTTTTCTAATGATCCTATGGACCAGGGTTGATTAAGATTTAGTCGTGGGTTCGTGTGGGCATTCAGTAAACATTTTAACTGTCTGAATTGCATTCGGTAGGGAGGGATATGAAGAAGAGAGACAATTCACCTGGTTTCTCATATCAAGTAAGGGTTGAAGTAAAGTGATTGCACAAATAGAGTGATATCGGAATAGTGAAGTGGTTACCATCTTGACGCGGTTCAGTTTTTTTTTTTTTGGTAGCACGCAATATTTTTATTTGTGGACGACAGCGAGAACTTGGACGGTGCAAAGAACTCCCCCATACCGACGAGCTTAGCTTGCGCATAGCAAGGCGTGCTACCCGCATCCGATTCAAGCTCCGATTCGAGCCTTGTGGTGAAGTGTCGTTACAAGATATGATAGGAGATACCGATGCACATTGGTTTTAAATGTTTGTAAATTGTAACAAGGAGGAAAAACAGAGTTTGGTAAAGCATTCCACATTCGTGTTGTACGGCTTATGAATGAATCTCTATATTTCATAGTACGACCGAAGATAGGCTGAATGGTAAACTGATGAGCATTCCTAGCATGACGAGTATTGCGGTTGAATTTCTGAAGGGGTGGAATGCAGCTGGCGATTTCGTTTGAGCACTGTTTGTTAAAAAAGCGATAAAACAGCGAGAGACACGCAACATTTCTGCGATGTTCAAGCGAATTAATAGAGTTCGCGATATTAATGTCTCCGATAAGTTTTAACGCACGATTTTGGATCCTATCCAGTAGGTTTTGGGCGCACCAGACCAGATATGAGAATTGTACTCAAGTTTTGGGCGAATGAACGCCTTGTATGTTGTAGCCAGATCAGAAGGGGTAAAATATTTCTTGCACCATTTGAGAAAACCTAGACATTTCGCAGCATTCTTGGCGACTTCGTGTACATGGTCATTCCAACGTAGCCTATTTTGGAGTGTCTATACTGACAGTACGTACGGACAGATTCATGATCAAAGAAGACGTTCTACCATCGTTTCAAGCTCTTCTTCCAGGTTTTGCTGCAGTTGAGCGAGTCAACGAAATGGAAAAGCTAACATGTTACTTTGATAATGCAATTTCGTTGTCAGCTGTGAAAGCTGAGTATACATTCTTTGGTGCGAAAAAATATCGTCGAGTGATCTTTCTACCGAAGTTTTGAAAATGCTTGATATATGTGACAAGACTTACTTAGAGGTATAAATTTCTTGCTTACGGTCTTGACCACGTTTCCAGTGACCACAGCTAGTGTTGAAAGAACCTTTTCAACTATGAAAAGGATTAATACAGTGTTCTGTGTTCCAAAGCGTTATGGAGAATGCAAGATTAAGCTCACTTGCTATGATATCTGTTCATTTGGATATTAATGTGGATAAGGTGATTGATCTCATGTCAAAAGAAATCAAGACGTCTTCTGCTTTGAGTAAACAATAATTTAAGTATGTTCGTTTAAGTATCTACATGCGATTTAAAAATTAATAAAAACAAAAATAAATGAATTGGAATACCTATACATTATATAGTTTTCTGTTTAAAGAATTCCTCGTAAGATTTGGAAGCAAAAAAAAAGACTGCTATTCAAGCATTGCCTTAACATCGGTGAGTATAACTGCCCTGGATGGAGCTGGAAAAGCTTTCAAATTCATCCGTTCGAATTCGGCATACAGATTACAACTGTTTACGACTTTAAGCAAGTCAAACAAAACGAAACGAACCCACAGATTCAGCTTATTTTATTTCTATCTTAAAAGAGCGAATAAAAAGCTAATCGTATCACACACTTGACTATACCTCAACAGCAGCGGATAAGATTAAAGAAAGCTAAACTTCAACTTCTTCCAGCGACCAGCACCCCGCCCTACATTCTATAGAAGACGGCGGCGGCGGAGCGAAATGACAAAACAGAAATCAGAAATTATTATCTATTTTACAGATAGGTGTTGCCGCTGTTGACTATTAACTACAAATAATACTAATATTCACCACTATTCCCGTTGGGGTTTGTCCTATATGACTCATTTTTCGTGTCGGTCGTTCTAAAACGATGTTGAGATTTTTTTTTACTTTTGTTAACAATTTAATTTCCTTTTCTATATGATCACCATCGCATTTCAAATTGTTTGTCTCAAAAAAGTTAAAAACACTAAAAAAAACGGCCAAGTGCGAGTACTCTCGCGCACTGAAGGTTCCGTACTTGGTCAGAGTTGATGTCTTTAAAAGTCGGTTGTTCTTTCTCTTTGATATATGTAATAGACCTAGGTACAAAATTAAACAGTTTTTTGTATGAAGGAAAATATTTTTTCCACCAAATTACTAATTATGGCCCCTATTGTGATTGTCGATCAGCGATCGTCACGACAATTGTCGATTGCGTCGTTTGATTTTAGCTATTGGCATTGTGTAACTCAATCGATGGGGGAATAGATTATTGTGAATAAAAATGTGAATATTGTGAATACATCATACTTTGACGTCTGTTTATTGACAGGGTATTGGGTATTGTTTTCGTAATTGTGTTGAAAGTAAATTCAAAAAATGAGTTCCATTCAGTTGTGGTTTAGCGATAGCTATTCAGAACCGGAAAATGGTGATGAAGTTCTGGAACTAGCAAGAAAAAGAAAAGAATTAAGAGATGCGTCTAATCCTTTGGAATTGGACGAACAAATGTGAGTATAATCTATAGAGAAAAGTGTCTGTACGTTAGTACCTAGGTATGTATAATTTGTTTTTCCAGGTTTTTAAAATATTTTCGACTGTCTAAAGAAGCATTTCAAGATCTATTAATTGAAATAGTACCAAAATTAAAGCCGAATATAAGGAGCACCTCCATTCCAAATATAATAAAACTTGCTACTGCGTTGAGATTTTGCGCCCATGGGTCTTACCAAACCAGTGTGGGCAACGAGTATTGTATTGGACTGGCGCAACCCACCGTGTCTTTAGTGCTGACAGAAGTATTGCAAGTGCTGGAAACATACATTTGTCCAAAATGGATAAAATTTAATTATTCAAGAAGTGAAGAACGTCGGGCAAAAATAAATTTTTTTTAAAAAAAGTGGGATACCAGGTGTAATAGCCTGCATAGATGGTACCCACATCAAAATTGCATCCCCGAAAAAAGAGCTTCAACATGTCTATTACAATCGGAAAGGCTTTTATAGCATAAATGCTATGATAGTAAGTTAACATGAAAATACATTTATTTACTTACCTATCATTTTCGCTTTAGGTTTGTGATGATATAATGATGATTCGTTACATTAATGCAAAATATCCCGGTTCGGCACACGACTCGCATGTGTTCCATATGTCAACCTTAAAGACAACGCTGGAAGAAAGGTATGGCAGTGGGGAAAGGAATACATGGTTATTGGGTAGAACGATGGTGTTATTATTTGGTTACCATCAGACTTATTTTAATTCATTTCAAGAGATTCTGGATATGCCCTGAAACCTTATCTACTTAATAACTCCGTATAGGAATCCAGAAGAATTATCAGTGCAAAGCACATTCAACAAAAAGCATGCAAAGGCCAGGAACATTGTGGAACGCACAATCGGAGTTCTGAAGAATAGGTTTAGGTGTTTGTTGAGAGCAAGAGAACTGCACTACAGCCCAAAAAAGGCTACGCAAATCATAAATGTTTGTGCAGCTTTACACAACGTTTGTGTATTTTATAAAATCTCTTTAGACGACGAAGAGACGAATGGGAACGAAGAACTGAATGATTCATATAATGGAGAACATATGGGCAATGAAATTACTGGAAACGACGAAGCGATAGAAATCAGGAACAATATTCTTAGATCCATGTCCACATGAATTGCAGAATAAAACAACAAGAATTATTTTAAATTGCAACTTATTTGATTTCATTACATCACATTGTGGTCTTAAATTAAAGAGGATAAATTAAATTTTAGTAGAAACGTATTTACATATTTGTACTTCATTGAATTTATAACATCACATTGTGGTATGTATTAAACTAAAGAGAATAAGACGAATAACTAGAAAATGTTTTTATTTTGGTATTAGGATCGGGAATCACTGCAATTGAGTTGTTGCTTCTGCAACTCCAATATATCTTGCTTTTACTTTTAGTTTTATTGCCCTGTCTCTTTGTTTACACTTCACTTCATTCCTATAAATTCCCAATTTTTCCTTCTTGATGGCTAACATCTCCTTATTTGTATCTTTTTGCAAGTAATAGCTTCTTCTTGCATATTCTTCTGTATTTTTGCAGCTACTTTTGATACTTAGCATAATATCAATCATACTCTTATAAAAATTTTCTTGGGTATCGGTTTGTTTGTTCAATAAAACCAGTCTATCCTTCTCTGCTTTTTCATGCTGATTTTTGCTGACCTTGGACGTTTTTTTTTTCAGGAATACTAGTAGGAATGTTATTACCTGGACCACAAACATCTGCACTCGGTACTGCTTCAGCTAGATAAAATTCCACATCAGACTCAATACTCAAAATAGCAGGACTAATGTTTTCGTCATTTGGTTCTGGGAATACATCTTCGATTTGGCCAAATTCAAGACCAGGCGGATAAACATATGTGTTTATTTCTAGTAGACTGCTCACACTTTTTTCCAATTGACTGAAAGTATGTAGTTTATTTGGCCCGCCGCCTGTTGCCGTCATCTCCAATTTGTTTTCAGATTTATTCTTTTTAATTTTAAACTTGAAGTCAGTCCAAACCTAAAAGTAAAAATAAAAAATAGTTCATGCATTGCTAGTTTTTTTTTTATTAATTTTTCTTACTTTCACCCATTTCTCCCATGAACGCACGGGAGGTCCAAAGCCATTTAGCTCTGAGCTTATCTGCTCCCATCGCCTTTTTGCTTGCGTTTTTACACAAACTCCCTTCGCAATATCTGGATGTTTTTCCACAAATGATGGAAATGAAGTTCCATTTGCTTTTTGTTTGTAACCTGCTTCGCCCTGCATTTAAATTCATAATTATTTTTTAACATAAATCCATAAATCCCACTCAGTTAATAAATACATTATTTTTATTAAAATCACTTACATTTCGTACGCAAACAATTTTTTCACTTGCAAGACAAAGCATCGACCAGAAATCGACATTCACAATACCAAAATCTACAATCGACGATCGATAGATGTCGCTCATCGATCAACTATCGACACTCACAATAGTGGCCTATATACTCCAAAACCAGTCAACTATCATTGATATTTGCCGTTTAACTAGGGGTTATATACCTGATGTTGTGTGCAAATTTCAGCCTTCTACGTTAGTTCTTGAGATAGACCTAGGAACAAAATTGGCTTAGTAGATTCGGACAGACATCATATCGAAAACAATAGGGTTCCTCCTTATGGAAACGGAACCTTAAAAACGAAGTAAAATATGAGTCGTTTACGATAAACGCCAACCGGAATAGGGGTGATTATTTTCGATTGCGCTTACACTCCGGGTGAAACAATCCTCTCAACCAACAAGCCCTTCTAGTTCTAGCCAGCTCAGTCCCTACCAGTCGGGAAATGGACCATTCCGTAATCGATTACAGAAGTTGTTCATGGTAACGGCCAGTAGATATCATCTCGATTCTAGCACGTGTCTAGATGTCATTACTCCTCCTCATCGCCTCCTTTATAATGTAGTTGCATTACTTATGCTTTAATGTAGTAAAAACAAGAAAAGAGAACGCGTGCTGGAAGACTCTCTTCTTTACAATTAAAATTAAACGGGAAAGAAACATCACCCATGCCGGAGCCCGGTACGGCACATGAAGGCTGGTTTAAAACCGAAGGTCGCCTGGTATTTGGAGTCCGCATATTAGCGACTAAGCACTCTCTTAGCCACGCATCCCTCAGCATATATGCTGTTCCACCTTGGATTCGAGATTTGATAATGCGGTTTACTCCCCATAGGCAGTTCTTAGTTAGTTGCTCCTCAACAGCCTGTCTGCCATGGGTGACCCTTTAGACGACTATACCGCTTCCGACAGCATAGCCCATTGAGTCATTGCAACATTAAGCCTTCGCACCGGCACAGTAGTTCCTCCCATAGGCCAAAAGTCAAAAATTCAAAGTTAATCAAATTGTTTTTTTTTTTAATGCAGTAATTATCTATGATAACGGGACAGTTAAGTGACAGTAAGATTTCTGATTTAAAATTAGTTGTTGGTTGTCAGTCGCATCACAAAGTTGAGTGTTTTTCGCAGTTGAAAAAAAAAAATCTGAAAACAGGACTTAGCATTAATCAATTTTAGTAGATTGTTTAAAGTTAATTTTGGAAAAAAGGTGATGCGAATAATAAAACAATATAAATGAATTTAAATGGTTTTCTGAAGATTTTTTTTTTGTTACCTCCATTGGAACTGAGAGAAAGAAAGAAGAACAAATCAAGTGCCGATAAATGCCGGTTATAATTTATACATCAAAATTTAGAGCTATTTTTCTTCTTTCAGAATATGTATGGCTTTTTGACCCGAAGTAAAACACTGATTTCCACTTTTTTTTTTAGATTGAAGCAATATGATCAAGCGAATCGATATTTTTAACATTTGGCATTCGGTGAAGAAAGATGGCAGTTATGCAAGATCTAACGAAACATGGACAATTTTTAAACAAATTTATAAAATCGAAGATTTAGAAGCAAAAAAGAAGATAAGTAACCTCTGTAAATCCTTTCAAAGAAGGTGAGAGGCTTGCTCAAAGAAAAAAAAACATACTTTTATCTAAAAACAGTGCCTGGCTTGATTTCGAGGAAGATTTTAGTTCTGTACAAGACCGAGCAGATGAGAATAATTCGCAAACACGTCAAGGCAGACCAAAAAAGCCATTTTTGGAAAGCTCGTCTAGAACGAAGAGGAGACGTATTGCAGAGATCGTTGACGTCATCAATGAAGATATCGCTTGTGCTTTAAAAAAAATGTCAGTTCAAAGAAAATGTTCAAATTAAACAGCTTGATACAAATGATGCTTTGAAGCTTTTGGTTGAGGCAAAATTGTCAAAACATCAGTACCAAGTCATCAGGAACTTGGTAAACCAAAAAACTGAAGCCGATGTTTTTCCAAGCTATGTAAAAGTTCTTAAAGCGAAACAAGAATGTTACCCAGCACTTCAAACAATAAAAATATCGGATTCATTAGCTGAAGTTTCGCTTCAAGGACTCGTTAATCATACAGCTGAACAAATTTTTGAAAATTTGGATTATGATTTCGGTAATAAAAAAAATTAAAAACAAAGGCGCAAATATAAAGTATACTTTAAGTTATTTTAGTACGTGACAAAGTCAGTACTAGTATTTTGTTAATTATAGTCAACATAAAGCCCACTTTATCGTTGTTACCGCGTAATAAATTTAAAACTACGAAAAGTACCTATTATCTCTTAGTACGTACTAAATAATCTGTCATTCGTCAATTTGAAGGCAAAATTAAATTTTTTTTTTGTTTTAGATAATTTTAATGCAAAATTGAACAAAATGTTTTCCGAGGATGAAGATGACAATATATTTGAAGACTTCGATGGACAAATGGCTATTAAGAAAACCTAAAATATATAAAACCCGGTCAAATCCTTTTGAAGAACTTGATGACGATTTTGACTTGATGTTTAGTTGAAGTGGCTGTCAGCATACGCCAGCACACTTAGACCAATGTTAGGTCCATTGTGATACCATCCGGATCCTATATTACAAAGTGGATTTTCCAATTCCGAGAAAGAGCAGGGCAGGAGCAGAGAAGGTGGGGGACAGTTTCGTCCTCCTCCTCCACAGCTTCTACAGAAATCATTTGAGGGAGCACCAAGTCGGTTGCTTGCCTACCTATCAGACAGAGTGTCCAGTGCTGACACCTAGCATAGAGCTAATATGGCTTCTTTCTAGAGATATCAAACACTTAGAGCTTTGGCCAAATCTGCTTTGGCGCTAGACATGCTGTACAGTTTGTTCATCTAAGATTTGTTGTCTCAAAGGCGTCTAGCTTTAATTTAAGTTTCCATGTAACCATTGGTATACCTAAGTTAGCTTTGTCAGGTAGCAAAGGTACAATTGTTCCACGCCTGGCGAGTTCATTTGCCCAACAATTCTCTGGAATATCTCTATGCCCCGGCACCCAGAATAGGTGCCTAGGAATCTCTAGGAGAGACAAGCAGCATTCTTGGGCAACTTTCGAATTTTTGGACTTGATGACTTGACTTGATATTGCTCCACCAATTGTCGGAGCATTTTCTTCTCACCACCATCCCAATTCTTCTCTCGATCCATCACAAAATAAAATTAATTTGATATTTATTATTAATTTCAATTTGTTGTCCTTTCGCTATTATTTGTCAGTTTATGATAGATAATTTGTTGAAATAGAATCCCCCAAACTGAGTTTGGTTTCTCAAACTGTGAATTTGTGGGCCTGTTTGACAAAAATTTGCGACAGGTCTACACTAAAGTCGGTACTAGTTGTAGGATGATAAAAAAGTGTCTATAATTAAATAAAAAGTTAGGCGACAGTTTTGGAGTTAGAGTGTCGCTACTTGGCATCTACTAACCTCCCGTAATACCAGGCGACTATAATTTTGCGCCAAAGTTTTGTGTTATATATATTGTAAAACTTGTCCCTTCATTTTTTAGCTGTGTTAGTAGTAAAAATGTTTCGTGTTTGTTGCAACCGATAAGTTCAGTTGCCAATATAATAGTGTTGATCGTCTGAATAAAACCACATGTTGTGTTCGTCTTTTGTAAAAATATAATTTCAGTGTGGCTACATGAACTCTTGATTTAGGTAATCTAACTCTAATCGGCAAATGGGGCTTTGATGGAAGCAGTGGACAGTCCGAATACAACAAAGAATATCCAGCGAATTCAGCGATTCGGATATGTTTATAGCATCATATGTTCCAATACCTACAACTTTTTTCGCAAGAGGGCTCTGAATCTGAAAAGAAAATTGTATGGCAAAATCCTCGACCAGGATCAACTCGATACTGCCGACCCATTCTTCATTCATTTAGCTTATCGGTTGGATTTCAAAAAATGGCGCACAGGAAGCAATGAAAATCATCTTTCGGACGCACAAAAAAAACGTATCCACAAAAAAAAACGTATCCCGAGAAATCGTTACAGAATATCCTTGGTACCTGTTGGGGAAAAAGTAAAAGATTTAGTTCCGAGTTTGGATTTTTACAAATTTTATTTTATCAGACTACTCGCGTGGTAGACTGACGTCTTGAATGATAAATTGAACAATGAAAAAAGGTTAGAAAGAGAAAAGAGAATGGAATGGAATGTTTCAGGCCGGCAACATTGAAGACTGCGATGTAGGGCAGCCAACCGGTTGGAAATGAAGTACGAATGCTGTCCAGGGTTGGTACAGATCTCAGACATCCTGCCCGGTCGAACTACCAGGTTCGAAATCATCGGCCTCCACAAGTAGACATAGCTTCTGTACTGCCCGGGTACATAACCCAGTTTCAGTTTTCAACGTGACATTCCGGGTTAAACCGTCGCTGCCCGGGTGAACTTCCATTATACGACCCAATCGCCAGTGAGTTGGTGGTAGATTCTCTTGGCGTACGATGACGATGTCGCCCACTTTGATATTGTGATGCCGCCGCTGCCACTTACCCCTGGTCTGCAATGTCGCCAAATACTCCTCACTCCACCGTCGCCAAAACTGCTGATGCACCTGCCGCAACCACTGCCAGCGTTTGACGTGGCTGACCGGGATCTCGTCGACCCTTGGCTCCGGAACAGCGATGAGTGGGGCTCCGATAAGGAAGTCGCCTGGGGTCAGTGCCAACTTGTCATCGGGATCATCATGAAGCGGTGTGAGCGGGCGGGAGTTAAGACAGGCCTCAATACGCGCTGCTAATGTCTGGAGCTGGTTATGCCAGAGGACCTGTTTCCCCACCAAACGTACCAAATGATGTTTGGCGGACTTCACAGCAGCCTCCCAGAGGCCGCCTTGATGCGGAGCGCTCGGTGTTATGAAGTGCCATTTTGTTCCAATGTTAGCTAGTGCCTGTTGATTGTGGTCGCTGTGCCAGGCTGCCAGATCTTCTTGAAGTAAACGGTTGGCTCCCACAAACGCTGTGCCGTTGTCACTGTATAGATCTGGACAGGGTCCACGCCTGCTGACGAATCTAGTGAATGCGTCCAAGAAAGCATGCGCTGTCAAATCCTCGACCACCTCAATGTGAACAGCCTTTGTCCCCATGCAGACAAAGATAGCCAGGTACGTCTTCACCGTCGTTCGTGATCGCTTTGTTCCGATGCGTAGGATAAAGGGTCCGCAGTAGTCAACACCTGATGCCAAAAAAGGTCGCGCCGGAGTTACTCTTTGCCTTGGCAATGAGGACATCTGTTGAACCAATATTTGCTTGCGATGACGTCGGCAGATAACGCAACTGTGGAGGTAGCTCCGAACAGCCTGTCGAGCATTCAAAATCCAATAACGATGGCGAAGAATTTGAAGCATAAGTTGAGTGCCACCGTGCAACGTTTTGTTGTGTACTTGGTCTATAAGTAGCCATACCAATGCACCACCTTTTGGGAGAATAGCTGGGAAACGTTGATCATGGGGAACCGAGGCTTGGTTGATCCGTCCACCAACCCGCAAAATAGCGTCGTTATCCAGAAATGGGTTCAGAGAAAGTAATCGGCTGGAGCTGGATATATTGGAGCCCTTCCGAATTTCACTGATATCGGCATAGAATGCAATGCCCTGTTCCATACGAATGAGCGCCACCAAGGCGCCGTCGAGCTCATCCGCCGCCACAATAGGTTTCCGTAGATGTTTTCTATTAGGACACCACCGCAGTATATATGCCACTGTTTGCAGAAGTCGCCGCAAGGAACTGAAGCGCTCGGTGAGTGGTATGAGCAGACCATCAACTCTGCGCGTCGTAAGGTTGGGCTGCACTAGAGCCACCGTCGTCACCAGGGAAAACTTCTCTTCCGCTTGCATATTAACCACCTCGTCCTGATTAAGTGCGTCACCGGTTCCTAAAGGTAAGTCACCTCTTAGAAGCCATTCTGGGCCTTCCCACCATAGCCGATGTTCCAAAAGATCCTCTGCTGCCATGCCGCGGCTTGCGCAGTCTGCCGGATTTTGTGCTGACCGGACATGATACCACCGATCCACTGAAGTGAGCTCTTGGATTTGCCGAACTCGATTTGCAACGTATGGTTTAAGAGTTGTAGGCAATTTGCGTAACCAGCACAGCACAATCCTCGAATCCGACCACAAATAATACGGAGTATCCATGAGGCCCAAGGCAATACGAACGCTGTTCAGCATAACAGCAAGCAGATTCGCTGCACAAAGCTCGAGCCGGGGAATAGTAGCTCCCTTCAGCGGCGCAACTTTAGTACGAGCTGTTAGCAGAGAAACTGTCACCCGTCCATCGAGGCCGACAGTCCTGATGTAAATTACCGCAGCGAAGGCGCGTGAACTGGCATCGCAGAAACCATGCAAGGTCGTGCTTGCCTCTCGTTGCATACCCAACCATCTGGGTACTCGAATGAAGTTAAGGGCGTTGAGACCGCTTCGAAATTTGATCCATACTTTAGCTAGTTCTTCCGGAATAGGGGCATCCCACGTGATGCCAGCAGACCACAACGTTTGAATGAATATTTTGCCCGTAATAACCACCGGAGCCAGCAGTCCGGTCGGGTCAAACAGTTGGGCTACCTCGCTGAGCACTCGTCGTTTTGTCGGTAATTTGCCAGCCTGCTCCAATTCAACCTTGAAGAATAATTCATCAGCCATCGGGTCCCAACGTAACCCAAGCACCGTCGCGGTTGAGGAGTTGATGGTAAACTCTGAAGAAGAGGAAAGATTACCGGTTAACTGATTGATTACCTGAGCTCGATTGGAGTTCCACTTTCGCAGCTTAAAATATCCCTTCGAAAGTATTGTGTCAACGTTAGTGGCTAGTTGTACTGCATCCGACACACTGTAGCAACTCGTTAGAAGGTCATCCACGTAGAACGAAGAGAGTATTGTATCCCGTGCCTCACAACCCTGATCTCGATCTGCCAAACAGTCAAAATTGTCGTAAGCGCATTGTTGCAGAGCGCGTATGGCGTTATATGGGCTTGAGGCCATACCATACGTAACCGTCGTCAACCTGAAGACAACGATATCCTCGTTAGCAGATTCCCGCCAGAGAATCCGTTGGAAATTCCTATGTTCCGGAGTCACCAGCACTTGTCTGTTCAGCAATACGAACGCTGTTCAGCATAACAGCAAGCAGATTCGCTGCACAAAGCTCGAGCCGGGGAATAGTAGCTCCCTTCAGCGGCGCAACTTTAGTACGAGCTGTTAGCAGAGAAACTGTCACCCGTCCATCGAGGCCGACAGTCCTGATGTAAATTACCGCAGCGAAGGCGCGTGAACTGGCATCGCAGAAACCATGCAAGGTCGTGCTTGCCTCTCGTTGCATACCCAACCATCTGGGTACTCGAATGAAGTTAAGGGCGTTGAGACCGCTTCGAAATTTGATCCATACTTTAGCTAGTTCTTCCGGAATAGGGGCATCCCACGTGATGCCAGCAGACCACAACGTTTGAATGAATATTTTGCCCGTAATAACCACCGGAGCCAGCAGTCCGGTCGGGTCAAACAGTTGGGCTACCTCGCTGAGCACTCGTCGTTTTGTCGGTAATTTGCCAGCCTGCTCCAATTCAACCTTGAAGAATAATTCATCAGCCATCGGGTCCCAACGTAACCCAAGCACCGTCGCGGTTGAGGAGTTGATGGTAAACTCTGAAGAAGAGGAAAGATTACCGGTTAACTGATTGATTACCTGAGCTCGATTGGAGTTCCACTTTCGCAGCTTAAAATATCCCTTCGAAAGTATTGTGTCAACGTTAGTGGCTAGTTGTACTGCATCCGACACACTGTAGCAACTCGTTAGAAGGTCATCCACGTAGAACGAAGAGAGTATTGTATCCCGTGCCTCACAACCCTGATCTCGATCTGCCAAACAGTCAAAATTGTCGTAAGCGCATTGTTGCAGAGCGCGTATGGCGTTATATGGGCTTGAGGCCATACCATACGTAACCGTCGTCAACCTGAAGACAACGATATCCTCGTTAGCAGATTCCCGCCAGAGAATCCGTTGGAAATTCCTATGTTCCGGAGTCACCAGCACTTGTCTGAACATTTTTTCCACGTCAGCTGTGAGAGCCACCTGGTATCGCCGAAATCGAAAGATCACACTGACCAATGAATCCTGGATAGTTGGACCCGCCAATTGGGTGTCGTTTAGTGAAACACCGTTGCTGCTACGTGCTGACGCATTAAATACCACGCGAAACTTCCCTTGCACAGCGTGGTGTGGGATGTAATAGCAGTCCCGATGATCGCCAAGTTGATCAACTCGTTCCATGTGGTTAAGGGTGTGGTATTCACGCATGAAACAGATGTATTTATCACGTAGTTCCTTGTTACCAGCCAGGCGCCGTTCTAAACCATAAAACTGTCGTAAAGCATTCGTATAGGAATCACCAAGCTTCGGAGCATCACTGCGGAATGGAATGTGTACGACGTAACGACCATCCTCATTTCTTGAATGCGTTGCTGAGAAGATGCGGTCGCAATCGTCTTGTTCCATGTTGTATTCCGGCACCTCCTCCAACTTCCAGAAACTGCGTACAAGATCCTCTAGTCGCAGGTCGTCATCGTTCACTTGAGCGCAGAATGCATGTGGTGGTTGCGTTTGACTCGCAGTGGCCGAAGCTGGGCCATATACAATCCAACCCAAGCGAGTGCGTTGGGCACATGGTTCGTCGGGGTTGCCATTAATAACCTCACCTTCGACTATACGGCCCCAGACATCAGCCCCAATCAAAGCGTCGATATTCCCAGGTGTCGAAAAAGTAGTATCAGCCAGCGTCAGACCTGCCAAGTGTTTCCATTGTTGTACATCCACCCGCACCGATGGGGTTATGGAAGTAATTGATGGGAGAACCAATGCGCTGATTTCTATTTCGAAAGCAGAAATTGTAGACCGTAGCGTAAGCCTAACGCTACCCTTTGTTCGAGTGTGAGCGAGAGCGCCGATTCCTTCTACTGTGACTTCGTATTTGGATCTGCGAATATTTAATTGGTTAACCAAACGATCAGTAACGAAACTTACCTGCGATCCAGGATCGCAGAGGATACGAGCCAAGCGCTGTTCCAGATCTCCACAGGCAAAGGCTCGCGCTGTTGCAAGCAATACTGTGCGGTTAGCTAGTCATAACTGTTGCGCCGTAGTAGTGGCTACTGTTAGCTGTGCTGACGATGAGCTAGCAGTTGATGAGATTTCCGCTGCTGTATCAGTGGAGTCGCGGCAGAACATGGTGTGATGCTTCTTTCGGCACTGACGGCATCCACCGGCAGTACATTGTCTAGAGGTATGCCCACTCCTCAGGCAATTAAAGCAGAGACCGGAATCCTTTAGGTCAGCAAACCGTTGTCCGGGAGTTTTGGCCAACAGCAATTGGCACCGTGAAATTCGATGTGGCCCTTGACAGTGTGGACATTTGCCCTCGTTCGTTGTTACCAAATGTGATTTCATAGACGGCTGGGCCCGAGCATGACGTGTGGCCGAAGCCTCATTCCGATTGTAGGTTCGAATTAGCTCGGTAGCCAGACTTTGAGCGCGTTTTTCCAAAAACTCCAACAACTTCGACAAAGGTGGAATCTCGGTAGATGAAGAATCCATGCACCATTCTCGCTGCGTACAGATGGGAAGCTTGGCTACGATTATTGGCACTACCAGCGCATCCCATTGATCCACCGGTAGTTCCATGACACGCAATGCCCGCAATGATTCCTGCACAGTATCGACGATGACTAGAAGTGCTTTGGATGTCTCTTCGGTCGCGGTTTTTAAATTGAGGAGACGAGAAACATGAATTTCCGCTAAGAGCTTCGGATTGTCAAAACGGTTCTTCAAAGCCTGCCACACCTCAGAATAACCACCAGAGTACATACCGCCGATGAGAGGTACCTTTACAGGATCGATGGCCTGTCGCAACTTCCCGAGCTTGTACGCTTCCGGATAATCCATGTCATGTACCAGAGTCTGAAATGTGTCTTTAAAGGCCAGCCAGTTGTGTAGTGCGCCGTCAAAGGGTGGAATGGTCACTGGATCCAACCTCATATCCAACTTGGTTGCAGATGGGTTAACTTTACCGCGTACCAAGTCTTCGTCTGAAACATCTGATGTGGGAGCAACAGAAGGCGTTGCTTGCGCTGATGGTGGTGACTGTGCACTTCTGAGCTGTGCCAATCTACGGTTGAGTATCACACACGCTGCATTGTAGTTAGTTTCTACCTGTTCCCAAAGACTATCATGATCCGCCAACTCGCTCGGTTCGGCACTACCAACCAATGCCTCATGATTAGTGACGAATCGTTCATAATGCGCAGCTAAAGACTTAATTTCTTGCTCCAACTGAGCATCATCGGACGTTTCGAGGTTAGCTCCGACCACGCGGTCGTGTGCACGACGTATGGCGTTCGTAGCTGACATACGCAAATTTAGCGCAGCCATTTGTTACACCAGCACCGAAGAAATGTAGCCCCAAGTGACAAAATGCAAAGAGAAACCAAAAGTATCCAATGTTGCGCAGTAAATGTGAAAATTAACAAACCAATTTCTTCCTAACCAAATTTGCGAAATGATCTTTCGTGGATTTTCCGTAGCAGAGCGCTGTACTATTCCGATATTTATATTGGAATTAAATTCTTCTCAATAATTCCTCACAGGAGGCACCAAAATGTTGGGGAAAAAGTAAAAGATTTAGTTCCGAGTTTGGATTTTTACAAATTTTATTTTATCAGACTACTCGCGTGGTAGACTGACGTCTTGAATGATAAATTGAACAATGAAAAAAGGTTAGAAAGAGAAAAGAGAATGGAATGGAATGTTTCAGGCCGGCAACATTGAAGACTGCGATGTAGGGCAGCCAACCGGTTGGAAATGAAGTACGAATGCTGTCCAGGGTTGGTACAGATCTCAGACAGTACCCATTGCCAGCTTTAGTACACAAGGTTCTAATTCATGGAGGACAAATCGTGAAACATTCCATACTACCTATAGGCCAATTTACGGAGGAGGCAGCTGAAGCTAAAAATAAAGATGTCAAGTTTTTTCGTTAAAAAAACACGAGAAAATATCAAGGATATCAACAAACACCGATTTGTTAAATAGATTACTGCTGACTTCAGAGTTCAGACCATTTGCTTTCTAGTGAAAGAAATTAAAAAAAAAAAATCAAAAATCGACTTTGTCCAAAGAAATTTTAAATTTATTGATATAATTCTTTGCAAAGTAAAATAATATTTAAAACAAATCACTTTTTGTAATTATTTAATTTATTTTCCATCAGTTAAAATTAAATTTAGAGTTTTGACCGCACTTCCCATACAAATGGAACCACTGTCGGCGCTTATACGACTGCGCACACGTCAAGGTCCCTGGAACAGTAAACTAATAAACTATGTATGTAAAAATGTATACATATTATGAATGCCTATGACATTAATCTGTATTTAAATATTTAGTAGAATTTGATGAAGTTTTGTTTTAAGTGATGGGAAGAGGAATAGGGAAGAATTAGAAGGATTGTAGATAATATATTATAATGTCAGAATAAATAAAACAAATCTCACTTCATACGAGACTGCAGAACCAAACGGATGTCTTTTATTCAGGATACAACAGTAAATAGACGGCGGTAGACACCCTAGGCCTAGCTTCTCGCAACCATTCGTTTTTTGTGTGAGTTTCTATTTTTGGAAGGAATGGAAGGGACCTACAATTTTATGCCGAGTCCGAACGGCTGAATTGCTGAATCGCGAGAGGTGGCGCAGTAGAAAAAAACCTTAAGATGTAATTTGTGTTTTTCCGGGGATCGAACCTGGGATCCCTCGCGCAGTAGTCCAGCACACTAACCACTGCGCTACTGCGCCCACAGGATACAACAGTACTCAATGATAAACTCGACCCAGCAGAAATTAATCAGGGACTGTTTCGAGGGCTGTTCCCTAATTTAAGCGAGAACCGTTGTTATTTCTCGCTTTTCCCCATTCAATTGATTAAAAAAGACGACCTTGCACCAAAACATTCTTCCCAGCAAAGTCTCTTCCTCGTATGAAAACCGTAGAAAAAATCACGGCTGCGATAAGAAGAAAAAAAGACTAGAAGAAGACTCGAAAGCACACAAGATCCTACCGACTTGAGTTGTACCGATATCGGTACGTCACAAAATAAATATCTCGATTCTTGTAATCGTGAGTTTCGAACATCACAACATTTAAAGCCACCCATAGCGCCATAGGTGTGCGCAGTAGCGCAGTGGTTAGTGTGCTGGACTACTGTGCGGGGGATCCCACTATCCAAGGTTCGATCCCCGGAAAAACCCAAATTACATCTTAAGGTTTTTTTCTACTGCGCCACCTCTCGCGAACGTCTGACAAACATCCGAGAGTATAATTGTCATGAAAAAGCTTCTCAATTCAGCCGTTCGGACTCGGCATAAAATTGTAGGTCCCTTCCATTAATAGAAACTCACACTTCCCAAAAATAGAAACTCACACAAACGAATGGTTGCGAGAAGCTAGGCCTAGGGTGTCTACCGCCTGTTGCGCCACCTATTTATTTATTTTTTTATAGCGCCATAGCCATATGCCAAGGTCAGTTGTCAGCATGTAAGTGACTTTTTTAATAATTTAAGAACTATGCGAACCCTGGAAAATGAGTTCATATCGACTCAAAATACTTTCAATTACGATGAGTCAAACCTTTCGGAGGATCCTAAAAAAAACGTTTTTAAAAGAGGAGTAAGGTAGCTATTCCGAAATCATTAAGGAGTCAACGCAAAGAGTCGAACATATCGATAATGTTTTGTTATAGGTCTGCGGCAGGGGAGCTTATTCCATCATAATGTGGTTTATAAGGCGGAACATTTAATCGGCATCACCTTTTTTGGGCCGCTTAAAAAAGTGTGGCGTTCAATTTTGGACGAATGGAAAGACAAGCTCGCTCACAAGACGCAAGCACTATCTAAAGAAGCATTTTCGTCATTATTAAAAAAATTAATAGATGAAAGCTTAAACAAGCAAATGTAATAACTCCTACCCACTTTTTTGATGGTGATCCCACGCTTCTCGATTTAATTTTAGTAAGTGATACTAATAAAGTATTACTCTATGATCAGCTTTCTGCACCTGGTTTCTCAAAGCATGACCTAATTTTTCTTATTTTTAACTTCGAGGTAACGCATGAAGTAACCGCTTTCAGCTATCGTGATTTCAAACACATCGACTATTCCTTACTTGAGGTAGATGTCAGAAATATAGCTTGGGAAAATATTTTCTATATGTCTTCGTCCAATCAGGTACATTTTCTTAACGACAACATAACCCGCGTTTTTAATAGACATATTGCTGTTAAAACTAAGTCCATTGAGTCTGAAAATCCCCCGTGGTTCACTCACCAAATACGCGTTTTAATGAGGCGACGTGATCAAGCATACAATTCGTGGAAAATATATCGTCTTCAAGAACTCAAGCACCAGTATCAATCTCTTCGCAATAAGGTTGTAAAGGAAATTCGCGCTGCGAAGACTCGTATATATTCTAGCAAATTCAGTACTTCATTAAATGGTCAACAGTAGGTATTGTTGTGGAATAACTTACGTAGCCTGGGGCTTGGTAAGCCCAAATATAAACTCATTGAGAATGTTGACGGCGATTCATTAAACAGAAAGTTTGTTTCCCTACCACTGCAGCCTTCTTTAAGTATTCCTGAGGCTCCCTCGACTTTCATTGAACTCGAGTCTCAACATTCAAGTTTTGGGTTTATAGCGGTTCGCTGTGAAGACGTTGTCGAAAGCATACTTTCGGTTAAGTCTTGCGCCATTGGTGAGATGAAATGCACCCTACTTTTCTGAAATTGATTCTTCCAGTAGTTCTTCCATATATTACTCACATATTTAATACCATTTTAACTACTGGAGAATTTCCTGATGAATGGAAATTAGCTAAAATTTTGCCCATACCCAAAAATGCTAAGTGCGATGATTTTAGACCAATTTCTATTTTACCTTTCCTTTCGAAGGTATTTGAACGAATTTTAAAAAAACAAATGAGCAATTTTATTAAAGCGTATAACCTTTTATCAATTAAACAGAGTGGCTTCCGCGAAAAACACAGCTGTGTTACTGCTTTGTTAAATGTCATAGAGGATCTTCGGCAAGCACTCGACGAGGACAAAGTAAGCTTTCTGGTTCTCCTTGATTTCTCCAAGGCGTTTGACACTGTGGTTCATTCCAAACTCGCAGATAAACTTCGTCGGTCTTACAACTTCTCGCCTGATGCTGTAAAACTCATCTCATCCTATCAAATAGAATGCAAGCTGTTAAGGTAGGAGACAATCTATCAGATTTTCTTCCAACCAGTAGTGGTGTCCCACAGGGTTCCATACTCGGTCCTTTACTGTTCTCTCTATATGTTAATGAAATTCCTTCGATCATCAAAAATTGTTCGTCACATATGTATGCAGGCGATGTTCAGATGTACTGCAGTTGTGATCTTGGTCTCATCGAACATGGTGCTAGTTGCGTGAATGAGGATCTGGAGAAAGTAGCACACTGGGCTCAACTTAATGGTCTTGCTATAAACCCGTCGAAGTCCAAGTGCTTGGTTATATCCAAAAAAAAACTCGACTTATCGTATTTTCCCCGAATCGTTTTAAACAACTCAGTTATTGATTATGTCGAATCGGCTAAGAACTTAGGAGTTATTTTTAACCGCAGCCTCACCTGGGACCAGCACATTACGGTTACTGTTGGGAAGGCATATGGAGTACTACGCACTCTTTGGGTCTCCCAGCGGTATACTCCCGTCAAAACGCGTGCTATGCTCGTGAAGTCCTTAATTTTACAGATCTTGGCCTATGGATGTGAAATTTTTTTTAGTTGTAATTATGTGTGCAAGAGAAAGCTCAATGTTGTTTTCAATAGTACCATTCGGTATATTTTTGGTTTCCGGCGATATGAGAGAGTCTCCAATCTTTCTTCTCAACTCCTCAATATGCCGCTTGAGAGCTACTTCGAGAGTCGTACGTTATCTTTGCTGTATGATGTACTGCTTACCCACCAACCGCGCGCCGTATCTTTACGAAAGACTGACGAGGGCTTCTTCGGTTAGGTCTTATCAATAAAGGCCTCGTTACGCCTCCCTGACATCCGAGCGCCAGTTTTTTATTAACGCCAATCGTCTCTGGAATTTATTGCCGCGTCATATAAAAAGGATAACAAATCCAACAAGATTTAAGTCTCACTTAAGGCATTATTTTGCCACTTTATAAATAGTACACTTCTCTTTTCTTTAACATACTTTAATCTTCTTTCTTAGACCTCACTATTCATCTTTTCTGTCTATTTCTCTCCTTCCTCCTTTTTTTCCTAGGTTGTTAAGGTTGTTAAGGTGGCGCTACAGTCCGGGGTGGACCTGGGCCTCAACCAACAAGCGTCTCCAGCCAGCACGATCTTTGGCCAGCTGCCTCCAGTTTCGCACGCTAAGTTGGTTGAGGTCCCCTTCCACTTGCGTGCGCCACCTGAGTCGCGGTCTTCCTCTACTGCGCCGTCCCTCGGGTGTGGATTTGAAGATCTTCCGGGCCGGAACATTCACGTCCATTCGCTCTACATGACCCAGCCACCGCAGTCGTTGGACCTTCACTCTTCTGGCTAGGTCGATGTCGCTGTACAGCCCGTACAGTTCGTCGTTGTATCTCCTCCTCCATGCACCGTCTATGCAGACGGGACCGAAAATTACTCGAAGAATTTTCCTCTCGAAGCAGCCAAGAGTAGCCTCATCCACTTTTGATAGAGTCAATGCCTCTGCACCATAAAGTAGGACAGGGATGATTAGGGTCTTATAAAGGGTCACTTTAGTTGTTCGAGAGAGGGCTTTGCTACTCAATTGCTTTCTTAGCCCAAAGAAACAGCGATTGGCAAGAGTTATTCTTCCTTTAATCTCAGCGCTGGTGTCATTGTCTGAGTTCATAGCGGAGCCTAGGTAGACAAAGTCCTTTACCACTTCAAAGTTATATCTGTCTATAGTGACGTTCTGTCCAAGACGTCGGTGTTGGGTGTCCTTTCTTGATGACAGCATATACTTTGTCTTGCCCTCATTGACCGCCAAACCCATTTTCGCCGCTTCCGTCTCAATGCCCACGAACGCGCCAGTGACATCACGCTGCGTTCTGTCGATTATGTCGATGTCGTCGGCGTAGGCGAGTAGGTGGACGGACTTTTGGAAGATAGTGCCTCTGGTGTTAGCGTTTGAGTTTTGCACTATTCTTTCAAGAACGATGTTGAAGAAGTCACATAACAGCGCATCGCCTTGTCTAAATCCATTTTTGACATCGAAGGTCTCGGTGAGTTCTTTACCGACCTTGGTGGAGCAGCGTGCGTTCTCCATTGTCATCCTGCACAAACGGACGAGTTTGGCAGGGATGCCAAAACTAGACATTGCTCTGTATAGCTCGTCTCTATAAATGCTGTCATAGGCTTTAAAATCGATGAAAAGATGGTGGGTATCGATTTGGACTTCCTGGGTTTTTTCCAAGATCTGCCGCAGTGTGAATATTTGGTCGATGGTAGACTTTCCTGGCCTGAAGCCACACTGATAGGGACCAATCAGGTTGTTGACGAAAGGCTTCAGGCGTTCACACAACACGGCAGATAGGATCTTGTAGGCGATGTTAAGAAGACTAATCCCTCTGTAGTTGGCGCAGTTGAGAGGGTCTCCTTTCTTGAGGATCGGGCAAACAATGCTGAGGTTCCATTCATCGGGCATACTTTCCTCCGACCATATTTTACAGAGGAGGTGTGGCAACCCTGGAGAAGTGAAAAGTGCGACTGTCAACTGTAGTAGAGTGATCAAGAAATTTCATATTTCAAGCAACTTGTATTGAATTAAAAGTGTATTAAATCCAAAGTGCATCTAGAAAGGTTCCCCAGCAGTTCGAGTGCAGAAGCAGATTTCAGTTTTTTGGCTAAAATCAGTGATCTTTTAGTGTGCATTGTGCGGCTTTGTTAAAGATTTGACCTCTGATTTGACAGCATGAGCCATATTCGCCGGCAGAAAGCAGCTGTATGAAACTTGGTATGTACCTCTGCTAACTTTAAATAAGCTTTGTACTTAATATGCGCACTGAGATTGTGTACACGCTAAAAAGTGCTAATTTCTAATCGGAAAACTGATTGCATACTTTTGGGGGCAAGAAAAACGCTTATATTTAACAGTAGCGTCCATTAAGGTGGATGGATTTAAGTGATAATAGCACAAAAAGAACGCGGCAGGATCTTTCATCCCCAGAAACAACTAAGAAAGAAAACAAAAAAAATCAAAATGTCGAAAAATACTGTTGGAGGCATGTCAAAAGATGAACTATTGGAGGCTATTGGAATTATCGTTAATAAGTCCTTGGAAAGTGTCGGTGCTAAACTTGATGACATGAAGTCAGAAGTAATGGAGCTTCGAAAGGAGAATGCTGAGCTGAAGGCCGAAATAGAAGAGCTAAAAACTCAACAAAGGGAAGAAAAGAAACGCGTGGACAACCTGGAAATTAATGCCAAGAAACTCAATCTCGTCATAAGTGGCTTGCCATCAAATGAAGACCTAAATGCCAGTATCAAAGATTTGTGGAAAAAGAACCTACAGATAAATGATGATGTTGCAGTTAAGAGCATGAAGAAAATAGGTGAAAAAAAAGGCAAAATGTCCGTTGTAGTGGAGCTTAATGATTCGAATGAGATGCATAAGGTACTTAGTGCTACTAAGCATCTTAAAAACACAAATATTTCGATCAACAGGGATCTTTCGACTGAAGCAAGACTTCGAAGAAGAGCTATGACCCAACTGCGATCGGAGATCCTCAACGTGAACAAGACGAAACTTATAGTTCTGCGAGGCGATCAACTGATTATCGAAAAGAAACGCTTTTATTGGAAGTTCGATCAACTTGTCTATAATAATTCCGATGGTAAAACGGAGTTATGTAAAATATATCAGAATTCATTTGTTAATGTGAATTTTAGCTATAAAAAACTTCTTGAAATTTGTAACAAATTAAATGTAGATAAAACTAAAAAACAATAGGAAATTGTCGTCTGTGGTGAGAGTAGATTAGGCATTAAGAACCAAAATGAAGATATTGTAAGAAACTTGAATCTAGATAACAATAAAGAAAATTTAGAAACAGTAATATTTCAGAATAGACAAAATATAAAAAATTATTCTAGTACTATGGGCAATGAACGAAATGAAAAAAGTAATTTTATTAGTATAATTTCATATAATGTGCATGGACTTGCAGCTAAAAATCTCTTTCCTGAATTTTATAACTTCATAAAGGATCACGATATATTTTTGCTACAAGAAACACACGTAGAGGAAAAATACATTAGCCGATACGAAAATTTTTTCGGAGGATTTAAATTGCATTGGCAACCAGCATACCGTAATAACGTTCGTGGACGAGCTATTGGAGGTGGACTTTTTGGCTTTAAAAGGTGCTTAAAAGAAAGAAATGTGAAGATAGAATACGGGACAAGAAATCGATGGAGCATACTTGAAGTAGACTGTGGTGAAGAAAAGTTCGAAATATTCCCAATATACTTAAGACAGGAAACATGGAGCGAGCAATTCAGCGAGCTGAAAATTGAGATAGCACGAAACGAAAACAAAAATATTGTTCTAATAGGTGATATGAACATACGAATTGGAGAAGAAACTCAAACTCTGGACAACTATATACTTAAAAATCATAAAATTCTTATGGAAAAGTCATCAAAAGATAAAACCACTAATCGCAAGGGGAAGGATTTTATTGATCTCTGCAATGACTACGGGCTGGTGATTTTAAACGGAAGAACGTATGGAGACGAAAAAGGAGAGATAACATTTGTGTCAACGGTAGGAGAGTCCGTGAATGATATCTGTGCAATTTCTGGAGAACTAGCGAACCGAGTATATAGTTTTACAATAGAGACGCAAATCCATTCAGATCACATGCCAATAAAACTGAATCTGAGCTTAAACACAATTGATGAGGAAGTTAAAAGTCTAAATATTCTACCAAAAATCATGTATAATAAACAAGATGAAAATGTATACCGAAACAAGTTACAAAGCATGGCAGAGCAGTATTCGGAAATTATTGAGGTTGTCGAGGTAAATCATTTAATAAACATGATAAAGGAGGCTGTGGGCAACAAACAAAAAAGTGGAACCAAAATTCAATTCCTGCAAAAATGGTACGACTTTTCTTGCTACAACGCCAGAATAAAATCATTTCGAGCATTAAAACTGTGGAGACGAACTAACAATGAGGAGTCAAAACAGGAATATCAAATATCGAATTTGAAATATAAACAAATATGTGAGAAGAAACGAAGAGAATATTATTTAAATTTGGAAATGAAATTAAACAACGTTAAAGACTCAAAAACGTGGTGGAGATTCGCTAATGAACTACGCCAAAACAGTTTTAGAATGGGATCAGAAATACGCGTAGAAGAATTCAAGCATTATTTTGAAAATCTACTAAATCCGGAATTGCTAGCTGAACCTGTGCAATGGGCTGAACCCCTTTTATTGGATGTTGATCTAGACATGGAGATAACAACTAATGAGATTCAAAAAATGCTAAAAAAGGTAAAAAAAAATAAAGCACCTGGAGAAGATCGTTTGCCATATGAATTGTTTATAAATGCACCAAATAATTATATTAAGCTGCTGGCTAAAGGATTTACTCATATGCTGAACACAGGAAAAGTGGACCAAAGTTTTCTTAAAACTATTATTTTTCCCATATTCAAGAAAGGAAATCCGAATGAAGTGGGAAACTATAGAGGAATTTCTTTCATGAACTGTGTGACCAAGATATTGGTGGGAGTTATGCACAGCAGACTATCTACATGGGAAAAGAAACACAAAATTCTGAATGAATTCCAAGCTGGGTTTAGGGAAAATTATTCGACGGTGGACAACATTTATAGCCTATGCAGCATAATTAAAATAAAAAATAGTGAAAAAAAGAAAGTTTACGGATTTTTTGTAGATTTTAAGGCAGCTTTTGATGGTATCGACAGAAGATCTCTATTCTACAAATTGAGTAACATGGGAGTGTCATCGAAGTTTTTGGCTCTAATTAAAAGTCTGTACACAAACACAATATCTGCTGTATGGGATGGTGAACAAGCGTCAGGCTATTTCGAAACCACAATGGGAGTAAAGCAAGGATGTTTACTTAGCCCGCTACTGTTTGCACTGATGTTGAACGATCTGCACGATTACTTGGGCGGTGGACTTCACTTGAATGGTTTTCTTGTTCGACTTTTGATGTATGCGGATGATATCGTTATATTAGCTGAAGACATATTCGTGCTACAAGGCATGATAAAAAAGTTGGAAGAGTACTGTAAAATCTGGAATTTCACAATCAACCTAGAAAAATCCAAAATTATGATCTTCAGCAAAGGTAGAAGAGCAAAAAACGAGAAATGGTATTTCAACGGGACGGAAATAGAAATAGTAAAGGAGTACAAATATCTAGGAATGATTATAACACCGGGGCTTTCGTTAGTGGGGCAGCTTAAAGAAAGAGAAGCAAAGGCAAAAAATTGCTTAAATAGCACCTGGAAAAATTTCATCGGAAAGAAGGAGGTAAAGCTTTCAGCGAAATTCAAATTATTCAACGCTGTGTTGAGAGCTATATTTTGCTATGCATCTCAAGTTTGGGGATTTTCAAATTTCGACGCCGTTGATAAAATGCAGCGATACTTTATTAAAAGAATATTTGGTTTGCCTGATTTCACCCCAAATTACATACTTAGCCTAGAAACAGGAGTTCCAGACATGCATTTGTACACATTAAGATTACACATGGAATATGTACAAAAAACACTTTTTAGATATGAAGTCACTCGGTTGCCACACATACTCTCAAAGCAGATAATAGAGAAAAATGTATACTGGTTTGAAGAATGGAAAAATAAGGGGGAACGTGATGGAATAAATTGGACCAATTTGCAATTTCACGAAGACGCTTGGAAATCCAACATTGTCCAAACAATAGAGACATTAAGAAAGAACCAAATCCAAAAAAATCTGCGGGATGCACAAATAAGTTCTCATGGAATTTATAGCAGACTGAAGCATTCAATTGGTCCCACGTACTTCGATGATGCTAATGGTAGACAATTGATAATGTGGACATTTAAAACGCGTGCCGGTATCTTAGGTCTTAATGCAAACCAATTTCGGGAAGGAGAACAAAGAAACTGCACTTTGTGTAATTTACATGAGGAAGAAACTGTTCTTCACTTCGTTGGAAAATGCCCAATTCTGAGACCCTTTCGACAAAGTGTTTTTGGAAAACCGTTTTTGGAGGAGGACGAGATCACCAATATACTCAACGGAGAAACTGAAGGTAGCTGGAACGCACTTCATAAATACATTGTGGGTGCATTTTTCTACCGAAAAAGCTTGGTATATGAGTACAACTCATAAAATAAGAATGTAAATTTAATTATATTTTAGTAATACATATTAAATTAATTAGCCACTCTTTCCAACAGACGACAGTATTTGTCAAGTTGTAATGTTTTGTAATTTTTTATGAAAATAAATAAAACAATTTACTACTACTACTACTACTACTATTTTACAGATGAGTTGGTGCATGCTCCTAACCAAGTCATCGCCTGCCGCTTTGAATAGTTCGGCGGTTAGGCCATCTGCTCCAGCGGCTTTGTTGGACTTAAGCTTAGATATAGCTATCTTGACTTCGTCCAGGTCGGGTGGGCGGAATTGTTGGTCTTCATCGTCCAGGTTGAATGGTTCATTCTGCCTGACAGCGGGATTTAGTTCGTCATCGCCGTTAAACAGTCTGCAGAAGTAATTCTTCCATATCCTCAGCATCGACTGCGATTCTACTATGATGTTCCCTTGTTCGTCCTTGCAGGCTTCGGTTCGGGCTCTGTAGCCTTGGCAGGTTCTTTTTACCCTTTGGTAAAACTTCCGAACCTCATTCCTGCTGTAGCATCTCTCTATTTCCTCAATCGCGCGCTTCTCATGCTCTTTCTTTTTCCTCCGGAGAAGCCGGTGTTCTTCCCTCCTTTTCTGCGCGTAGAGCTCACGAGCAGCTCTGGTCCTTCTTTGCAGCGCCGCTTTGTATGCCTCTTGTTTCGCTGCATGTGCTTGCCGGCACTCGTCGTCGAACCAGGGGTTTCGTTGTGGTGGTCGTGTGAAACCAAGCACATCAGAGGCGGCGTCTCTGATGGCTTTTTGGCAATGTTGCCACTGGTCTTCGATGCTTGATGCTGGCTGCATAGAACCTCTTGAGAGATTGAGAGAGACTCGATCGGAGAAGGATCTGGTGATCTCTTGCGATTTTAGCCGTCCGACGTCAAACTTCCTCACAGTATTTACTTGTATTGGCGGTGTTCGGGATATCCGAAGGCGTACCTTGGCTACAACAAGGTAGTGGTCCGAGTCAATGTTGGCCCCTCGGAACGTTTATGAATATCGAGATGCGGGAACCGCGTACTTGCTATGACACCATTTCGCCCCGCCGCGAAGTCGATCACCCTAAATCCGTTATCGGAGGTGGTGTTGTGTAGGCTGTACCTTCCGACAGTACTACCAAAGATGCCCTCTCTTCCTATCTTTGCATTAAAATCACCTAGGACAATTTTAATGTCATAGTTAGGGCACTGCTCGTATGTCTTGTCCAAGAGCTCGTAGAACCTTTCTTTGGTGTCGTCGTCTTTCTCCTCCGTGGGGGCATGGGCGCATATTAGGCTAATATTGGCGAATTTAGCCTTGATGCGAATTGTCGTGAGGCGCTCGTTCACGCAGCTGAAACTTAAGACTTCATGCCTAAGTCTGCCTCCAACGACGAATCCACATCCAAATAAGCGCTGTTTTTGTTGCCGATAGCAGTCGCCATAGTAAATGTCGCAGTTTTTCATTTTCTTCTTGCCCGGTCCATCCCATCGCACTTCTTGGATGGCGGCTAAGTCTGCTTTATAGCAGTTCAGGGCCTCCGCTAGCTGTTCGGCTGCACGCGGTCTGTTAAGGGACCTAACATTCCACGTGCAGATCCGAAATTCGAAATACAGCCAGGCCTTCGAATTACGCTTAAGGCTATAAATGATTACGGCACCTGTAACCCCTTCAAATTCAAACGTTTGTGATGGCGCAGTAACTGTGGATCACGATGTTACTACAATCAATCAGAATCTCGTTGTTATAAATACCGCAGATGTTTCTTATGAACAAACTGAGACTGATACAAAACAAGAACTCAAAATTGAGTTCCTGGCCTCCTGGGTTCTAACTATGAAAATGATTCGTTCCAGGAAGTCTTTCTTAGCTCCAAAGATCTTTATTAGCTTGAAAATAATATTTTCTTTTTATTTTAATTTTTACTAAATAAAAAAAATTATGTGATAAAAACTAGACTGATGGTTTTAGATAGATGCAATGAATTAGGACCTACCTAATCTATTAATAATACTTTAAAGTTGATTTATTTACATTTTTTTTAAGATACCGTTTTATTTATTATTTAATTTAACTGATAAGTAATTTGTATGCTCATAATGATAAATTAAAAAAAAAGATAAACTATTGTGATTTTATTATTTAGCCCATGGTCAATTAACTTAACTCAACTTAATAACTTTTTTTTTTAAATAACATTTTCGTAAATTTTTGTGGTGAAGAAGGATTGTTCCCTGTGCCTGCAATTATATTTACGCCGACAATCCTTTACAAGACTATTATACCTGTGTTTAAAGTTCAAAATCGGACACTCTTAGGGTAGTTGATGTCCAAAGTAGTGTAAAGTAGTGTTGAGAAGAACAGAGAATAATACGAATAATTAGGCTACATGAAATTTGGCCCCAATGAAAAATGGACCCAAACTAAGAATGAAAAATCACCCCAAAATTGGGGCTGTTTTTCATAATGAAATAAGGCCCCACTGCGATGAAATAAGGCCCCAAATCTGACAGTAAACCCTAGCAGGGGGATTGCGGGAGGGCAGCATGTTTTCGTTCTTTTGGGGGTCTTATTTCATAATGAAATTTTACCCCAAGCTGAAAAATGAAAAAAGGTCCCAAAATATGAATTGTCACCAATTCGCAGAATTTTTTTTTTTGTTGTTGTCCTTTACCATGAAAAGTGCGGACCAACCCCAGATGCTGAAAAGTACACCCAAATCATTAAATTTCCTCCGCCATGTTTAACTGCCTTCGTTGTATATTTGGCATCGAATTCGGATTTCTTTGGTCGTCTGACGTACATTTTCCCATCGGAACCAAACAAATTGACCATTGACCTTGGGCCCTTATTGTGATTGTCGATCAACGATCGTCACGACAATAATTGTCGATTGCGTCGATTGGTTTTAGCTATTCGTACGCTCAAAATTTTTTCACTTCCAAGAGAAAGCATCGACCAGACATTTGTAATCGACTACAAGCGACTGTCAAATCGACAAATATCAATCGCAATCGACAATCAAAGTTGTCTATCGATCGACAGTTGTCGATCAACTATCGACACTCACAATAGGGGCCTTGGTTTCATCCGATCATAAGACGTTATTCCAATTAGCACGGTGGAGGTGTTTGTTTGCGAAACTTAGTCTCTGTTTAATATTTTTATTGCTCAAGTATAGAACTTTTCTAGGACTTCTTCCAGGAAGACCTGCTTCCTTTAATCTATTTCTTATTGTACGACTTGTAACGGGTGCGTTTAACTCATTTTTTTAGGTCTGTGGAAGATAAAAATGGTTTCTTCTTGCATAGTCGTATTAACAGTTTGTCAAATCGTGGAGTCGTTTTTCGTTTTCTGTCTCAGGGGGCTTATTCCCAAATGCGCGGCGGATCGCTTTTCATGGCAGATTTATATTTTTGTATTTTCAAAAGCGATTTGATCGAATCAAAAGCGCATGGAAAATTGCAACTCAGAATGGAAAAACTGGAAAGCACTGGAAATATCATTTTCGCTCTCGTTCGCATTTGAGAATAACCAACAGCGAAGACGGTCGAAATGGAGGTATCGCTTTCAATTCGATCCGCCGCGCATTTGGGAATAACCCCCCTGGTTTCTACTTTGGGACTTGAATGGATAGCTGTGAATATGTACTTTTTAGAACATTTTTTTATAACACTTTATGACCTTAGCTTTTCATCCATTGTTTTGCCGTCTTTTCTTAGCTTTTTTTATCATCTCATACTCAGAACTGGTACAATGGACTCCAAGACCTGAATTATGTCCAATGGACATTAATTATGCCGATTTTACATGCAAAACAAAGACAAACTTCCTTCACGGAGTATACTCGTTCGCGAATGCGGTAATTCGACCCCAGGGCCCAGAATAGATTAAAATCTCGAGTTCGAACATTTATACGAAGAAAAATATTTATCTTTCTCATACCTACTACAAAAAAGTTAAAAATGCAAATGTGCGGATCGTGCGCAGAGAATTCATGTGATGGCATTGAGTAGATTACAATTTAACTTGAAATTAATCTACAGCTTAATCTTAGAATAAACCTTTTTTTTTATTGTTAAGCTTAGTACGCTGCTGCAGCGAAACTAAATTTTAGCCTGCTCTCCAATTTTTTTCTGCTAACATTAGATAAATCCCTAGCTAAATTTTGACAGAGAGTGCGTTGTTCGATATAAGTGTCACAGAAAACTGCTGTTCGTTGAGAAAAACTTCATTAAAAAATGCATCGACGTGAAAAACTGTTATATTTTCGTTGCACTTTCTTTTTTCCTTGTCTGCTATTCATTGATCTCAAATTTGTCGCTTTCAAAAGATTCCTCATCGAGGTATTCATTGGAAAAACTAAACTTTATTTACATTTCCGCAATACAAAAATACAACAGAAAAAAAGAACATGATCTGTTAAAATTTAGCTTGAAAAAATGTGCCGAACCATTAATTGGCGCGCTAAATTGTGACAGATACATGCAGTACAGTCTGAAATGAAAATTGGATTTTTTAGCTGAAGCAGCGTACCGCTCGGCTAAATGCATTTGCTTAAATTTAGCTCAGCTAAATTTTGGAGAGAATTTTGTATGGGAGCTAAAATTTAGCTCGAGCAGCGTACTAAGCTTAAAATTTTGAAACATGCAAACTTCGCTAAGATGGCAACAGTGGCACAGTCTAGTCTGGCTGGAGATTCTGATTCATCACTCGAACGGAATGTGTATTGGTAGCGGTTTCTCCAGCTCGAGAACTTGTTGAATCAGTGTTGTGTTTAGTGATCGCGCGATCGCCGAGTGGTTCAATTGTGATTAATCGAGTTATAAAAAGTAAAAAAAAAAAACATTTACACCAAAATGTCTAAGTAAGCTGGAACACCCCAATAGTTTATAAATCTTTTTAAAAACTAATTAACATATTTCTGTCGTTTTCAATGCAGAAAAGCCGATATAGCCCTCATTGGACTGGCTGTCATGGGCCAGAACCTCATATTGAATATGGATTCAAAGGGTTACGTAGTGTGTGCCTACAATAGAACGGTTGCAAAGGTGAAAAAACTCTACTTACAATATTCGTTTGTGAAGTACATGACTTTCTATTTAAGGTCGACGAATTCCTCAACAATGAGGCGAAAGGAACTAAGGTTATTGGGGCAAAATCACTTCAAGATATGGTCGATAAGCTGAAGACGCCACGAAAGATCATGCTATTAGTTAAAGGTGAGTACATATTTGTAATAATGGTGTGTAGTTGTGTGCAATACGAGTTCCCAATTCCATGCTGCTCGCATGATCCAATGACTACGTCATAAACAACGTAGTACTATAGTAGTACAATGATTTGAGTATGCAGGGCTGAGTAGTTGTTGTTGTGTTTTGTTAGTGCTTTGAAAAGCTGTCAAAGTCAAACGAATGCGTATGACGGTGTTGCATTTCAAGGGCATTAAAAATACATCAAGAACTTTCAATTCAAGTGTGTAGGTACTTAAAGCATATTAGTTTAGTGATTGCTTTTGCTTGAGTAATGACAACGCTACCTAGTTGCATAGAAAATATTTTTTTTTAAATATCTACTGCTATTAGGAACTTGAAGATCTTCTAGAAAAATTACAAATTTGCACAAGCTTCAGCACATACAGGGCATAGTATATAGGTATCTATATTTATTACAATAAGTTAGTAGGTATGTTTATGGAAAATTATCAGGTGATACTTGGCTACTATTAAGTTTTTCGTTAAGGTCGTTTAATGCATCAAAATGCAGTGACTACGTATTTTTTTAAATTATGATTCCGGATAAATGCGCGGCAAGTAGCGGCAATTTTTATTGATTTCCTGTTTGAGTTCATTCATTCGATCTGTTACCATTCTGGCCCAGGAGGGCAACTGTCAACAAATCTAATAAACAGTTGGTTTGGAATTCGATTGCGTCAACCAGGCGAAAAAAGAATTGAGAAATTTTATTTGAAAATTATGTAGTTTTATTTGCTTTTAAAGGTTTTACAGAGTTTCATAGTTTTAGATGGAAGATTATACCCATACTTGTTTTGTTGTGAACGTAATTTGAATACATTTTGGTAAAACTTTCGAATATTATATGATGCGCTGCTAATATGTATTACTATGTTTATATGAACGATTCGAATTGAGTCCCATGTAAACACTGATCGGATCAAAATTGAAAACTTTCTGTGATCGGATTGAAAATTATCATGTAAATGCAAATTGAAAGATCGAGTTTCTTTTATTTCATTCTCTCTGCATTTGCTTGTGATGTTTTTTCGGTTGGTGGATTTTTATTTATGAGTGAAAAAAAAAAAAAAATCATGGCGACAAAAATTGTTCCAAACAATTTGAAATGTAACCAAGCAACAGCCCCGCTAACTACTAACACAACTATACAGTACACTCACTTCTATTTCTATTTACTGAAAGCGATACTTCGATTCGATTTGGACCGTCTTCGCTCTTGCTTATTCTCAAATGCGAACTATGCTTTCCAGTTTTTTTCCAATTGGGCTTCCAATTTTCCATTTATTTTCCCAAAAGTTTGTCAGCTTTTTTGCCGTCACAAGAATTTAGTATATTTTTTATCCGTAAACAATCCTCCAGAAATCCGTCACCTATTATACAGCTATCGCTTTTGGAAATACAAAAATACAAATCCGCCATGAAAAGCGATCCGCCGCGCATTTGTGAATAAGCCCCCAGTGATCAAATCAAATGCGCGGCGGATCGTATTGAAAGCGATACCTCAATTTCAACCGTCTTCGCTTTTGGTTATTCTCAAATGCGAATGAAGGCGAGAATGATATTTCCAGTGGTTTCCAGTTTTTTCCATTCTGACCTCCAATTTTCCATTTATTTTTCCAAAAGTTTGACAGCTTTTTCCCGTCACATAAATTTAGTTTATTTTTCATCCGCAAACAATCCGTCACCTAAACAGATTTCGCTTTTGAATGGAGTGAATGGGGCCGTTCAAGTATCTAGTTTAGTAAGTCTGACAGCTGACTGACTTGATGTTTCTGAGTTCTGAGCTTAGTTAAGCTTAGTACGCTGCTCGCTAGATGAATAGCGGCATGCCAAACTCCATATAAAAAAAAACTGACATTTCAGCATTTGCGCTAGAGCTCTAGCACACTTTGTGAAATGTCCTTTTCTGGGAAATTTTTCAATCTAGCGCAAAATGAACTGCTAGACTGAAAAAAAAATAACGAACTGTAAATAAAAGTGAAATTGCAGAAGTCAAATCTTTCCAATTTGGTGTAAATAAATGTGTAATAAATATGCGGCATGATGGCACAAAATACATTTTTGACTCTCATGAAGATAAAATAATATTAGGCGTATTTTTTGGGAATCTATAGCTATCTCACTTTTACTTTTACATGCAAAACTGGTATACTCACTTTTGGTTTTACATGCAAAACTGTTATACTCACTTTTGGTTTTGTTATACTCACTTCCCAAAAAAATACGCCTATTAACTCAAATTTGTTCTAATGTCACTTTGCCGCTGCCGCTAGATCTCTAGCACCAGTTATGTGCTAGACGACTAGCGGTCATTGGAACATGGGCAGTGTCACAGAAAACAGCTGTTCATTGTAAAGAATTTCCTTCAAAAATGCATCGACGCGAAAAAGTGTTGTATTATTTCGTTGCACTCTCTTTTTTCCTTGTCTGCTATCTCAAATTTATCACTTTCAAAGGTATTCATTGAAAAACCTTATCCTTATTTACTTATCCGCAACACAAAAACACAACAGAAAAAGAAAACCAAAACTGCTTGAAAAAATGTGCCGAACTAATGGGCGCGCAAAATTGTGACAGATACATGCAGTACAGTCTGAAATGAAAATTTGAATTTTTAGATGAAGCAGCGTACAGCTCGGATAAATTGGCTTAAATTTAGCTCAGCTAATTTTTGGAGAGAATTTTGTATGGAAGCTAAAATCTAACTCGAGCAGCGTACTAAGCTTTATTCGAAAGTGCTTTTTGTTTAATTTTTTTTTTTATAAAATGTCAACAAATTATCTGAGGATAATTATTTAGCCCAATTGACACACGGCCTAAACATACTTTTAATAATCCTCCTCGCGGAGGGCGAACTTACAAGTTCTGTGCATTAGACATCAGACTCAGACATACTGAACGAGTGCGGTCCTTGGACTTTTTTGTCAGCCACGAAAATACCCTGAAACTTTTCAGTTCGCACTATGACTGACCACGTCGAACAAACTTTATTAATGAACAGTTTTATTATATGTATAGAAAATGTGTGATTTTTTTATATTTATTGCTATCAGCATTGTTTTAAAATTAAATACCTAGGTACTGCGAAAAGCTCAATCTGCTACTTTTTTTTATAGAATCTGCTCTGACAAAATAGCTCTGAAGATGCTCTGAAGTGGCAATGGCAACGCTGCTAAACTTCTAATATTTGACAGCTAGCTACTTAATACATACATAAATGTATACAGTATACCTTACCTATACTCCTTTCGCTCATAAAGCAACAACTACCCCTGTGTGTTTTGGATTTTTGTGAATTGTGCTAGAAAATAAACAAAGTTCGCAAATATGGCAGTTTGTTCTGTGTTTAGTTGTGATACAAGTAATGATAAAAGTAGAAAAAAGAATAAAAACCAAGATAAAAGTGTGCCAATAAAACTTTTTCGTTTTCCCAAAGACTTGGCCATGGCAAAGATTTGGCTAAACAAATGTGGCAGAAAAGATAAAATAAATACACAGACAGCCTACATTTGCTCAAGGCATTTCACTAGTGACCAATATTTACGGCTGTTGCTATTCGCACGTTGTGCTTCGGGGCACGGCTTCGGGACACGACTGCGTCAAGTTGGGGTATGTGGCTCGCTACGCTCGCGGCAAGGACTCTAAACTCCAGTATAATCATTTTCGGACATAAGGCCGTACGTTTAGGATCCAACAGTTATATTTATAAAGAGTTTTTAATGAAAATAGAATTACGTTACGTGCCCGTGTCCCGAACATAGGAAACGTCAGTTCAGTACAAAATCTGTCAAAATCAACGTGCGAATAGACACTTCGAATATTTACGAAACTTGCAGCACGAACTTCTTAATTACTCGCCAAAAAATAGCAAAAAATTAAAAAATGATGCGATACCGACGGAAAATCTTCCTTTTCCCAGCTCTTCAAGCAAAAATAATAACGACCAAAACAACCAAAGAAGTGAACGCTTAAAAAAAAGACATCGTACATCGGAGGTGGCGACATTGCTAGCAAATTATGCCCTTGAGGAAAAGCAACGAGATGATTCCATATCCCTTAAAGAAGAGTTTTTAGAAGAGTATGAAGAAGAATGTGTTGATGTTGATCTTGAATCAACCAAGTATGATTATTCTTGTGGCAAGCACAATAATGTTTCTAATAAAAATTTCAAAATCTCTTAGGATTGAGGAAACTATTGTCCAGCTGAAGGAAACAATTTCAAGACTGCAAGGGAAAATAGATTTTTTGTGGGAGAAATAATGTCTCGGGACTCCAAAATCCTTTAGTTAACAATGGAAAACTATAAGCTGCAACAAAAATGCAATGCACCCAATTCCCACGCAAAAAAAAAACCTTGAACTATATGTGAAAAGAGAAAAGGAAACTTTTGACGAATTAGAATAGTAAATTAAATAAAACATGCTTTTTATTGAATGTGAAAATGATTTTCACTTTAGTATTAGTTTCTTTTCTCCTTGGTACTTATGGAAAGGTTATCCTGGACCAAATGATTATGCACCCTTCGTCGAAATTTTTTTATATTTTGGGATTATATTTGGGGACGTAGGTAGGTAGGTAGGTATTCACAAATTTAATACGTTACTGTTTTTGTTACGCCCTGCCCTGCAGTCTGTTAAGCGGATCTTACTGCTTATACTAGGTACTGAAATTACTATTTGACAGCATATATAGGTAGAATGTATTGTATATACCTACAATCCCTTCATTTTCGTGTTAAGAAGACGACAAAGCACACCAATCTGTGTGTAGTACGATCTGATCAGTCACATTGCTGAACACAGTTTTATTTTCAATTCATTTGTGGTGCTGGTGATATAAAAAAAGCTTTCCACAAAAGGTATATCGTATGATAGCTTACAAATAACCTTGACACTGATCTTTGCATAATTTTATTTACTTATAGCCGGCAATGCAGTCGATGCGTTCATTCAACAGCTTGTACCTCTACTTTCACCTGGCGACGTAATAATCGACGGGGGTAACTCGGAATACCAAGATACGACCCGCCGTAGCGATGAACTGAAACTAAGTAAAATTCTCTACGTTGGATGTGGTGTCAGTGGAGGAGAGGAGGGTGCCCGGCATGGACCGTCACTGATGCCTGGTGGTAATCCTGAAGCATGGCCTCTCGTTAAGGACATATTCCAGTCGATCTGCGCCAAGTCAAATAACGAACCGTGCTGCGAATGGGTTGGGGAAGGTGGTGCTGGACATTTTGTTAAAATGGTACACAACGGCATCGAATATGGAGATATGCAATTGATATGTGAGGCCTACCACATAATGAAAAGTTTGGATTTGACGCAGGATCAAATGGCAGAACAATTCAGCAAGTGGAATACAGAGGAATTGGACTCCTTCCTCATTGAAATCACAAGAGACATTCTCAAGTATAAAGACGATAAAGGCTATCTGCTGGAACGAATTCGAGATACAGCCGGTCAAAAGGGAACTGGCAAGTGGACTGCAATCGCCGCTCTAGAATATGGCATTCCAGTAACACTAATCGGTGAGGCGGTGTTCTCACGATGTCTCTCGGCGCTGCAGAGTGAACGTGTTCTGGCAAGCAAACAATTGAAGGGACCTCAGACGAAACCGAAAGTTGCCAACCTGACCGAGTACCTGAATCACATAAAACACGCATTGTATTGCGCAAAGATCGTATCGTACGCCCAAGGTTTCATGCTGTTGCGTGAAGCGGCCAAGGAGAACAAGTGGAATTTAAATTACGGTGGAATCGCTTTAATGTGGCGTGGGGGCTGCATCATTAGAAGGTAACCTAGTTCCACTCACTTTTTCGTAGTTAGTTAGAATGTCATTTCCATTACAGTGTTTTCTTGGGCAACATCAAAGATGCATTCCAACGGAATCCGCACTTATCCAATTTGCTGTTGGATGATTTCTTTAAGAAAGCAATCGATCGTGGACAAGACTCATGGCGTCAAGTGGTGAGTAATGCATTCCTCTGGGGAATCCCAGTGCCGGCTATGTCAACGGCTTTGTCATTCTACGATGGCTACCGCTCAGAAAAGCTGCCAGCCAACCTCTTGCAAGCTCAGCGTGATTACTTTGGTGCCCACACATACGAGTTACTAGGCCAGGAGGGTAAATTCGTACACACCAATTGGACTGGAACTGGGGGCAATGTGTCGGCTAGTACTTACCAAGCTTAATGGTTCGTTAACGTAATAATCTTCTTAGAACAGTCTCTCTGTATGATATTATTGTATCTCTTTAAGAGTCTCCATTCTCGTTTTCGCGTTGTTAATTAGTTTACTTATTGAAAGGTAACATGAATAAAATATTTCAATGGTGATTTTGTTGAGTTTGGTTTCATGATTATACATGTAGCAAACTGAAGATGAATACATACATACATCCTTTGGAATGCTCCACCTTGCAGCCTTTTTTCTTGTCAGTCAGTGAATCCAATTACAGCTTCTTACATATTTTCAGCAGTATGTACATTTTTCACCCGGGGCACGAGCACCTGTCAGCTCACTGGTGATTCTATAAACACGTCTATTTCCTGCTTCTAGCGCATTCAGTACATGCGCTTGTCACGTCAAAAACACAAATCTCCTAGAGACAAAGGTTTAGATAATATGCTACAAAAGCACAGTCACTTAGACAGAATAGCATATGTCAAGGAGGTAACTCCCAGCAGTGACAAGGAGTCAACCTAAGTCAGCTAAGTTTCATAGACCCCCTCTGTGTCACTATTCACACTAAACACATTCATAGTCATAGCTTCCTCCCACATTGTAGGAGGAAACTCCCTTTTCTTAACAAATTTAATTCATTAGGTGACATTGGCACCTACTTTGAGTCGCCAATGTGCAAACTTCGGATGTAAGAATAAACCCAGTTCTAGTTTCAATAGTACATTATCTATAATATATATTATTTATTTATATAATGATATATATGTACACACACAAAAACACGCACACAGCAACTAACTACCGAAATGCCCATCGTATGATATAACCAAAAACAAAGATACAGGAAGTAAACCAGTTAGAACTATGGCGTGCTTTTGTGTGCCAAGAATAGTTGACTCTTAGTACTCGTATGTATGTATATAATAATAAGGACTTGACTAGAATAAATCCAAAAATGCAGGCGGCTCGCAGTAATTTGAATGCCTCATCATCATCGGCACCACGCATATAAATGAGTTATCTAAGTGGAGTGCATTACCAGCGCCTGCTCGTCGTTTTATAAGTTTCTAAAATGTCGCACCGCCAAGTCGACGGGCAAATCGAAATCATACTTCGATAGGACATCGATGGACCGCAAGGAGTCTCGAAATCCAGTGCGCATAACATATGAGTTTGGTGTGTAATATGTTCTAACAAGTTCGCTGCACCCGAAAATCAAGTTTAACCACTCGACCAGCTGACAGGAACTGTAGTGGGAAAAGGAAAAGACACATTTAAAATTGAAATAGCATCTCCCAATAGCTACTTACTTGAGGCCAGCGCAAACGAAAGCCTTGAAGTGTGCATTGTAGCTACGCTTGTATGGACTGTGAAGCGCTATGATCATTCCAATCGAGCTCAGTAGACTTTGCTTAGACGAGATTGCTTGTGCTCCGACAATGTCTAAATTGAAACTTTGCGAGAGCTTACGCGCTGGTGTGTTGTTAAACTCGTCACCATTCTTTAGGTAATAGTACTCAAGAATTAGCTCCCACGCATGCATCTGGCGGCCACTTGGTCCACTAAAGAAACTACTGTTCGGTTCGTCATCGTTATTTTCAAACTGTGAACTCTCTGCGGGAAATGCATTGTTACGAGCTAAGAACGAAGATGATGCTCTCGCAGCTCTATGCTCGGCTGATGACTCGTGTATGGCGGACGGATTTAGACAACGCATAAATGGTACAATTATATTGGAAGTCGCTTCGGCTTGGGCTCGCAGACCGTGCTGTATTAGCCGCTGCAAAGTGATGGCGAAATTCTTGCGCACTGCTGTGGTTAGCTCTTTGTTAATGAGGTTTATAGAGTCGCTACTGTTCTTGTTAGAGTGTGCGATCCTTTTTCTGTACTTCTCCCAGTCGTAGAATTCATCGCTTTCATCAGAGTCTGATGACGATAGCCGAGCGTAAAAATCGACATCCTTCAAAGCTTTGCTTTGCGTTTTCGGTGCAGTGGTAGACACCACCCCATTAACATGGTTGAGAGCGGCAAGTTTTCTCTTCTTTAAGGTTTTTCGCAAATTTACCAATTTCTCACGATCAAAACTGAGAGTAGCTGCAAGAGAAGCGACCTCCTGAATGTCAACTTCAAGCTGGGCACGCAAATCACTGAAATATTTTACAAACAGAATCAAATGCAATCCATAATAAAACGCAGTGCTTCGGTCAGTTGGCCGTACTCACCCCCAGTGGTTGCCTTTGGAAGTCTTCTTGAGAGTGTTCTTCTGGAAGCGATCGGGCTTTAAACCGAAATGTGTGGTGGCAAACATTTGCATTAGAACTGATGCTTTATCCATCAAACCATGAGCCTTGCTATTCAGACTTTCAGTCTTTGTGTTGTTGACATTCAATGTTGCATTGATCGGTACTGGAGTTCTATCACTGGTATTGTCGCCAGTCTGTGAGTTCTCGTTGTTGTCACTTGATTGTCCTGCTTTGGAACCACTTGCCTTTTGACGGTTTGAAACTTTCTTTTTCGCTGCATAACTATTGTACGCCTCGTTTGTGAGGGTTTTTCCATTTTTCGGATCTTCGGAGTCGCCCTGCAGAAACGCTATGAAGCGCTCCAAATCCGTAATTTGTGTTTTCAGTTGAGCAACAAGCTGCTCTTTCATTTTTAGCGGGCCAACAAATTCACCAATGGCATTATCCACATGATTCTTCAAGTCTTCTGATGACAATTGTGGTAATTCGTTTTCGTTTACGTTTAGGTTTAGTTTGTGCTTCAGTTCGTCGATAATAATCTTTTGTTTCTCGAGCAGAATGTGCTGCGGAAGCACAGGTGCTCCCGATTCGTATGCAAATTTTTCCAACTCAGATAATTGAGATTTTAAATGATCGATTAGTTCGCATTGTCTTTTACGGACACTTTCGAGATTGGTTTCTTCATTTTCCTCTCCGGAAGGTGTGGAGACGTCAAGTGATGCCATTGGCTGGAATAAGAAATGCTATTTAATGTATGGAGGACATAGTTAAAAGTAGAAATTATAAAATGGATGGCTAATAAGTGCCCACAATCGTCTAAATAGAATCTCAATGAAAGGCTGAATTTCGAAGCAAATATCGAATAGCTAAAACGACAGCTGTACAGAATATATAAAGAAGTTGTCGGGCATCCTGTACCGGATGCAGGCGGAACATCATGAGCTACGCAAATGGAAGGAACATTTTTGTTTTCATTAGAATGAAAGTTGTCATGACGACACATGCCGAGAATGGCGTTTACGTATTAGGTGATTGCACCAAAGAACGCTTCAACAAACTCTTTTATAGAACCTATGAGCGGAGGGACAAGTAAAAGGTCTTATTTTTCCGTGGCAGCGCTACATATCGAACTAAACCAGTGCCTAAAATAACACGCCTCTCCAAGCCTGTGAAATTTATTGATTAGATACCTAGCCAAGATTTTTAGAATCAGATAAACAAGGGCCAGGGGAAGATCTTACTTAAGATATCTTGCTGAGTGGCAAAACGATTTCTATCAACTCTTCAGGAACAACTAGAGTAAATAAAGACAAAATTTAATGGAGTTCGAGTGCTCTCTAGAGCCATTTCGATAAATATGTAATAGGTACAACAAACGTAAGTAAAAAAATTATACGGATCTGCATGAGTACCTACTCTCTACCTATTGCGTTAATGTGGGTGTCAAATTATGAGATATGTATTTGTTTGTACATATTAGTACGATAGTAATCAAATTTCTGACAAATAGGTAGTAAAGGTCAACGGGCCTTACTAATAATTTATTTTTTGTAGGTCACAATGAATAATTTTGTATGGAACATTTCGAGTTAGTAAGACTTAAGTCTCTACACCGCGCAACGTTTTATTTAAATAAAAAAGTGGGATACGGAAAAGCAATAAATCAGATTGCATCTGTTAATCATTTAACAAAAGAATACATCACTGCACAATTTTAACGTCGTCTCCATATACATAAGTTGGTAAACTTACCTCTGGTATGCCACGAAATGCAAACTCTTCCAAATCCTTAAGCAAACCGTCTCGTTCATCGGAAGGAGCTTCCACAATCTGTCTCACTCTCAGCTGGACATGAGCAAAGTGTGATGTCAACGCCATTAGGGAGGATGTCAGCAACTCTTGTTCCTCCTCCATTGTTTTTAGTCGATGAACATCAACTGAAACAATAGAATCCGCACCGGAATCGTCGCCATTAGACATATGTTGAATTTGCAATTTTTTAACATCCTCTTCCCCGCCTAAGAGATCACCAGCAGAACCATTTGTATCGTCGTAGTTTGCTCCAAGTGGAGACCATCTCTCACTTAGCGGATGGGGTGGATCGTCAAAGTCCAGATTATCCTCATCACAGCTGCTAGATTGTGTGTTTAAATCTGTTTGGGGAAAATCGAGGTCGACCTGCTGCTGTACTTGCAATTGTTGTTGTAGGATATTCCCATGGCCATTGATGGAATTTTTTCCATCGTCAACGACAAGTTTATCAAAGTCCTTTAGAAGTTCACTGTCGCAGTGCTCCTGATGCGCTATGCTCATTTCTTAAGAACTACAAGGACCTCTTTTTCACGGCACAGAATTCTAACAAAACCACTTTGTAAAGAAAAATCAATTTTATTTAATTAGATTTTTCTTCAGGCTGTTGTGTGCCCACTTGAGAAAACTTTTTGACAGCGCTGAACAAGGCTACGTTCGATTTGTGTTAACAAACGGCGAAGGATGTGGGTGTGTAAATGCTAGGAAGGTTCTGCGCAGTAACACACTGCGCGACGTAAAATTATGTTGACTTTCTTTTTTGTATTGAAGTATTTTATGTACGTTCAACATTTCCTTTTAATTTGTTTTGTCTTGTTTATTATTTCAAGTTCAGCACGCTGATATTTTTATATGTTGTGGCTATTAGCCCGTTGCATTTGCATTGACGTTTAACTGAACTATCCCTTCAAGCAAAATCGCTGACCCAACTTTTCCCGTCATTTTTGGATCCGCAAAAGGATCCTAAATATGAGGCGTTCCACGCACACATTTGTAAATTCGCTGTATCTACACAACAAGTAGAGCGAGAGTCGCGAGAATTTTTGTTTTGTCTTTTTTTATGCAATGGATTGAGAATAATGAGAGAGTGAACATCAGCCGGTGATTAATCTTTCGTTGACGTTCGTGGTGATGACCGTGATAAAATCTCTCTACGAATTAATTAATTAATAAGGTAAGAACATGAATTCGAGCGATTATTATAAAATTAACCGTGATGTTTCCTTTATTTGCAAACGTGCAAGGAAATATAGTGATGAAGATCACAGGGAACAAATTTCGGGTATATCGGGAGGCTCAACAATGAACTTGTGCGAAAACAGTGTTTTTAACCAATATAGGTAATGATGAAGACAATTTAGATGAAATAGTGAATTTTAATGAAACAAGTGCTCATTGTTCACAAAGTGTATTGCCGCGTTAACACCCTTTTTATTTTCAGAATGTGCAAGGACAAAATTCCCGAATGCCAGAGGAAGCGACATCACAAGAGCCGTAGAGAAATGGTTCCACTATGCCAAAGACAGGATCCGCCGAAAAAAAAAACGTTTTTGTTGTGATAATAGTGTTATTTTACCGAATTAATAAATTCCTAAAAAAAATGCATGCAAATGTAAACAAACTTGTTTGTATTTTTTCGTCTGAAAAAATCATCGATACTCGATTGTCATCTGAAGCGCTTGCCTCGTTTTTTAATTTTTTTTTGGATCCGACTTGGATTCATTTTTCGCTGAGTGCGGCGAGCTCGCTCTCTCATTCTCTCACCAACACATACAAAAGTGGGTCCGCGGTGATTCTAATTTCCATACTAATTTGAGCCGACAAACGCAGTTTCGCGGATCCGTATGCGGAGCCGTATGCGGAGTCTTCCATATGTCATTGACTCCGTTTATGAACCGAAAACGGACTCTCTTGCTTGAAGGGATGGGTCCTTCGAGATACGGCTGGGTAGGGTAACGTAGTGAAATTTTCATTAAAAACGGTTTTTTTTTAAGGAATAAAGTTTTGCCCAATTGTACCTACAGGGTGATGTCCGAAAATTAGCTTTTGACATTTCGTTGCGTAGCCGTGTCTAGAACGACGGACAAATAGCAACAGCCATTTTTATAACGAAGTCCAACTAAATTTTGCCCTGTCCTCAAGAAAGGAGACCCTCTGAAATGCGCTACAGAGGTATTAGTCTTTTTAACATCGCCTACAAGATCTTATCTGCCGTGTTGTTTGAACGCCTGAAGCCTTTCGTCAACAACCTGATTGGTTCCTGTCAGTGTGGCTTTGGCTTCAGGCCAGGAAGGTCTACCATGGACCAAATATTCACAATGCGGCAGATCTTGGAAAAAACCCATTAGGAAGTCCAAAGGTCCAGGTCCACCACGGACTGTAGCGCCACCTTGAGTAAGTAAGTCAAACTAAATTTCGCTATTTTTAGTCTTATGTTGTGCATTGAATAAAATAGGCTAGTATAAATTAATAAAATATAAAGTACCTACCCAACAAAGAGTTCTCGACATTATTTTTTTTTATATTTTTAAACACGAACCAAATAATTTGTATTAGCTAACTTCGGTTATTCATACAGTTAATCATTGAACACAGCTATTAAACCAATTGTACTAGATTTCCCACAACCCCAAAAAGTGCATATGTCAACTGTCAACGCGCCTGTCATCAGGAGTTTTGTCAAATCGTAATAAATAAAAATCATTCCGCATTCGTTTTTATAATCCACGGAAAAGACCGATTTTGAAAAAAATGTGTGCGCTATCAAGGCACAAGTTTCGAATGCTTTCCCTTTACAAAATGTTGATAAGAGAATCTGAAAAGTTTCCGTCGTACAGTTTCAGGTAAAGGGCTATTTTTATGCACTTCACGACACATTTAAAAATCATTTTCTTCATTCAGAATGTACGCCTTGCGTAAGGTAAGGGATCAATTCAGAGAACATAAAAGCCTACAAGAACCAGAACTCATTTCTAAACAGATTAAATATGCCGAAGATAGCCTACAGTTAATTCGAAGACAAGTAAGTAGATAATTTCATAATAATTCACGTAATTTCTAGAAGATTTGGTGTAATGTTTTTGATTTTCAGGCAATAATTGGACATCTATATGGTTGTGACAAAATTGCAGTGGAAAAGTAGAAATAGATATTAAGCTATGAATGTTATGCTTTTGTAAGTAATAAATCACATTTATGAATAAGAATACTTTTTTTTATATCGATTGTTGTAGTCAATAGTCTTCAACCTAACAAGAAGCGTTGGCAGTTATTTGCACTATCTGGAATTTTTCTTGTCGTAGATCATTAAATAGGAATGTGCCGCAGTTTGTTTGTGCACATACAAGTACCTGCTACCTTGTGCGTTTACAATCGGAAAACAATGCCATGCAGCAGTACAATTTTCATTGAAAAAATCCCGACAAAAATGAAACATGTACGTATATGCTGCCCCTTTACGCAAGAATACCGAAGTAACATGCGAAAATGTACAATACTCAAGTATGTGTAACTACAATTGGGAAAAAGGATGTTTCCTTTTGGTCAGCTAATGTGCAACATTGCCAAAAAGCCATCAGAGACGCGCGCCGCCCATGACGTGCTTGGTTTCACTCGATCACCACAACGAAACCGACGAAACCCCTGGTTCGACGAGGAGTGCCGATGAAACAAGAGCCATACAAAGCGGCCGGCGCTGCAAAGAAGGGCCAGAGCTGCTTGTGAGCTCTACGCGCAGGTAAGAAGAGACGAACACCGGCTTCTCAGAAGAAAAAAGAAAGGACGAGAAGCGCGCGATCAAGAAAAAGAGAGATGTTACAGCAGGAATGAGTTTCGGAAGTTTTAGCAAAATGTAAAAGGAACCTGCCAAGGTTACAGAGCCGAACAAGGGAATCGCTGTCGATGCTGAGGATATCGAAGAACTACTTCTGCAGATTGTTTAACGGCGATGACGAATTTAATCCCGCTGACCGTAGTGCCCTAATTCGACTAGGGTATTTATTCCATTGTAGATCACGAAGTATTTAATACATTCAGTACAGAACCTATATCATGCCAGTTCTGCTTTATAGCACTGAGAACTAAACGATTAGTAATTTTCGTCGAAACATTTTTTAAACGCCCAAAAACTACCACTTGATGTACCTGTTTTGTGCAACCAACCTCTAAGCTCCACTCTTAACTAAAGTCATAATATATAGTTGGCGCAAACGGCACATACAGGACCCTTATCCCGGTTTTATTTTTGTGATAATTTGAGAAGCTTTCTCTTGGATGTCTGTCAGATGTTCGCAAGAGGTGGGCAGGGGAAAATATACTTTGGGTATAATTTGGATTTCATAGAACTTGGGACACCCTGACTATTTCCCCCTGCACTCCAAAAAAGAACGCGCAGATTATTTTTTTATTTTTGTTTTTATTAAATAAACGAAATAAATAGTACGTATACGCACGAGTGACCGCACTTTTCCCATGTTTGCCATATGTTCATTAAGGAGCTCAAAAACCAGAGGGGCATGCGATAGTGGTACAACGGTACGTACATACTCCTATTGCATTAAATATAGATGCACAAACTGGGGAGGACATACGTATACCGCATTCGGTATTGCAGCGATACAATTTTGTTAATCAAAGGTGTTATTAGAAGCGATGGGAGACGCGAACATAGATAGTGTCCATAAAAAAAAAAATAATAAATAGATGGCGCAACAGGCGGTAGACACCCTAGGCTTAGCTTCTCGCAACCATTCGTTTGTGTGAGTTTCTATTTTTGGGACGAATGGAAGGGACGTACAATTTTATGCCGAGTCCGAACGGCTGAATTGAGAAGCTTTTTCAGGACAGTCATACCCTCGGATGTTTGTCAGACGTTCGCGAGAGGTGGCGCAGTAGAAAAAACCTTAAGATGTAATTTAGTGTCCATACTACTGTATAAAGTGCAACGTCTGTCTGTTTCTTTATTCTCTCATAATTCATGCACCGATCCGACTTTCGTGATTTTTAAAGTTATATGTAGGTACTTATTACCGGAATTTGAAAAGTTGAAAAGGCCAGAAAAACGGTCCGAAAAACACAAAAAAAACCGACGTAAATATTACCCGAGTTCGAAAAGTTAAAACACCCAGAAAAACGGGCCAAAATACACGCCTACGTGTTAAAGAATGTAAGTGACTCATTCTTAAGAATTAAGGAGCTAGTAAAGGTGGCGAGTTACGATTTGTTGTATTCTCTATGCTGGTTTTACTATCATATCCCTTTTTAGGAGGCTTTGCAGTTGGTTGAGGAAAAGATTATCGATGTACATTTTCTAGCATTTCTAACAATGCATCAGAGGATATTGCATTGTATCGGAGGAAAGAGGGACAAGCGAATTAAATGAGTTGAGGCTGTGGGTACCATCTTTCTCATTTTTCATTGTCTTCCTTACTTCCGCTGCTTTTTGAGACAAAAGGTTTGAAAATACAGTAAACATATAAAAAAGAAGCAAAATTGTTAACAAAAGTTCGAAAAAAATCTAAATATCGTTTTTACAACGACACGAGACATGACTCGTATACGACAAACGCCAACGAGAATAAGGCTTATTAGGAATTTGTCCGCGGTTGGAATATTTAAGCAATAAGTCTCCGGATTTTATTGTTTTGACCTCTAAAATGTCCTTTGAAATGTGGTTTAAATCGCGATTTACTTTAAGTCGCGGACTGGCCTTTCGATTACAACAGAAGTCTCAGTAGGCTCTGCCAGGAAGGTCATCATCATCATAAAGTCTTCATTGTCTTCGATGGCGTATGTTTGGAAAAATGTAACTTACTTACTTACTTAGATGGCGCTACAGTCCGGGGTGGACCTGGGCCTCAACCAACACGCCTCTCCAGTTAGCACGATCTTTGGCTAACCGCCTCCAGTTGCGCACTCCAAGTTGGTTGAGGTCCCTGTAGTCTGAATATTTGGTCGGTTGTGGACTTACCGGGCCTGAAACCGCACTGATAGGGTCCAATCAGTTCGTTGACAAATGGTTTCAGGCGTTAACATAGTACGGCAGACAGGATCTTGTAAGCGATGTTAAGGAGACTGATGCCTCTATAGTTGCCGCAGTTTAGAGGGTCTCCTTTCTTATGGATCGGGCAAACAATGCTGAGGCTCCATTCATCAGGCATACTTTCCTCTGACCAAATTTTAGAAACGAGTTGGTGTATGCTCTCTACCAAGTCATCTCCCGCTGCCTTAAAAAGCTCTGCAGATAAACCGTCCGGTCCTGCAGCTTTGTTTGACTTCAGTTTGGATATTGCTATCCTTACCTCATTTTGGTCAGGTGGACGGAATTCTTGGCTTTCATCGCCCAGGTTGAATGGTTCATTCTGCCTGACAGCGGAATATGTGTCGTCTTGGCCGTTTAACAGTCTGCAGAAATGATTTTTCCATGTCCTCAGCACCGACTGTGACTCCACTACAAGGTTTCCTTGTTCGTCTCTACAGGTCTCTGTTCGGGTCTTGTTCCCGTGACACGTTCTTTTTACCTTTTGGTAAAACTTCCGAACATTGTTCCTGGAGTAACACCTCTCTATTTCCTCGATCGCACGCTTCTCATGCTCTTTCTTTTTCCTCCGGAGAAGCCGGTGTTCTTCCCTCCTATTTTGCTCGTAGAGCTCCTCTCGTCCTTCTCTGCAGCGCCGCTTTGTAGTCCAGTTGCTTCGCTGCATGTGCTTGCCGGCACTCTTCATCAAACCAAGGGTTTCGTGGTGGTGGTCGGGTGAAACCGAGCACATGGAAAAATGTTAACCAACTTGAATCTAATAAAAACATAATGAACAAAATGTCCTTCACAATATCTTAGGTTTTATTTTATTGACCACAAAACTTATGTAATAATAGTAGGTATCAGTAATAATTATTTTTGTTGTATTGTTTTAGCATAATAACTATTCAAACGTCTACTATCTCTTTTATTATTCTTTGTAATTTATAGAAGTATGTATTGTATGTATTATAATAATTCATATACGATAAAAACGTTTTTCTTCAACGAGCGCAGCAGTCATGAAAGAGTTCGAATTTGTTTTTGTATTTATTATTTTTTGAAACGCATGTGTTTGGAAAAAAAGCTGCCTCCGTATTTAATTTAATTTATTTATTTAAATAAAAATGTACTTTTAATGGATTTGTATATAACGCTTGCAATACTTACTGTATACTGTGTATGTATACATACATTATTTATATATTTTCACTATCGGAATTTGATAAGCGGTTAATTTATTTAACTTAGCATTATCAAAATTATGTAAAATACCTTGCACAAATTAATTAAGTTAATATTTTCTTTAGTTTTGAACCATTTCTTAAGGTTTTTTTTGTTTTTATTTTAATTGTATGTTGTTATTACTTACTCTACTACCTAAATTAAAATGTTCAATACTCGCTTAGTACGAAAAAAATAATTAATAAACACTAAAATGCATATGAAATCTCATACTGACTCTTAGTGTCAATTGTACAAATGTACGACGATTTTTGTTTTATATTTGAAATATTTTACTAATTTTTTTTTTTAAAAAGATTTTTGTTTGTCTTAATTAAAAATAAAAAATAAATACACACGCTCATATTTAAAACATCTACTGGTAGATCTAGATCTGGTACTATTTATTTGTATAATGTATAATTTATTTTCTTATCTACTAATGTATGTATGTATGTATATTACAACTATGCGTTTGTCTTGTGTTTTTATTCTTTATTTTTATTTTCACACCTCACATTGTATACATTTAAAATTATTAAAATTTTGCTTAAGATGGTCAAATTATAAGAGAACAAAAATATTTGATATTTAATTGCACGTTCCGAAATTGCATCTTGTATAACTTATAAAAAAAACAAAACAATTAACAATATTATTTTCTCATAAAAATAAATCTTAAGATTGGCACAAAAGGATATTTAAGTATTAAATGATTCCAGAGCCTCTAGCAAATGGTCCTTAAATAATAGAAACAACTTTTTAGGTTATAATAATAAATCGAAAACTTTTTCCAGTCCCCCACCTCATGCAAGCGACATAAATAGTAGCGATAAACTGTCGATTCAATATTTCACAAATTTCACTGAGAAATGTGAGGGAATAGACTGAGGCCCTTTTCGCTTTTTCTACAAAAATGTTTTCCATATTAAATAACGAAAAATGCCTGTTCCGTGTTTTTTATTAAAAAAAGCGAGTGACATATGCCTTCTGGCTAAGAAAAATTCACTATATTCCAAATTTTTGGTTCAAAGCAGTTTTTCACTTGTTCATTATTCTGTATTGCGCTAAAAAAATGTATCTTCCAAACGGGTGAATTATGGCCCAGGAAGTGCGGGAACAGACAAAATAAAAGCCAAGTAACTTACTTACTATTACTTTAAATGAAACTTACAGTACGGGTGGGCCATGGCCCTAAACAACAAGCCGCTTCAGCAAGCTCGGTCCCTAGCAGTCTGCCTCCAGTTATGCACACCTACTTAATTGATGTAGCTCTCCAAGTGTGCGCACCACCTTAGATGGGATTTTCTTCTGCTTTTGTATGTTCTTTTCACCAGATCAACGTCGCTGCATAGCCTGTAAAATTCTTTTCATCCACACTCCATCGATACAAACTGGACGGAAAATCGCCCAAAGAAGCTTTCTCTCTGTGAGTTTCGTATAATTGCTTCAAGAATTATATTAAAGAAGCTACACGATAGCGCGTCACCTTGATCTTAAAACTTTTTCGACATCAAAGGGTTTGTTGGTTTTGGAGCAGCGACAGGTAAACTTTATACATAGAAGGCCACCGTGTAATAAACGGCAAGCAATTCGTGGATCTCGCTACCGTTGTTCTACCTACGGTATGAAACCCACTAATGCGCACCCAAGAAATGGCCGTTAATCAACATTTCAAATTGTCAATTAGTTTAAAAAGCCACCTATGACAGCATTTATATACTCTGCTATTACATTAGAAATCAAACTCTTGCCAATCGCAATTTCTTCGGGCAGCTCTACGGATCTAAGAAACATGAACCGATTTAAAAGCGGTTATCTTGGTCGGATATTCGGTTCCGTTTGTATTGACGGCTTTAGGAAGATACGATTAAATAGTGAACTGTACGAGCTAGGACATTAAGACCGAATGGACATCAACGCCTGCAGAGTCTTAGGCCCCTATTGTGAGTGTCGATAGATGTCGTTGATCAATAACTGTCGATCGATAGACAATTGTGATTGTCGATTGCGGTTGATATTTGTCGATTTAACAGTCGCTTGTAGTCGATTACAAATGTCTGGTCGATGCTTTCTGCATACTTCCTATCAGGACAACTCTGCTTGGCCTGGTGTCATATTCTAAATACTAAATAGCCACATGTCTCACCTAGACCCCAACATTATTGACAACAGATGCCCTGACTGCAACGGCGGCCCGAACTAGCTGCAACTCCTTCTCAGCCAACCACATTAACCCCAGAAATGCTATGGACCCGTGGCACATTTCCTCGGACTTAGAACCAGAGACTAATTGACGAATGACGAGTAAATCTGCTACAACAACAACAACTTTCTAGAAGAAACTTTTAAGCCGTTCGATGGTCAGGCGCTTAATAGAAATATTAATGCGTCGGACAGAACATCTGTGAATAATGCAGTAAGAAACGCTACACTCGCCGAGCTCGTGCAAGAAATAATGAAACTTAAGCCCAAAAAAGCTCCGGGTTACGACCTGATAACGGGTGAAATCCTAAAAATGCTACCTCGGAAAGCATTAACTAAGTTTCTTCATATTATAAACGCCGCGATCAGATTACAATACATTCCGAGTCAATGGAAAATCGCGGAAGTTATTATGGTTTTAAAACCAGGCAAACCACCGAATGAAATAAAGTCTTATAGACCCATCTCGCTTCTTCCAATAATCTCGAAAGTTTTTGAGAGGATATTACTCAAACGGTTACAACCGATTGTAGAAGAAAACCGTCTTATACCTGACCACCAGTTCGGGTTTAGAAGCAAACATTCGACGATCGATCAAGTGCATCGGATAACTGACGTTATAGAGAGAGCTCTAGAAGAAAATAAAATCGGCTCTGCCGTGTTCTTGGACGTTTCGCAAGCATTTGATAAGGTGTGGCACGAAGGTCTCAAGTGCAAATTAAGACAAGTTCTCCCCGAACGATTGTGGAAAATCCTAGAATCGTATCTAGAGAAAAGACTCTTTCGTGTCAAACACGGAAACGAATATTCCGAATTTAAAGAAATAAGGGCAGGTGTGCCGCAAGGAAGCGTCCTTGGGCCACTCCTATACCTATTATTTACGCGTGATATACCGCAAAAAGAAGGTACTACCGTAGCCACTTTTGCCGATGACACTGCCATACTAGCAGTTGGTACAACTACTAAAGAAACAAACAAATTATTACAAGGCGCGCTTAACCGGGTCAATGAATGGACAAAATCATGGAGGATCGCTCTTAACGAAACGAAATCGGTTCACGTGGATTTTACATATAAGCAAACAAATTATTTGCCCGTTTTTATAAATACGGCCCAAGTTCCGTTTGCAAATGAGGCCAAATACCTCTGAATGACTCTCGACACAAAGTTGAAATGGAAACCGCATGTAAAAAAGAAATGCGAAGAACTTAAAAGCAAATATAGAGAACTTTATTGGTTACTCGGAAAATATTCCAAGCTAAACCTCGAGAAAAAGCTTTTATTGTATAAGCAAGTGCTTAAGCCTGTATGGACGTATGGTATACAGTTATGGGGTTGTACCAGTGACACAAATCTAAATATTTTACAAACTTTTCAAAATAAAGTCTTAAGATAATTCATCAGTGCACCGTGGTATACTTATTAGAAATGAAGATCTTCATAGAGATCTCGGAATTACCACGGTTAAAGATGAAAGGAGAAATTGCGCTCGAAAGCATAGACATCGTCTATTAGGACACGTTAATACCTCGGTCTTGGAAATTCTTGATGAAACAAATTTATTGCGGCGTCTACAATGAACTAAACCTTCCGACTTAGCCCGATAATTATCATAACCGCGTTAAAATTGCGGAACGAGCAGGAACTATCGCCGGAATGTTGCCTGCCAAACGTGTATAACTTCGTGATAAAAAAATTGCTTGATAAGTCATAACTTAGTTGCAGTACGAAACAAATTTGTGGGAGGTGGTTTTAGTGAGTAAAAATCTCACACTACTAGAAGATTTCCACCTGCCTCGGAGAAAAAAAAAAATTTTTCTTTGAGACCAATTTCTAGATTCAACTATTAAAATACAGTGTTCTGGGTCTGAGGTTCGTTCCCCGGAAAAAAACGCAAAAATTATATCTTAAGGTTTGTTTGGCCACCACATACATCGCTCTCCATGGAAATGCATCCTTTTTTGACAGATGCGCGGAATGAAAGCGAAAATGTGTGCGCGGAATATATTACTTGCTATATGTACAATGTATATCCTAGCGACTGGTTCCCAGTTGCAACTCCCGATCCCTTTAATTAAAGGTAAAAAAATGAGAGTGAAGCTCAAAACAAACATGTGGAGCTGCGCAAGCTGACGTTTGCAAAAATGATGCCTAACTGGACACGGCGACGATTTTGCGAAAGAAAGAACAACACGATAATGCGTTCATGTGGGTGGCTTCAATTCAGTTCGAAATGGCTTCGGTTTCGGTAAGAAAGAAATAGCTTACCTATTTAAAATAATTATACATATTAAAAAATTAAGTGCAATATATAAAAACAGATTAATTTATGGCGAATTTCATAAGCTGTACCTGCAATTGACAGCGGATGAATTTAACTTGCATTCCTTTTCCGCTCTTCTTCTATCTTTGTAGGGTATTTATCCCACAAGACATTTTGATTTCCAAACAATGCGTGCAATGCCAATGCGGCGACATCACAACACACGCATTTACCGCAAAATCGTGCCTACGTTGGACATCTACATTTCCTAACATACGTTTGATTTTTTAATCTGCCCCCATGACCCGCACCGCACCTCACGCACCGCATTTCTCGTGTCTACGCTGCTTGGTTGGCTGCATTCATACCTAACGCTCGTATCTTTTTGCGGACAGAAAAGGGGATAAATGCCCGAAATTTGGAGATTTCAAGGGATATCGCAATTTAAAAAAGAGGATATATAGAGGATAAGGTTTTAACTTGTTTTCACACTGAAATTGATGAAATTCAAGAATAGTATCAATACAAAAATTAATATAAATTGTGTTTAATAAATTATTATTATTTTTAAATTACATATGTGGTTAATAAACAACCAACGTGCCATCATCGCCGTCGTCGTCATTCGCATCTGAATCGTTTTCGATAGCAATAATTTCTCCACTTTTGGTTTTCTTCTTATATTTGTCTTCTGCAGCGATTGAACGAAGCAATTCAGGCTTCGTTTTCAGAAATTTGTAGAATTCAATGCGTGAGTTGAGTACTGAATATTACATTTTACTGTGAGAATTGCTTTTAACGTTTTGATTTGCAATCGAGTTTTTTCATTGGCCGAAGGCTTGGTCATCGCATAAAAGAGGCTACATGAAATTTGGCCCCAATGAAAAATGGCCGCAAACTAAGAATTAACCACCCCAAAATTGGGGCTGTTTTTTCATAATGAAATAATACCACGATGAAATAAGGCCCCAAATCTGACAGTAAACCTAAGCGGGGGGTTTCAGGGGGAGCAACATGCCCCCAATACGTTTTCGTTCTTTTGGGACCTTATTTCATAATGAAATTTTACCCCTAACTGAAAAATGAAAAAAGCCCCAAAATATGAATTGTCACCTTAATTCGCAGAATTTTAAGCAATTTTTTGTTGTTGTTGTTGCCTTTCATGTACCTACATTTTTGGGGTGATTTTTCATTTTCAGTTTGCGGCATTTTTCATTGGGGCCAAATTTCATATACATAGCCCAGAAAAGACTCGTTTTACCGATACTGTTGTTCGCGGCAAGCACAAAATGTGTTCATTCCACCAACATAGCGATTTCGTTGTGCTCACTATTTTCGGCTCGCAGATGTTTGAATATTTCCACCAGAAACCTGCTATGGTGAAAAGAGGAGTGTATAGGATAAAAAAGGGATTTTGGAAATTTTCAGGGGATAGTTTCTTTGACTTCGAAAAAAGGGATAATCCCCTAAAAAAGAGGATAGATACGAGCGTTATTCATACCTATTGGCCCGTATTTCTGACCGTCAGAGTCTAGCGATGTTGGCACGTATTCCTTCAACGCGGTTCTTTGTTCTAGCTCTGTTGTAAGCTGACCAAACCTACCTGGAAAAGATGCATATCACATCAGATTCGTCAGCGTCTGTCTGTGCTTATAAGGTGAAGTGGGTGGAAAACGATTTCGCTTCTCACGTATCCTAGTGCACATATTGTTCTTGAGATTTTTAATTTTTCATTGAAGTCAACTGTTTTGATAAAAATCATCGACATTTTCCCAAAAAGCAACTGTCATTCCTATCACTTCATTTGACAATATTGCCGTTTGTAACTGAAGTCGTTGCAATTTACAGACGGACCCAACTTCGTGTAATTCAAAATGTTTAATAGCCAACAACTTGTTGCAAAAATAAATAAATAATTGGCGCAACGGATGTCATTTGTGTTTTTCCCGGAGATCGAAACTGGGATCGTTTTTGTTTTTCCTCGCACTGTAGTCCAGCACGCTAACCACTGAGCCCAATTGCTGCAACTTGCAACTAGAAACCTTAAATTTGTACATTCATAAAATAAGAAAATACCTTTCAATTAAATAAACATGCAAAAAATAAAGAAAAAATAAAAAAATTAAATAAAATAAAAACAAGCAGCTATTACGTTTTAATTGTTTCGTGTATATTATTTTCTTATACCAACTAAAACTAAAATTATATGTGAACAAACATTTTTTAATCATTTTTTATGCGTATAATCAAATAAAATTATTCAACTAAGTAAATTATTTTCATAGTTAAATTATTGTCTAAAAATTATTATTTAGCAGAAACAAAAAAGAAAAAGACATACAAATCAAAACAAATTTGCATTTACTCTACAGGTTTCTATAATCTTTAAAAGCTATTAAACTAAAAATAATAGAAAAAAAAATGTATGCACATGTGCAATTACTCCATAACAAATTAACAAGAAAAAAAAATTATAAACATATCTATATAATATAATAAGCTTAAGTAAGAATGTAGTGGTGGTGTTGTTGGTGGCTGTTTGCTGCGCTATTGTTGCTAGTGAAATTAGCAATCCGACGTGTAAAAAAAAAATTACATTTATAAACAAATCTTTTTCAAAAATATGTGCATAAGGAAATTCGTTTCACTCAATCAAAGAAATTCATTTCTAGTTACAAGAACAAAAAAAAAACATGTATTTTCTTTAAAATGAAATGTAACATAGGTAAAAAGATATAAATTATAAAACAATAAATTGGTTTTAAGAAGCAATTTAAATAGAAAACACGTTTCGTTATATTTTCAATAGAAACGGCAAAACAACTTATTTTGAACACAGAAAAGAAAACATAAAAGTGCACTTAAACGAATAAACTTCGACAAAATTTCTCCTTCCTAGTCCAAAGGATGTAGTAACAATAAAATTTAACTGGTTAGAGTATGCTAATAAATTTATAATAAACGATTTATGTAATAAATGCTAGGACAAAAAAGTTCACAACTAGGCTCTGGAAATACGAATTGTTTGTTATATGCTAAAGTTTGCTACAAAAATGAAAACAAAAAATAGGAAAATCAAACCATTTCTTCAGTTAACAGTTATTTGTGTGTACGTGTACGTGTATGTAAATGGAAATCAACAATTAGTTTATAGTATTATATTGACGTTTCTACGTCACATGGTTTTCATTACTTTCGGATAGTCCCCGTATCCCTTCCCTCTTTTGTTTCCGTTTTTTTCCCCGATTTGTACAAAAACTGAAATAATTTTACTTAGATTACATCTAAATTCAAGCGGCCGTATCAACTTCCTCGACAATGTGATTCGGCGATACTTCACTGGGCGATGCGAGCGGTGCAATTGTGCTGGCTGTTGCTGATGCTGTGCTCGTGGATGCAGCACTTGTGGATGCTGTTGGTGGGGTGGTTGTTAGTACACGGGCTCCGTAGGGTGCACCCTTGAGCTTGCGAGCTTCTCGTTTCTGCTTACGCTGCTGCATGACTAGACGCAATTGGTCCAACTTGAACTTGGTTTTGTTGTTCACCATGTCGGTGGCGCACTTGACACACATTTGACCTCGCTGGTGCTCACCTGCAAATAGGTAACGACACTTGCAAAGACTGCGTTCGTCTGTGTCTGTGCAATCGACAGATGGACACGATGCACTGCTGCTGGCTGATTGAGAGAGATCAGTGCACTCGCACATTGACAACTTTTTTTCTGCATCGGCGCAAGAGTTGGGCGTTGTTAGAGCCTTTGTGGAGTAGTGACCAGTGCACTCGCCATATACGCAAGTGCTATTGCCTGAACATTTCGCACAGGTCGACGATTCTGAGGATACTGACGAAGGTTGTTGTTTGCTGGTTGACGGCTGAAAATAAAAATAAAAAGTCGTTAGATTGGATTGTCAACCGAAATAGGAAGATTTTATTAAGGAGCTCATAGCTTAAATGTTGTCAAACATTTTGAGGAAAACAATGAATTGTCTGTCTATCCCTTCCTTGGATTTTTTTGCGTTGCGTGTTTATAATACATTGTTAAGCGATGCGAAACTCAGCTTTAATTGAAAAATTAGGGGTATTTGCATTCATGCGTTTAACTAGACTGTAGCCATCTCGATAAATACAGGCTACTGCAACTCCAAGGCAAATCGGTTGCTCATTTGTGAATATTAGTACATATTAGACAATGTATAAAATATTATATAAAGTTAAAGTGACTATCGGTGAGAAATCAGCCCCTTGCTTATATCGTTTGAGTTTAAGGGGATGTTTGCCTTTGTTGACTGCTCATGCTACTTAGAAAAATTCTCCGATTTTGTACGAATCGACGAATTTTATGGTAATCGTTCCGATCAGCTGTTCGGAACATTCCTCCGATAAAACGGCAGTCTGCGTTTCATTGCGATGACTTGCGTTTTTTGCATCTGTTTTTGACAGCCATACGTCAATTTCTCTCCGATGGTCTCCGACATCTGTTCATCCCGGATAAATATTTTAGCAGGGAACAAAATGCGTTGATGCATGTTCGGAAAATGGATATTATGAACGTAATTTCAGTCTCCAATGGTACTGCAGCTGCAACTGCACGTATTAATTATATCCAACCAATACAGCCTTAGTTTAGCATGGGATTTGGCTAGGAAACACAGTCTAGCAACTACGTTCACTACACAAAAACAATGGTAAAACAATGCTCGATGGTAACTGCCCTGGCTTTAAGCATTAGTGTTTGGTGGCAGCCAGCTTCCGTTCTTGAAACCAAATTATCTACACCGTGGCACAAAAGTCATTACCGTATAGGTAGGCTATCATTTTTGCAAATGGTGGCAAAAATGTCAATTCTACTTTGACATTTGTGAAAGATAATAATGATTGTTTCGATTATTTTGCGGAATAATTCGTCGGTGGTGTAAATTGTATAAATTTCGGGGCAATTTCCCGGTCGTCCGACACTAACTGGGCAAACAATACGACGCAATGTTTAGACGCTCGCCTAGAAGAGTATGAGACAACACGAAATGCTGCCAGGCCTGGCCGACCCCATAGCAGCCATTTTGCTGAGAATATTGCAGCTGTGGATGAAGATGTATCCGAGTATGCATTGGGACTAAGAACATGTAGAACTACAGGATGGAACAACGGCGCTAACTGCACGAGCCACAACCGAAATTGGCCGGAAAAATTGCCTGATTAAAGACGTTCCAGACTTTTTTTTGTGTGGTCAAGAGTCTATGTCAGCAAAAGAATATTCGCCAAGAATGCTAGGACCTATCGCCGGAAGTTAAGAGTGATGTAAAATTACATAAATCGGGTCCGAATGGCCTACAAGTAGAATCAAAGTGTTTTTTTTTTTTTCATAAAAAAACAACATCGGGTGATAACTTCTGCAAAAATAAAAATAACGTGTCAAGGAAGGGAACGTAAGGGAACGAACAGACAGTTCAGCCCTATTTTAGCTATTAGAGAATGATAAGGGAAACCAAGTACTAGTATGTACGGTCACAGTTCGTGCTGAGGATATGGAAAAACAACCCAAATTTAGCTAGCGAGTAGGACGAAACAGACAGACAGAAAATAACAATCAAAGACCTCCTTACATTGCTAGATTGAGAACAGAAAAAAAAATAATAACAAGAACTCACCTGTTTGCTTCTGGAAGACGATGTAGATGGTGCTTCAAAGCTTATTCTAGCTCCCCTACTGTATTGGGGTGTAGCGCTTAGCAAATCATTCAGAATATGAATAACTGTGGATATGTCACGTTTGGGTCGCCCATATCTGTCCTGCAGAGCTGGGTTCAAAGTGCCCGAGAATGTACCCGAGTATATTCCCTTTCCGTGGTTTTTCATAGATTCAATAACAGCGCCAGAGCTGCTCTTTCTCGCTATCTCCTCACTGTTTAGATCGATTTTATTTGTGAAAACCTCCTTGGATAGCTTGCGCAGAGTTTGAGTTAAATTTCGTGAAGCTTCTGCTAGAGTGCGTGTGTCAGTCACCGTGATACCAGAATCATCTAACTCTATTGGCGAAGCTGCGGCTGATTCGTCTACGCTACTGCTGGTTGAAGTGCTACTGTTCTCTTGTGAGTTGGTCACCGATGTTGTGGACAAAGACAATGCGCTATCATTAGCGTCCGAAATGGATGCGATTTTTTTATCCGAAGGCTCACTATCATCGGCAATTGGAGTTTTGCGTAAGCTTCCACTTCCACTACTACTGGTGCTACTACTACCGCCGTGATGATGGTAATAGTGGTGATGGTGGTGATGGTGATGATGATGATGCCGATGCTTCGATCGAACAATTGGATTATTACCAGTTTTATGTAACAACGCTGTCGAGGATGATGCTGTTGGTGATGATGACGCTGATGAAGACGCCGACTGACTGGAATTTAATTTATTATTGGGTGTACTGGTGACCAATGAACGCTCAGTGGCAAAATCAACAGTAGTGATATCGTTGCGCGACTGACAAGGCGTCAATTCGCAACTCTTGCTGCTGTTGTTCAATCGTGTGCACAGGCATGAAGTTAACTTTGCCGATATTGGGTCGTCACAGGCAGTACTGCTAGTACTGCTCCCGGTGACCGATTGGCTTGTCGAACCACTTGGTAGCTCCGTTGTATACTTGGGATGGCCGATGGGGTACTTGGGATGGCCGCCGATTGGATATTTGGGATGACTGCTGATAGGAATGTTCTTTATTGATGTCGTCTTTATGGGACTGGAGACCAAATTCGATAACGATTTTATTGGCGATTGTTCCATCAGTGCCTCATATGCACTGGTAGATGCAACAGGAGGACAGCAATTGGCCGCTTTCGAATCGGCAACACCACCATCATTAACCACTTCCATGGCGGAAGACGAACTTATAGCTGCTAAGGTTGCTTCAGCTTGTGCTAGCGCTGCTTGCTTTTGTTGGGCCTTCGATACACCCTTCACGAAGCTGTGTAGGCTCTCAAAATCATTTTTCGTCAGCGTTGAAATAACTTCCCTCTGTTGTGGCGTTAAAAATGAACCGATACTTCTCGTTTGTAGGGATCGAAGTTCGTTCAGCGTTGCGATTGACTTTTGAAGGGCTGGTGACATAGGCACTGATAAACCTGTAGCGTTCGAATCTATACCTACTGTGTTGGTTGCTGTGTTTACCGGTGCTGTGGCTGCGTCTACATCTAGTTTTCTGGACGCCGACGAGTGATGATGGTGATGGTGTGTATGACTGCTGACGTTGCTGCTACTGCTGGTACTACTGTTACTCGCACTTAGAGGCGTACTCTGTGTCTGGTTAGATGAAGATCTACTGCTTCGTTGATTTGAACGCGAACGACTTGTGCTGCTTGATGAAGGACTTGCAGGATTTACTGTGCTTAATTGCAATTGTATCAGCATCATATGATCTCCTAAGCGCATGCTCAAATTCAGGGGTGTTTTGCCACTTAGAAAATCATTAACTTGTGAATCATTTAATGATTCAAGTGCTTGCATAACTGTGTTCTCCGGACGTTGTGCCTGCAAAAGAGAAAATTGTCATGTGAGTAAATTTGTGGGAAGAATTTTACACAATATGTGGAATAGCTTTCTTTATTAATGGTGTCACATCAGCTCGGCCACAATGACTCTATCTATGCATGGAATTATGTAGTTGGATGTTTTATATATAACTTGAGGAAGGGAAACTGTTTCATCGATATTTTAAAATGTTGGTATTATCTAAAGCAACCCTGTAACCTATTGGCTGAGCCTTGTTCAGTTGAATGGACAAAATGGTGCACCTTTAGGTAGATCTGATTTCAGTAAGCGGCAAATAGATCATTTTATACATGGAATGGAGTAACTACTTGTAGATGGAAGAAAGCGCAATGTAATAAGCTAGACTCAGGAGTCTTTATAAGGATTTGTCGCGCCCAGTATAGTTTTGTCAAGTCTCCCGATTCCCAACCTATCTCATGGCCGCGAGATTTGAATGGTGAAAAAAATTGCCAACTAATTTTGTTTTTGAGTCTGTCGAGGTGATTGTTTTATTGACTGGTTTTGTACCTTTTGAGTCCGGTGTGCCTGTGCAGCCGAAGAAGTGGTTATCAAAAAGGAGTAGATTTGGATGATTGTGTCCAATTCCCGTTCTGTCCTCTTGGATAGGATATTCCTAAGTCTTGCTACTGCTGTAGTATTCTGAATATCTATAGTTGCGGAATACATGTAACCTTCTGTGACATTGGTTGCCCTAGTAGCCTACGTATTTCAGGTGCACTCGCATACAAACTATTCCATCTTTAATTAGAATTCATTCATTAGAACTGTACTATTCGACCTTACACCCACAAAACTATACGAAAAAAAAAATCTTCAAATGCTATAAAAAGTTTCTCTCGCCACCGAATAAAGCATTTTTGCAACAAAGAACTTCCCACATCTATTAAGCGGCTTTGTGTATAATGACTTGGCACAGCAAACAATATAGTAGTATATACCTAACAGAGTAGCTCGAACAAAGTCAGCCAAAAATAACAGGAAAAAATAACCAATTCATAATTATTTGAATTTAGCCCGTTGAGTAAACAAAAACAAAACAAAAACCGAACAAAATTAGAATGCGTTAGGAAAGAGAAAGTGAAAGTGTTACATTACTACGCATGTGTGACGTCGCATGCGTCGTATAGCAACAGAAGAGAGTTTCAAATTGAACGCCTTTTTATTTTCAAATTTTCAATATCAGATGTGAATGTGAGTTACGTGCATAGCAACAGGTATCACTTCTCCTTGAGATTGGCCCACTGCAAAGCAAAAAAACGTTTTTCTCTTTGGATGTACGCACTTTCTCGGCCAGCATTTTAGACAATAAACAAAATTTAAAACTCAGTTAATTTTTTTTTTTGCTGTACGAAACCGATGCCACAATAATCCGATTAGTTTGAGCCGTTTTATTACAAACAGTGTGCCAGAAATAGAAACTCACACTACGCTACGCCAAGAGACTGGTGTGCATTTTTTCGTTTGTGATAAGGGCACCTATTTACTGATAAACTTTATTCATTTAACATGTTTTCCCACTATCAGAGTTCGGGCCGCTACACAATTTCACTTTCGACGTTCATATGCAGTGTGTTCATCTGGTTTGTCTCTATACTCGCATAGATAATTAGACTGGTTTTTGCAGGCTAAGTAGATTTCGTTAGGCGTGCTTAATCCAAAATGGGCGAGATATTCGTATTGGAAACATAAAGATTGGACTTTATCTCTGTGTAGATTATTAGTATGTTTTGTTATCAGGATATTGAAGTGCGTTGTATGCTGCACTTAATTTTACAACGCTAATGAAAAGAGGTTTTGCTTTGATTAGGTTGGGTGGCACACAGGGGCGTAGCGAGGGTTCGAGCCGTGGGGGGGGGGGGGGTGAATTTCATTGAAATGCCGACTTATTTCAGGAACTTGCCGACTGTATAGAAATCATGAAAATCGTCCCAGCGATTAATCACTCCATAGAAGATGTTTTTTGTATGGGAGATGCCACGCCCCTTTGTCCAATTTTGACCAATCTTAACAGGAACACCACTGGGCTAATACCTAAAGGACCATTCACATAAGAGCGACCAACTACCTGCGATCGAACGACTATTCGCAAGCTTTGACAGTCCGTTCACATGAACACTGTTATAGGTCGCCATCAGTTTTTACTCTCAATGTCTAGTTTGAGGTTAAGTTCGAACGAATGTTTTATTCGCTAGTTTGTGGAATCCTAATTAAATGATGTGGATTGCGAATAAACTTTGACAATTCGTGGCAAGAGTGTTTTCGTACACGGCAAAAAGTTTGTAATTCGAAATTTCGTTATTTAAACTGTTTATAAAATTGTTTTCTTAATACATTTTGATGGGATAATTAATTATCCTCCTCTTGGCCCAAACACACGTTTGCCGCGAATTGTTAAAGTTCGCAATCCACATCAATAAGCCGCGAACTAGCGAATAACACATTCCTTCGAATTTAACCTCAAATTAGAAATGCCAACCGTCCTTTTAAAATCGAATCTAAACTCGCTAAATTTTAAGGATTTCAGTCGGCAGATTCACCGATGGCGACCGTGTTTTTTTTAAATCGAATCTAAACTCGCTAAATTTTAAGGATTTCAGTCGGCAAATTCACCGATGCCGACCGTCCTTTCTAAAATCGAATGGAAACTCGCTAAATGCGACACCCCCACGCCCCCCCTTGCTACGCCCCTGGTGGCACATAGTCAAGACACACTTAGACAAAAATTGGTTTTGGACCCGGCATATACGAGGAGAAGCCATACTTTATTGAATAATGCTTTAAAGAGAGAATCAACCCAGTTAAATTGGTGCCAACATTAGTAGGAGTGTATAGGCTGAGGTGACTGATAAAATTCGGACCTCTTGTCGTTCGCTAGGTGACTGAGTATAGTAAGTTCGGTCCCCGTTTATACTTAACCTAGACAAATTTGTATCCTACACGGACAACACGCCTTACTCACTTCGAAAAAGTATCCTCAAACACTTTCTGACATCTTGCAACTGAATCTACGTAAACTAGTCTACTGGACAGCTCTGGTCTTAGTGCCAACTTGACCAAAACGGAGTTAGTCTTATTTACCAGGAAGGTTAAGCTACCTTCAGTCACTCCACCCAAGCTCAATGGAACCCCACTCGAGTTCGTTAAGAGCGCCAAATATTTGGGCTGAGACTACACAGCAAAATTCTTATGGAGAGAAAATATTGCCGAACGTGCTACGAAATCCACTAGGGACTACTATTCTCCTGTAAAAGGGATGTTGGCTCTAGATGGGGCATTCAACCGATAATCGTTGTGTGGTGGCTGGTCTTGGACAAAAGCTCCAATCTAAAGGTCCTAGAGAAGACTCAGCGCTGGTCGTATTTGTGCATCACAGGTACACTGAGAACATCTCCTGCCGCCGCGCCGCGCCGCTCTACAAACCATGTTAACTTTCTTCCTCGTCAGCAAAGAACACGCCACAAACGTGGTAATTTGACTAGGGGAAAAAAGCACTGGAAAGGACAACCAACTGGCCATGATAGTATCCTTCTACAGACTAGCCCCTTGCCCAGTACTACTGATTACCCACCTACAAAAATTAAGATTCACACATGAAATACCGGACAGGAACCAATGGGACTCACAAAATATCCTACACGACAAATCACTGTCAATATTCACAGACGGTTCCAAAACACTGAAGGGAGTTGGAGCCGGGGTCTGTTCAGAAGAACTAAATCTGTGTCTCTCCTTCTGTATTCCGAAACACTGCAGTGTTTTCCATGCTGAAATCAAAGATATTCAAGATATTCGTCAAGCTACAGCGTGGCTGTCGATTAATTTGGTATCGCAAAGGGATATTGTCATGTTCATTAGGTGCGTTTTTATGAAACCTCGCCAGCCAGTGGTTGCCAGTAGTTGCCAGTTGAGACACATTTCACATGCTAATTAAAACAACAACCTGCTGGCAACAACTCTTGATTTCTTCCGAACGGCTGGCTGGCGAGGTTTCAAAAAAACATGCCTATTGACAGCGAAATAAAATTGAAAGTGGTGGAAGATTGCCGCGTATCTCCAAATGAGATAGCTGGTCAGTACAGCCTCGCTCTTTGCTGGGTTCCTGGTAAATATTATATCCCAGGGAACTATGCAGCAGACGAACTACCAAAACTACGCCCTCCTCTGACATGGCGTGGATAGTATAAGTCTGCACAACGTGTATGCACCACTACGTTGAACAAATAATTCATGGGGATGCAGTAGACCAAGCAAGTCATAGATGGAGACATCCATATGATATTGTGAGGCTGCTACGTTTCCAACTCTAGATACAAGAAGATACAAGGAGCCCCTGCGCAACTAGATGCACCCGTCCGATTTTGTACGTGTCAGTACCTAATTGTATTGCTGAAATATGTTATTGTCTATCAGAAAAATGCACATCAATGTTCCAATAATGGAACTCTCTACTGATAACGGTGAGCTCCATATGACAATTCAAACGGCAAGATATAACATATCCTCATTAGCGTTGCAACAATCTAACGAAAGATGGCGTGGTCTTGACAACTGTAACCATACAAAACAGACATAGCCAGGGAAAAAGTCGGAGCAGGACAAAGAGCCTGTTAAATGTCAGCATATACCGATACTCTTGTCGGAATATTTTTGTCGCAGTTGCATGGGCTAGGAAGAGGAGGTAACACCTTTCTACCTACTATTTAACTGCCTAGCGCAATCCTCGATTAGAAAGCAAACTCTAGGAGAGTATATACTTTATCGGAGAGTTTGCGGATATTGCCGAAACGGATATCAGTAAAATGCCTCCAGAAGTCAAAATGGTTCATAGAGTAGCGGAAATAATCGATTCTACTATCACAATTGACCTAACATGGTCTAAGTATGTTTCTCCGTATGTAACGAATAATTGCCACCTAAACTAAACTAACCTACCTTCCATAATTGTCAAAAAAGAAGAAAAGTTATTTTATAGAAACAATTTTCTTTTTGTTCATTGACAAACACCTTTCTTCACTCTCCTGCCTTGCAATTGTACTAGAACTAGACTACTGCAATAGTGAGCGTAAAAAGTAAGTTAACACCAATTATGTTTTCATTTGTCTTTGGAGTTTGGAAAAACAAAAGTTTAAGTACATTATCTATTAAGTGTTTTATGCTGACGAAATGGAATACGTTTTGTTATTGTTATTTCCTTATCAAACACTTTACAGATTGTTTTCTCAAGACCCAAAAGAAAAAAAAGATTAGTTTTGCAGTTACGTTGAAAATGTGACGGAGATTTCTAACAAATAAATAATTCCAATTCTATGTATTTTCGAAACTGATAACAACCCAAACCATAGACATCCTCCCAATGAATCACTGTCACCGTTAACAATAAATTGATTATTCCATTCCTGGAGACTATGAGTACGAGATCCTGACTCACTGCTTGCAAACAAAATTAAAAAAAAACACCCTGTTCTATTACAAAAATGCATGTAATCACTCAAAATTTGAGTGATTTAAATTTTTCCAACGAACCATTAAAATTGCAAGCATTTTGGTCACGATGTAATTAATGTCAGACTGCTTCATGTCTTCATTTAAATTCATTTGTCTTAAAATGATCACAATCTATGAGTCTGACCGGATCCCATAATCAGAAATCATTTTGTCGTCTCGATTCGAGGCACAACAAGAACTGAACAAAAGAAATTTGTTGATATTTTTAGAAAGAACAAAATAAATGCCATTTCACTGAGTTGGGCGGGTATGACGCAAACAAATAAATTCATTCAATATATCTATCGAAATTCGAAACAAGCAAACACAAAAAACGGTGAACAGAGGAGAGAACAAGTGCCACTGTCGCCGTTGTGGTCATTTTGTTGGTAAATACTCGCACGCGAAAGAATTTTCGTTGGAGGCGGGTGAATCAGTTCATTTAAAAATATTATTGTTTATAGTGGCAAGTTAGTGTAATCTTTGCGGAGTACATATATGAAATTGTTGAATAATGGAAGCAACAACAAGGTGATTAGATAAATGAATATACGTACACGCGGCTGCTAGCTCAAATTTCGATGTAATTGTAATGATTTGGAAAAGTTCCCCATTGCTTCTGGTAGGTATGGGTGATAAATAATTTACTGCAATTCATGAAAACAAGTAGGTGCTGGGGAATGCGAAATTGCGTCATCTTTGTTCATTCAGAACTTTGAAAAATGGAAACGTCATTGTGGAATGCAGCAAATGTTTACTTTCTGATTGCACTTCAGTTCGGGGCGTACAGTAAGCCATCTTTACTGTGCATATGAATGACACATGACATTTTGTATAGTGTCTTAAAGACTGTGATTGTTCCGCAAACAAATCAGTGATTGGCATATGTCACTAGAAATATAGATAGTAATGTTGTTGAGATGACTGATGAAAAAATAATGGTCTGACAGGAGTGACGATGCCGCTAATTAAGACAACGACTGTTCTTTTGCTCAATGACCCGACGACGTTTGACACGAGCAGATTTTTTTTAACACAGCATACTTAGACATATACCACAAGCCCCCAGAAGGTCACAATCCGCATCAAGGGCAAATTTAAAAACATCACGCTAATCGGACTCAACCCCGCACAGAGAAGAGAGAGAGAGATGACGCATTAAAAGAAGCGTTCTACGATCCTTTCAAAAAGACGTATACGCTAAGTCACAAGTGCTACAAGTACGATGTAAAAATTGTTCGTGACGACTTTAACGCCAATATTCGAAAGGAGGGCATCCTTGGCTCTACAGTCGCAAAGTATGGTCGACAAAACGAAAAATTAGCAACGGATTCTGGATTATCGGCTTTGATGTAGAGAATCTGCTCTACTGTTTGACGCTGGTAATAGTGTCAATTTGTCTTCGGGAAAAATACGGAGGGTAACCGAAACAGTATACCCCCGCCTATTGTCTTTGACAGTTTGTATGTTGTGAGAAAGAGAGACTGATGTCGAGCAGAATCGGGTGATCGAAGCAATCTACCCTACTGCTTTACATCGAAGAGGGTGACGATTGGTTTTTATTCTATAGGTAAATTGCGTGTTGAGATTTCAGTGAAGCCAGTTCCATTTTGTAACGAGCTTGCTGATGCAGAAAATATCGGTACGGGCCAGGTCGCTCAGTTCCTCAAAGAAGCCATGCGCAAGGTGGCAAGAGCTGGACAGGAGCAGAGGAGGTGATTCCTCTTTCTCCTCGTCCATGCAGCTCATTTAGAAATCGTTATAGGGTACTCCCATTCTGTGGGCGTGTCTGCCTATCAGACAGTATCCCATTAATATTCCCACGACGGAGCTAATTTTGTTTCTATTAATACAAAAGAGTTTTCTAGTTCATTTGGCGTCTAATTTCGGCCAAATTTGTCTGGATGTTATGCAGGTGCTAATACTGTTCCATCTATTGTTAGTGATTTTTAAAGCTTCCTCGAGAAGTAGGGATTTTACTGATTGCAATGGAGCGTGCGGTCTTTCCCTAATATCAGTTATGTGAAGGCCGCTGCCTTGTCTGGCTATAGTTCATCGGCCTTGCAGTTACCAGGAATGTCACTCTGACCTGGAACCCAGCACAGGGTAACTGAACATCTATCCGCAATCTCGTTAAGAGATTCCCGGCATAGTTTTACCAACTTTGATCTGGTTGTTGATGTATTCAAGGCTTTTATGGCTGCCTGGCTGTCTATATAAAAAGTGATAGCTTTCCCATCTATCTCATACATGGTAAGTCGGTATGTTTCGCTTAAGCATCTAAGAAGTGAATCCCTCTCTCACATAACCAAGGAAATTCTGATGGTGTAGGTATACAAAACTTTAATAATTATCCCGTTTCCGCTGTATGGTGGAGAATCATATGGACCTTGTCGAAAGCGGACGAAAACCTCTTGGGATAGTGTTGCCATTAGAAAAATTGATTTTCGGTAAAAATCTGAAATTTGACCGAATTCGATTTTGTTAAATTCGGTCAAAAATGTCGGTCAAAAATCTTAACCTTGTAATATCATTAAAAAAGGTAATAGACTAATAATAAATCTCCACTAATGCATTATAAAAGTTATCCCAGTGATTTTTGCATCGCCCTTCTAAAAGCAAAAGTTATGAATAGAAGCTGATCTTACTGAAGATTCACTAACGGGTCCAATGAGGATGGATCGATGTTGAAAGTTAGCCACCAAACTTTGAAGAGTCGACTTTGAAGGGTCCCGGCACGTTTTGATAATAAAATTTTATCATCTGGACATGTTGCTCATTTTATGGTGATTTGGCATCAGTGACTGAGTAATAAGCACCAGATTAGACAGACGCGACCAAAACAACATGGTCGCCACATGCTGCCAACGTCGAACCGTCCCAATTGAAAAACCCGTAATTTTGCACCGTTCTTGTTTATTATATTAGTTTTTATTTTAAGCTTTGGCTCAGTGGTTTGTGCTGGACTACTGTGCGAGGGGTCCCACGTTCGATCGATCCTCGGAAAAAATACAACATCTTAAGGTTTTTCATTCGCCCCAAAAATAAAACTCACACAAAGGAATGGTTATGAGAATCTAGACTAGAGAGTCTACACGCCTGTTGCGCCAACTATTTATTTATTAATATTTTATTTTTCATTCAATAAGAAATATTGAGAAAATTTAAGCCGTTTAGATTTATTTAAAGAGCAAGTCTGGCTGGATAATGCGGGGAACACAAATACTCTTAAACCTCGAATGCAATCTGGTTATAATGCGGATTTGGATTTTTCTTCGACCGCCTGTTTTTTTCGAAAATGAGAGACATTTTGTTTCATAGCGAGTTCAAAGTTGAGGAAACGTCGCGTACAGGTGACCTGTACGTCCTTTAGATCGCGGCACGACGCACGCCAAGGGCCTCTTGAAATCGAAACCAGTTGCTTACAAATTAATGACAGTTTAAAATAACACGAATTGTCAAATGCTACAGCATAGATCCCAGTAGTATGTAACTTGTCACTTGAGGTTTCACAATTGAGTTTTTAGATTTCAAATAAAGCTACCTATGTTCGTTAGGTTATTTTCTTGTTTGGTGTACATTTCATTTGATGGAAAGATATTTGGTAATAAACTGGGAATTCGGTCAAATTCGATCAAAAATAATTGTATTTCGGTCAAAAAGCATTTCACCGAATTCAAAGATTTTCTTCGGTCAAAACACTTCGAATTCGGTCAAATTTGACCGAAATTATGTCAAATTGACATCCCTGCTTGGGATGCTTTGAGCGGAAAATTCTTAGACTGATATTCGGTGTCGGTCCAGTTTGTATCGAAGGAGAGTCTAAAAGAAGATCTGGCTGGGACTAGGAACTGATCTGGCTGGAGGATCTTATAAGCGCCATTTAAAATTAAAAAATGGACCAGAATTTCCCAAAAGATCCAGAATGACTAAATGAATTTCCGATTTTTGAAATTTTAAAAAGGGCTTTCGACTGGGCACAATCGTCTGAAAAATGGTTACGCTATTGCATATGATAAAGATAAGGGCGATTCTGATGTTCAAGGTAAAATCTGTCCTGAAATCCAAAATTCCGTCAGCTCCTCATGTTTAAACAATTTACTGCAAACTTATACAAGTACATAAAAGCAAAAGAAAACATCATCTGGTGCTCTAATTTCGCAACAACCAATAATAACGGCAGCGCGTACCACTCATATCGAACAACGCAACACATTCGTAGGTACATAGCATAGCAACAAAACAAAATGAATTGAACGTCGAATATTTTACCTATACGAATATGGATAAAACGTGCGCCATGTGCAAAAAAGGAGAATCATCTCGCGATCGCTTGTATGTACACCAGAGCCCTCTGTTGCTTTCACTCCGCTCTATTCGTGTTATCTCTTTGCCACTATATATAATCATGGTGTGGCATACTTTTTAACACCCGAAAAGTCTCATTACCCAGGCGCTTAACTGTTTTTTTGTTGTCTGTTCCTCTATGTCTGTGTATGTAAAACGCATCTCTGACGCCAATGACAATTATATTCTTTATGCTCTTTCGTTGTTGTTATTCGCATTGACATCGTTTTGCGTGTAAACGACAACAAACAAATGCGCGAGGCGAATGCTGGGAGGCAGAAAAACTAACGCTAATGATGCTTACAACAGTACAGCAGCGGGGTAATCAATTGAAAACGGTACTTATATGAGAAGCACGTACCGCACAAAATCGCATAAGGAAGGGGTCGATCATGGATTGTATGTCGTCATGGTTTTTTCTACTACTTCACATCGATCTTATACAATGTGGCGCTGCGCTGTAGTGATTCACTTACATTATGTATTTTCAAATGAAGAAGTGGCAATGGCAACTTGACGATAATGTCAAGTTGAAGAAAAAATTTACATTGAAAAGCTAGTTGGTATTTCTGGTTACGCATAAATAGATACGTAATGCAACTGTTGACATTTAGCAAACAAAGTCAATTGTTTTTGTGAGCAAAACAAACACAAATGAATTTACTTACCAGCAACCCGGTTTCGACATTAGGAATCAGGATGATTTTGGAGCCTTCCATTAAGCCATTCTCTTTTAGTGTTCCATCCTGTAGTTCTCTGAAAATAAATAATTAAAGAGAAATTGACATTAATAGGGATATAGTAAAACAAAAAATTAATGTGCTACGCTTTATTAAAAACGTACCAAACAAACAAAAGTTTAATCAATCAATGAACTTAAATCTAAACAATGAAAACCTAACTTCACATAAACACGCCACATCCTTGCCATCACTTTAGAAAATAGATCCGTCAGAAAAAGCAACTACTCGAAGCAGTTAAAATATTTACAAAACTCCGGAACTGGCAGCCTAGAAGAGCTAAATTCCACTTTAAACCCCAACCACAATACAGGACGGACGTATAAACCGCATTCACATAATACCCCAATAAAATAAGGCCATTGTGGATTTTAAATCACATGTGGGTATACAAGGAACAAACTTGCTGACAAAGCCGCAAAATCTTGAAATAATGTTCTCACCTTTCATATAATTTTAAAGGTGGATCTATAGATAAAAAAAGATCATCAAAGATTAAGGTGTACCGCCTTTTGAAAAGCCAAATCACTACCCAAAAATCAACTTCTACGAACGAACGAATATTCGCAAGTTTGACATGAACACTTTTCTAGGTCGCGGCAGTTTGCGAATTTCAGCCATCAGTTTCTACCCGCAATTTCTAGTTTGAGGTTAAGTTCGAACGAATGTTTTATTCGCTACTTTGTGGAACGCGAATTAAATGATGTGGATTGCAAATAAACTTTGACAATTCGCGCCAGCGGTGTTTTCTTTCGCGGCAAAAAGTTTGGAATTCGAAATTTCGTTATTTAAACTGTTTATAAACTTGTTTTCTTAATACTTGATGGCATAATAAAATGTGAAATTTTCTGTTTATAAATGCATAAAAAGTGGTTCGTTCGCATTTCATCAATTCGTTCGTTCGCTCCCATGTGAATGGTCCTAAGGTGTACCGACTTTTGAAAAGCCAAAGTTACCGGAATCACTACGCAAAAATCAACTACCTACTAACGAACGAATATTCGCAAGTTTTGTCAGTCCGTTCACCTGAACACTTTTCTTGGTCGCGGCAGTTTGCGAATTTCAGCCATCAGTTTCTACCCGCAATTTCTAGTTTGAGGTTAAGTTCGAACGAATGTTTTATTCGCTAGTTTGTGGAACGCAAATTAAATGATGTGGATAGCGAATAAACTTTGACAATTCGCGCCAGCGGTGTTTTCTTTCGCGGCAAAAAGTTTAGATTTCGAAATTTCGTTATTTAAACTGTTTATAAACTTGTTTTCTTAATACTTGATAGGATAATAAATTATCCTCCTCTTGGAATAATAAAATGTGTAATTTTCTGTCTATAAATTTATCATCAATTCGTTCGTTCGCTCCAATGTGAATGGTCCTTAACCATCACTTCATTCAATGAGCTAAATAATTCGACTAATTTCTGACACTATCGTGGCTGTCAAAAAATGGTCCTATGCTTGATTTTTTTACATTTTCTTTTGCTTGGACCTTAATTTCAATTAATGCCTGGGTAATTTTACATTTTACATTTTACTTTTGTATGGGATATTTAAGATTGCTAAGAATTGTATTTTTTAATATTTTCTGAATTTATTAAAAAGACAACGATAGTACTTACAGGTTAAATAAAATTATGTATTAGTGAACATAATATTTTGAAAGGCTACATGAAATTTGGCCCCAATGAAAAATGGCCCCAAACTAAGAATGAAAAATCACCCCAAAATTGGGGCTGTTTTTCATAATGAAATAATACCCCAATTTCAAATATGAAATAAGGCCCCACTGCGATGATATAAGGCCCCAAATCTGACGGTAAACCCAAGCAGGGGGGTTGCAGGGGGGCAGCATGCCACCCCCATACGTTTTCGTTCTTTTGGGGTATTATTTCATAATGAAATTTTACCCCTAACTGAAAAATGAAAAAAGGCCCCAAAATATGAATTGTCACCACAATTCGCAGAATTTTACGCAATTTTTTGTTGTTGTTGCCTTTCATGTAAATTTTTGGGGTGATTTTTCATTTTCAGTTTGGGGCCAAATTCATGTAGCCATGTAGCCCGAATAGTTGAGCATATACACTGGCCACCGCTAGGAAAAGGCCATTACGATTTTCACTCTTTATACCTGTTGGAAATTTTGTACCAGGAAAATTTTACTACCTGGGAACAGGTACATATTTTCCCAACAGTAAGTCATAAAATTAAAGAGTAAATAAGAAACGACGGCTGTAATTTCCCAAGATCAACCAATGAACTACTACTTGAAAAGCGTATAAGAAGATGCGCCACTAGGATGAGGCCATTGCGAATATATTTCGTTGCACGAGCGATCTTTTTCAAAGTTTTGTTAAGAATATTAAAAAAAAAAAAAGCGTTGAAAAGAACTGTTATTTAGTTAAAAAAAATAGGTTCCGGAAAGACTTTGTCAGCGACAGAAAGAGAAAAAATAAATGCTTTCAAGGAGTTAGGACTTTCAGGCCGAGAAATTGCAAGGAGGCTAAATAGAAGTAAGACTGTTGCAAACAGCTATCTTGCGGGTCCACTATGGGAAAAATCAAAAAAGGTGCACGGCAGAAGCGACAACATTGCGAGAAAAGCGCTTACTTCTACGGCTTGCCTCAAATTCTACTCTACTCTACTACTACCACCCAACAGTGGAGTATCATCCAGCATAGCAACGGTCCGAAGGATAATACGAAAAAGTGGTAGAGAAGAAAAAGTAAAAAGAAACCTGTTTAGAGGCAAGTACACAAGGAGCATCGAATGAATTTTTGACGATTTGACGTAGACGTTGGTTCGACTACACCTACTCTTCATCTGCGCAGCTTTGGCAAAAATAGTTGGATCTATTTTTTATTTGCAGAGCATGACTCTAATTGCACAGTGTCTTGTGTTTACACTAGTTATAATGCGGATTGTGATCCCTAGGTCGTTAGCTGCAGTACACCACTCTGCCCGGCTTGGAATTGGGAATAGAATGTTGATATCAATATTAAAGCCATTATAGGGAACTATACAATCCGATGTGGCTGTGAAGCTTTCAAAGTTATAATATTACCTATCCATTATATTTATTGTGTTTAATATCACCGCATGTCCTGTCCATAGGTGTGGTGGTCTACTAAAAGGGTGGATTCTCTCAATCTGAGAGTTCCTTTTGTGGCAAAATCTTTGATGAACAAGCCCAGGGGAAGGATATGAAGAATCATGTCCAGCCCTGCTTGTGGCGCACTTTTCACAACATAGCACATTCATTCTTTGTCCTTTCTTCAACACTTATTTTCCTATAAAATTTTAAGATTAGAATGAAGCCGAGATATTTCTCCTCCGGTGATAGATCTATTGTGGTGCTTTCTAGCATTAAGACGCGCTTAACTCCAATACCTAAACCGTTCTGTTTAGCGCAGACAGAGAGCTCTTTAAGAGCGGATTCCATTTCAGTTCACTGATTGTTGGCAGAAATATTACTAAATCGTCCCAATAGGCTACAATTCTTATAATATTTTAGAATAAAGATTCCTTTTGATTTTGTTTACTGTAAGATACCAAAGCACTTCGCCTTGTGACGTATCCCTTGTTGTCTTTTTTTTACAGAACTAAGTCGGATAGCTGAGTTGATGGTCTTGCAGTTAAGCATGTTTTCGACCCAGCTAATGGGGAACCCAAGTCTTCCTGAGGTCTCATTATTGCGTCAGCGATAGTGAACACTTTCGACTTCAGAGAATAGACAATTACCCTGACCACACTACATATGTAGTGCGCTTTACAGCGATTTGCCTTTAAGGTAGGTGTTGTACTTCACATAGGTTTTGGGATTTAATTATACCTCTGATAATGAAGGTTGATGGGTCGCTTTATGGTGTTTTGCAAAAACGACGGACTGATTGGTCCATAATATTCAGCGGTGGTTGGATTTCCCTGGCTTAGAAATAAAAACCACCCTTACCTGCCCGTATTTGCTAGGTTTGTCGTTTGTACCGTGTATGTAACTCCTAAATCTAGTAACTTTTCCAGACGATCTTCGTCAAAAAAATGTATCTCTATTACATATGCATATTTAAAGACATATTCTGGCTCAGATAAAAATTATGAATCTTCTAGAATCTAGATTATTCAGGCTTTTTAGGGGTGAACCAAATTCAAAAATTTCGTTTTAGATTTTGTTGCATTGGATTTTATTTCAAGGGACCTTGAATATCTCATTCTTGTCTTTTAACTTTCGAAAACCACGTCCTTCAGGCAATCGCTAAAATACTGCGGCCTGGTACGAGTTATTTTTGTTTCGAAAAACGCCAGCGATAATAATAAAACTTGTTAAAAACAAATTTATCTTCAAAACACGATTCATGAGTACTCCTATTTTTGGCACAACTGAAATGGGCCTACACTTCGATGCCGTATTAGAAAGGCTGATTTTGGAAAAAGATAAAGCTTCCACAAGTAAAGTTTCGTAAAATCTCTTCTCTCTGCGGAGATTTGTATGCGAACTCCTCGTCAATTATTCACTTCAAGGGTATTCAATATCTGATGACAATTTTTATTTTTTTTTTAATGAAAGTTACCCACACAGTTACTCTTACGCTCGTGATATCACTTTCACTTATCAATAAATTTCACTCCACTGTCAAATTTAGATCTATACACTGGCAATGTTAAACTGCCTACCTATACCAATCGACCGTCAATTCGATGAGAACCATTCACTTAATTCGTCTTAGGGCAAAACTAAAAATACATTGCGCCTTAGGTTAGGACTGTCACAGTCACTGTGCATATGTGAATAAAGTGAATGGACGCTCTATATGAATGTTGAACTCTGCGATTGAGAATCCTGTCTCACGCCCAAAACGACAAAACAAAAGAGGCCTGCAACTGCTATCCGAAAATAATTCACTCATACACCTTTAACCTTATTGTCACACCAGTGTCGCCCAGCGCCCAGGTGAGAATGAGAACTGGGAAAGGGAAACTTTCCTTAATCGTGCGATGATTTCACATTAACATAACAGCCACAAGGCGGCTTTATAATAGATGCAATTGATGAAGGTTAAGACAACACTCTATACGAGTAACTCGCGCACTTCAGTTTTGCTCTTGAAAGCCCGCTCTTTGGTGGTCAACTTTTTGGTTTTATTTTTTTTCTCGATGAACGAAATTTGGCAACATGGCCCAAAAGTATACAAAAAGCCATTATTATCATCATTCCACTACCACACAAGAGAAGAATAGGTAACAATAGTGAATGTTGGATTTGGAAGGTGGAGACAGTGAAAATTGTTTCATGGTTACAGTTACCGAAAATTTGGATTGTGTGTTCGTCGTTGTGCTGTGCGGCATAAACTTTCATAAAAAAAAAAGATTTCGTCATAAAAGAGAAACAAATAAAGACGCATAGCAAACTGCAACAACAACGACGACGACGACGCGTAATAAAGCCAACTGAATAAACTGGTTTCTAATGTGTTTATTCGATGACGAAGCAACAGCCACCGCTTTGTTGTATAAAACACGGATTACCTATAAAAAAAAAATTAACATTCACGACGACATTGATTTGAATTTTCAGACCCGGAGGTTGAAGGTGTATGCGTTTCGAATTTTGGAAATGGATGACGAAAATGTGGCAATTTTTGGTGCAATGTTTGTCATCATCGTTGATGGCTTAAAGAGTAGGACGAATGAGGATCCGAGTTACGCAAACTTGGTGCTAGCTATTTCAGGGTACCAAATATGACACTAATTGGTCTATTGGTGCAGCTAATGGGAGTGAAATTACCATTTTATTTTTTGTTTTATTGAGTGTTTTACGTCATAATCGTGGGGTTTCTGACATTGTTTATACCCGGGGAAATATCCAACTAAAAAGTACTTTTTTTTTACGAAATTGACATAATTTTTCATTATCTGCCCCAGTTCTTATCAGCACCTCGTGATCCATAAAAAGAGTAATTGCTGGTTTGCAAGCATTGAAACGGAGGCGGCAAAGATGGATCTAGCTAAGGACAAAACGAAGAATGTGCTGTCATCGAGAAAGGACAAAACGTCACAGTGGACAGATTTAGCTTTTTCTACCTATAGGATCGACAATTACATCGCAAAACGACATCTGCCAAACGAAGAGTCACTCTTGCCAACTGCTGTTTCTTCGGGCTAAGAAGGCATCTACGAAGTAAAGCGCTCTCTCACAGAACCCAGGAAATATTGTACAGGTCCTTAATTTAATCGAAAGACCTTATTGAGAGCTGATGAAAACCTTTCGGCAGCTTTGAGAGAAAGATTCTTCTTGATTTTCGGTCCAGTTTGTATCGACGGAGTGTGGAGGAGGAGATTCAACGCCGAACTTTATGGGATATATAGCGACGTTGAGCTAGTCAAAAAGCTCAAGATACAGCGACTGAGATGGCTGGGACACGTGGAGCGAATGGACAACAACGCACCAGCCCGTCGAGTCTTTAATTCCACACCTAAGGGATAACGAAGCAGAGTAAGACCTCAGAAGGCAACTTAGGTGGGGCGCACAACTTCGTGTGTGTAACTGGAGGCAGGTAGCTAGGACCGTACTGGCTGGAGGGACTTTTTGTTGGTGAGCGCTATCTAAAGTAAGTAAGTAAGTAATTGAAAATTTTTTAGTGACCTTATGTATAGACGTTACAATCTGTACGATTTGCGGGCTATAGGTCAAAGATAATTTTTTTATATTTGCGACGTTTCGGATGTGATTACGTCCTTCATCAGGCGGCAAGAAACAAGAAGATTTACATTAAAAAGGTTACAGCCAAGAAATACAAATCAATACAAATAATTTTCATAATGATATGAAATAATTTAAAATAATTATGTAATAGGAAAACACTACATCTAATATCGGGCGAAGATCGATGCTTTAGTAGGTAAGTCTAATTTAACATTATTCCGACTGAAAGCTGAAATTTAGAATACATATAGAAAAAGTTGCAGGAGTGTATTTTGGTAACAAGTTCCCTGCTTGGGTGCGCCAATGGTATTACAGCTTCTCGCTTACCCGCAAGATTGACGCCGGTACTTCCAGTAATTTTACCAGCTTTTAACGGGTTAAGGCTTAACTACACTTTTTGCACTTTTTTACTTTTTGACTTTTTTTCCGAATGTAGTTAAGGACCATTCATGAGAACGACCAACTACCTACGAACGAACGAATATTCGCAAATTTTGACAGTCCGTTCACATGAACACTTTTCTATTTCGCGGCAGTTCGCGAATTTCAGCCATCAGTTTCTACCCGCAATGTCTAGTTTGAGGTTAAGTTCGAACGAATGTTTTATTCGCTAGTTTGTGGAACGCGAATTAAATGATGTAGATTGCGAATAAACTTTGACAATTCGATCCAAGGGTGTTTTCTTTCGCGGTAAAAAGTTTGGAAATCGAAATTTCGTTATTTAAACTGTTTATAAACTTGTTTTCTTAATACATTTTGATGGGATAATTAATTGTCCTCCTGTTGGAATAATAAAATGTGCAATTTTCTGTTTATAAATTCATAAAAAGTGGTTTGTTCGCATTTCATCAATTCGTTCGTTCGCTCCAATGTGAATGGTCCTTTACGCCTTTATACCGACTTTTTCATCCAAAATTCAGCTACCACGACCGTTTTCACGCTTTTTGAGAAAATTTACAAATTTTGTAATTTTTTCTAGTGCTCAACACAGTTTGTAATGCGACCTTTAACAACAACTTGAAAGAGATATGTTTCTCGCATAAAGAGTTCTGACAGAATTTGACGACATTCCCTCATCTGATAGCTCAGTCTTTTGTGGGTATAAATGTAACATAAGATCCCAGCACATGTTTTGGGATTTTACCTTCCTCAGATGTACCCAGTTTCCTGGAGTTTTCATTGCGTCTACAGTTCCTCGTTATAGGATACGGAGGTTATTTTTGTTTTTATATATGACTTTCACGGCTTGACCTGTTTTCTTTCTCTAGTGTGCTGAATTCTTTGAGGTTGGGATGCCCTATTCCGCAGAATGGTTTATAATCTACTAGCTGAACACCCGCCGGCTTCGCCAGGCCTTTTTTTGCTTTTTAACATTTTTTTTTATTTTTTTTTTTTGCTTATCAATTGATCACCGTAATTAAAATAAATAAATAAATAGGCGGCGCAACAGGCGGTAGACACCCAAGGCCTAGCTTCTCGCAACCATTCGTTTTGTGTGAGTTTCTATTTTTGGAACGAATGGAAGGGACCTACAATTTTATGCCGAGTCCGAACGGCTGAATTGAGGAGCTTTTTCAGGACAGTCATACTCTCGGATGTTTGTCAGACGTTCGCGAGAGGTGGCGCAGTAGAAAAAACCTTAAGATGTAATTAAGATGATGAGATGATCACCGTAATTACCGACATTTAAAAAAAATCAACTCTATTGGTTGAAAATTACAGGAGACAGAGGGAAACATATAGTTTTTTCCACTTTGTTTTATATATATAGAGATGTAAGTTGACCATTTCATTACCCCCTATCCCCACATGGCCTGGTCAGGTACTCAACAGAAGGTCACGCTCTTCCTTCTATCCAATTTGTTATTGTACATTGCAACTACAAATTTGTAATGCCAATTTTTGTTTCAGCAAATACAAGTAAGTGTCTTTAAAAATTTGAACAACTTGTTTATCAAAAGTCCTACAAATTACCATTTCACCAGAAATTCCGTAGACTTGTGATTTACAGCTTTTTTCAACAAGTTTTGTGGGTGGCGTTCATCAAACGAAGTACTACATTGTTTAATTATGACTACAGTAAATAAATTGTAGCATCTATAATAAGAAAAAGAAATTGTATCGGTAGGTTTTCCGATGCGCTCGCCCAGGATCAAAATATTAAGGAATGGACAACATCTTGCGTGAACTCAATTCTTAAAGAGTTTGCGGAAACAATGATTGGAAGTATTTACGGGATGTTGTCCTCCATTGCCAATTACAAGCAAGCCAGTATAAAATTGCTGTCTTGGAGTTGAATGTTGTCCAATAACAATAAAATTATTTCCTCTGCCTTGCCAATGTCTTAGTCGAAATTGTTCATAAAATTCCCAAAAAAAAACGTAATTTATACGTTGTCGGTAGACTTTTTTTTCGGGAATTCAAAATGAATTCTTCGTTTTCACTATTAATAAAATGCTATGTCTTCATCGCCAATACATTTTCAAATGAAATGTGATTGCAAAACGACTTGTAAGTGGAGTTACAGGCGATCTTTCTCTTGTAAAATTATCCCACATTTTGTACAAATTTTGTAATTTAATTTTTCTTCGTGAAACGCAAGTCCACAAAAACTGTGAAAGTTCCAAAACTTGTTGCCTGTAAAATACAAATAAATTATTGTAATGGTGAAATAAAAACTAAAATGCTTTCACAAATTTAAATTTGTTAAAACAACGAAAAATTGTTTAATGCCCAGAGTTTGGTGAAACAAAATAAATCAAAAACTCGCAAATTTTGTTGAAAAATGTTTGAAAATACAAATTTGTAAGTTGGTGAAATAGGCCACAGGTTATGGTAAATTATGTACGTCATCGGAGCACTCGCTCGATGGAAACTATCGCAGCTTTCAGTGCAAGTGTGGTGGAAGATTCCTCCGCGTTGTCACATTCTGGGCACATACAGCACATTATGGCATATCTTGCAATTGGACTTGTATCTTCATTCTTATAAAGTTCAACTGACTCAAGAAGTGTAGCTTGTGGACCATGGAGTAGCCAGTATATATACGTCGATTGGTTGTTCGCCGATTGATTTTTCAAGGCTCTTTTCTCGCTCGGGAAATATAAAATATAAAATATAAAAATAGCTAAATTGTTGTATCTACGGGTTTGAAACCTCACAAGTGATTGTGGAGAAGCCATTTGATTCGCAAGAATTGACAGGTGTGCGTTGTGATGTGGCTGTGTCATTGGCCCGTAGTTTTTTCGGAAACGAAGGAGTGACTTTTACCGTCAATTATCAGAATAGGTATTGGGCGTATGCTTAGCGCTTTTGTTTGCCCAGCAATTATTGAAAACTTCGATCTGAGCGATATGTGGTTCCACAATCCATACAACCCTACCAATGTTAGCTTTATCTTAACGAAAATGCCCAGGTCGCGCAATTTCGAGATTTGGTGATGTCAATTCTCCGTATATAATCCACTTGGGAAGACATTTTTGCTTTCTCCTGTCAGGAAGAGATCCTGCACTTCGATTTTGTCAATTGATCAAGTGACTACCACTTGGGCCAACTGAGCGATGAGTAGGTACAAGTCCGCCAACTGGTGATTAGAACGATTGATCGCCGAGACTTCTTTCTGTGGGTCTATATATTGTGTATGTCAAACTCTTGAGCGGTTGAAAACCAACCTTCGTCAAGTCATGGCTGAGGTATCAGCGGAAAAGTAATCGAAAATTGACTCGTGCACGTGGTCACGTAGTAGACATTTAAATAATGTTGTAACACATTTTATGGCCAAGTACCAATGAGTGTAAGATCAAGAGCCAATTACTATTCACTTGAGCATCTTACAACCGCCAACCTTGTAATGGACAGATATTAACAACGATGAAGAACTTTTGCAACAGAAATGTTCATGGAACATTAAGAAAAGTTTTTACTCCTTGCGTTTCCGCCTTTAACCAATAAAGAGCCTATACTTTCATGAACTCTAGCAATGCTAATGTAATGAAATGAGTATTGAATGACATATCAGATCAGCAGAAATTACAATCCACTTCCACACACTTGCAACGCATTCCAACAAGCCGCAAATTACACTAACACACATAACATAACTTATATATGACACAGCCTCAACAGAAGAAGACAAAGAGAACAACTAAAACGAAATATTTATGCCAAAAACGGGTGCATTTTGTATCAAACAATGAAACTTGATAATGAAACGGGCACTAATCGGGTGTCAGCCATAATTTAAATCCACAAAACAAGTTCCTCAAAGAAAAGCAAAACCAATTTACAATCAAACACATGACATTAACAAATAAAACGCAACAGGGCAAATAATTTATTGTGCAAACTGAACCCATTGCACGTGTCTTAGGCAAGACATGCAAGAATTTATTATTTGCCAACATTTTTTAATTCTTTTCCATAAAATGCAATCGAAGAACTTTCCTTCAATTCCAACTGTTGCTGTTGCTCGAAAAACTTGTATATTATGCTTATGCACTATATTCTATTGTTGCACACTATAAATGAGCAGAGCACACCTGTACTCTGGTGACTCTGGCTGGCGTTGAAGCAAAAGGTGAACTTCTTGTACAAAACCGAAAACATCAGCGCAAATGCACATACGGTGAGGGTATCTCTTACATAGAGCTAAAATAAAAAAAAAATGTTTTTTTTTTCTGTTAACCTGCCGTTTATACCTGACGAAGGTCTCTTTATCCGTTTCCTCTGATGGTTTTTTTTTTTTTGAAAAGGGTGTTATGCATCTATGAAACACAAAAAGGTTCCCACTTTCAAAAGGGATGTTGTACTCGTCCGTGGTAGATATATATAAACATGGTGACTACACTGTGTTAGGTTTTATACATTTATTCCCGATGTAGATACGCATCTCTGTATAACAGCCCCTTTCCCGTACCTCTGCACATTTATGTATTGATCAAGGGAAACATCTTCGAGCTCTATTTTAGTTCTAAAAAAAAAAAAAAACACCATCAATGTTGATTCAGGTAGTACATGTGAGGGGCGTATAGAAGACCTACGCTATGTAGCTTTAGCTGTGTCATGTCTATAAACGTAGGTGTATTGTACGTGCAAACACATGGAATCCACCCTGCTGTAGCCGCGTGTGGTTTGCCAACAGATACATACTGGAGCGGTTGCTGCTTGGCTTTTCTAAAATTTTAAGTATTGATTAATTCTCTTAATCAAGAACAGCTTTTGCAAGTGTGTGCAGATGGTGTGGTCCTGCTGGGTATACTTGTGCTTGATTTTCACTGCGGGGAGCTGTAATACAGAGAAAGCCAATCGATGCAAATTTATCTACAGCAACTCTTGCTCGGAAGAAGATGGTGCGGAATCAATAAAATGAAAGTAGATATAAATAGAGTGCAACTTCCGTCAAATGGAATTTGTCATTATGAAATCGATACAACGGCTAGTTACAGCAGGTCTCTCGTATCAAACACAATCCGTTGTTATGCAGAAACTGTGGCATCGATTCCATACTTCACCAACCAACGTTTGTTATGTTTACTAATTTGGATCCGTTGGCATGTTGATCATTTGTTGCTAGGCCATAACCATTTGGCAAAACATTAAATCCAATTTGCTGGCAGTAACAAATAAAAAATTGATTTCTTCAAATAAATGGATAGGAGAACTTAGTTTGTGTGTACAAGACACTCCTAAAGGTTCTTTAGCATCTATATAAAGGTACATGGATGCATGCACGTATGGGTACGTATATGTTTTTATTTTCTATTAATAACAACAAGGCCATTGGTATACATTTATTGGTAAGTACGTAACACCTTTTTGTAATCAGTGGAAAAATTTAGTGAGCAATCATAGATCTGGTGCACGGGAGCGATTTGGAGAAGTATCTACCCCCTTTTTAGGTCATATACAGCTGAACGCAATTGGGCTCCGTCTGTGTAAGGATTTGTTATAAGCGACAGACTTACGTAAGAAGGCTTTGGACAAGAGGCCGCAGAATTTGTGCTATGGGTTTCATCAGACCATCCTCACAGTGCTCCTTGTTTGATCACGAGGAAGCACTTGCTTTCCACTAAGTAAAAGAAAGACCTTAAGACAACAAATACTATAAAGAAGCCAGTACAAATGAGGAAGGAAACCTTGACTACTATACTTCTGAAGATTCGATAATGACTACAAAGTCCAACTTGCAACAACACGCTTTTATGCAAAACGATCCATTCAAGCTAACACCTGACAAAAACGAAGTGAGAATAGCAGTGGGTTAATTCAAGTCCAACTGCTGGATCAGACGGCCAAACTTCCGCGGCAAAGCAGCGGGAGTTGGAGAGGAGGTTAGGTTTGGTTTATGGGTAGGTAGAGCAGGATGCATTCTGCTGTACCACAACATTTAGGTGTTAGCGTTGATATAGCCTCATGATCCTCATTCTTGTGGTCACCAGAAAGTTCCTCAATTAACAGAAGTTCGGGAAGTGACAGAGGAAGTTAGGTTTTTCCTCATAGACCTCTTCTTCTCCGCAGCCCCTACATATTTCGTCATCGTTTAATTCATTGTATGGTTTCTAAGAAGTTTATATCCTGCTAGAGTCCGTAACAACTTAAACCTGTCGAACTGCAGAGATTTCTTGTTCTGGCCTCTGTTATATACTGACCAAAGCTTCCTACTTCACACGTTGTTAATTTCTTAAAACGGTTGTTGGCTTTGAGACTGAAAAGTGTTTTTTTTATTATCAGCAGCATCACTTTCTCGAACTAAAAGAGCAGATACCGTTTAGACTACGCCAAATGAAGAGTTATTAGTCTCCTTAACATACGGCATATTCATACAGGATCCTGTCTACCGTAATGGAGCACCTCTCAATCCATTTTTAACTCCATTCCCACTTGATCAGATTCTGGTCTAGATCCATACTCATTCACCCCTATTCCCGTTTGTCGTAAACGCCTAATATTTCATTTCGGTTTTAAGTCAGTGTTTGTAACTTTTTTGAGAAAAACGATTTGGAATTGAAATTTGAAATTACAGTGAGCACATAGACAAGAAGCAAAATCTTTAACAAAAGTTCAAAAAAAATCTGAATATCAAATGAGTCGTATACGACAAACGGGAATATGGGTCTTCAGTATGGATCTAGACCAGAATCTGCTCCATGATTATCTTTTTATTAATTTAAAGGATACAACAGTATTTACAGAGACGAGCTAAACAAATGTTTAGTTAGGGCATTCGTGGCAAGCCTACGAAGTTCTGCAAAATGCAAGTGATGCTTCGTAAAGAGATATTTGATGTAAAAACAGAAAAAAGAAGACAGAAATCTGTTACCGTTTGCGTCGGTACAAAATAATAGCAGGGGACCTCTCTGGCAGCTAGACGAGCAGCAATTGACAATTGGTTCTGGTTGTGTTTAATTTAACTTTACAAAATGAACTAAAGGGTCCGCCATCTAACGTTTTTTTTTTTTTCAACTAGTGCTTATTTCGCGAATGGTAACACTTAGCTCATGTCTGATTTGACAGATAATTAGTTTTATCCTTCCGCTGAACGAATATGGTTGTGTATACGCTTGAACAACGCTGGGAAATATTGCGACATTACTTTGAAAATCATGGTAATGTTGCAGAATGTGTGCGAAAATTGCGTACGGATTTTGGAAGAAGAGAAGCACCGTCAGCTCCGTATGTTCGTTATCTTGTGAAAAAAGTGAAAGAAACTGGCATCCTCATCGATAAACCAAAGCGTGAAAAGCCAAAAACAGTGCGTATACCCAAAACGAGTCACTGTTTGGTGCGGATTTTGGTCCAGAGGCATAATTGGGCCATTTTTCTTCGAAAATGAGCAAGGAGTGGCCGTTACAGACAATGGCGATCGTTATCGGGCCATGTTGAATGAATTTTTGTTCACAAAAATTGAAGAGGAGGATATTGGCAATATTTGGTTTCAACAGGACGGCGCTACGTGCCACACAGCCGAAGCTACACTCGATGTTTTGCGCCCTGTTTTTGAAGATCGCATTATCAGCCGCAAAGGTGATATCGTTTGGCCACCGCGGAGTTGCGATTTGACACCGTTGAACTATTATTTGTGGGGTGCCGTAAAAGATAAGTGTTACGCCGACATGCCAGAGACAATTGACGCTTTAAAGGACAATATTCGTGAAGCCATTGGTGAAATACAGCTGCACACAATCCATAATGTGCTTAAAAATTGGACCGATCGTGTAGGCTACTGCATGGCCAGCCGAGGCAGCCATTTGAATGAAATTATTTTCCATTATTAACCGGAAGGATTGTACTTTCAAATAAAAAAATAAATTTGAGAAAATATTCAGTAGTTTTTTTTTTATAGCATTTTCAAAAAAAAAAAAAAAAGTTATTTGGCGGACCCTTTACATAATCAGATAATGGCACATACATTATTATTATATTAGGGATCTTCGAATTTTTACTTTAGTAAGATTGATTGAATTTATCCTTCTTTTGGTTGGTATAGAATAATCACATGACCAAAAAGGTACTGCATCAATCCTCAGTTTTGACATTTAGAATTTCAAATAGATATTTAGGCCCCGTTCCAAGTCCTCGTTCGTAACTAAATTAACAAGCATTGTTAGGATTTAAGGGATAAAGCAGAGAACCATATAAAAAACTTTTGTTAACACATACAACCGCAATCATTATATATGACTGCCCTAATAAAATGTCGCCATATCGCTTGCACGCGCAGGGTGACTTTAGTAACAACAAAATGTCGCAATTTCCTAAAAAAAAAAACTAAATAAATAATTATACATATATTAGGTATTGTCTTGGAACTAGGACCTAGTTGATAAGACAAGTTAACACCTTCGTTAACCTATTCCAGACAAATCTAGTCGACGTTCTGCATCAACTGAGTATCCCAACGTTGGCAATATTTCATCGGAGTGTCTATTCGCCCGTTCATTGTGACTGATTTTGTACTGAACTGACGTTCACCGATGTTCGGGACACGACTAAGTAATCAACGTAACGTAATCCTATATTCATTAAAAAAATTTTATAAATATAAAAGTTGGATCCTAAACGTACGGCATAATGTCCGAAAATGAATTTACTGGAGTTTAGTAAGCTAAATACCCCAACTTGACGCAATATAAACTTTGACATTTCGTTACGTAGTCGTATCCCAAACAACGGGCGAATAGTAGAAACACCCTTTTCCAAATTTGTTTATTTTTAACAATGGTTCTACTTTTTTAAATGGTTAGAAGCAAATTAGTTTTTTTTTTATATGGAGTTTGACGTGACGCCAATAATATATGGAACGCTGTCATGGCATTTCAATTCAAATAACGCCTTGTGATAGTTAAAGCTTACCTCAAATACAATCTTTGATAAGTAATTGCAACTCTATGGTGAATTAATGGATGCCCTACACTGGACAATTCCATGGCCATATACATAGTTATAGTTAGCCATTCCTAAGAATAGACTTTCGAATGGAATCTTGCATTTTGGGTTTTCTCGTACCTACATATTTTTGGTTTTGCGTGACTAATCTAAAGCATAATATCTATAGCTATTGTACATATGTACCTATGTATATGGTTTATGAAAACACTTCAGAGTTGCCACTATTTTTCAAAATAAATTTCCCTGACTTTCCCTGATTTTCCCTGACCAATTTTCAAGTTTTCCCTGACCAAAATTTATACATTTATCAAACAAAAAAAAATTTTTCAATTATGTAATATCTTTTTTATAAGAAAAAGGATATTAGAATCTATACAGGGTGTTTCAGTTAAGCGGTATAATTCTTTAAGGGTAAATTCCTGAAGTTTTGCAGAACAAAAAATTGTATGGCAGGGGGGGTCTATTCTCACCCTATTTCCCGGTATAGCCCATCAAAGTAGGTGACCTCTAATTTGGAGGTGTTAGTGTTACCACTTAAAACGCTATAACTTCTAAACTATTATGGCTAGAAAAATAGTTTTGTACATTTTGAAAAGACAATTTAGTAGCGCATACAAGCCTTAAGCAGATGTAGCCTTCGGTTACATCTGGGCAGCTACAAAAAAGTTATCGCTCCTTAAACTCCAAATTTTGAAAATTTTTGTTACACTTTTTTACTTAAAATGCCTTTTTCTCAAAATTTTGACTTTATAAATTTTTTTTTTTTATGAAATTTTTATACTTCAGAAATTTTCTAAAAACTATGTGAAGAAACTTTCACAGATGGGCTATTTTTTTTGTTCAGCCTTCAAAAAAAACTTGTAGGATAACAATATAGTGACTTTGTATGGCCAGAGCAGTGCCTATTTTGAGAGATAGGAGAATTAGCTACTCAAATAGAGAATATGCCACATTTGGGAAGAATAGAAGGAAAGTACAATTTTAACCAAATTCGATAGCTGAATTGAGAAGCTTACTCAGGACAGCTGTTCTTTCGGGTGTTTGTAAGACGTTTGAAAAATTTAGTGCAGCAGAAAATACCTTAAGTTTATACCTTGTGTTCATTCGTCCCGAAAACTAAAAACTCACACAAACGAACGTTTGTGAGAAGCTAGGCCTAGGGTGCCTATGGACGATGGACGTGTTGCACCAATTATCGGTGTATCTGTTTATTTAAATTGTGTTTTGCGGAGGGTTGAACCTAAGACCCTTGCTCAATAGTTCAGTGCACTAACTAAGGAAACACTGCGCCCCATATTAGGTCGAAGTCGTTGATCTGGGTTTTTATTGGCTTTGACCCAGACAAAGGGGTCACCGACAATTCTAGTCAAGGACAAATCCGCTAAGTACACGGCTGCCATTTAGTTGAAATGTTTCAAGAAACATGATTGCAACTTCAAATATAAACTAATTTGCAGAATTTCAGTTTGAATAACGCCTTGTGATATTAAATTTATAAGAAAGTTTTACTTTTGTGACATATAATAATTATGAAGAGAATTCAATTCTTAAAAGTTAAAAAAAAAACAAATCTGTGCGCAGTATTTTTTTTTAATTTTTTCCGATCGAATCGATGAGTTTAACGAGTCACCTGAACGCAAAAAAGTGTTTCCAGAGTTTAGGGGCCTTCCTCAGAGTTAGGTTCTAAAATTCAAATATTTTGAAAGTACTTTTTGGATAGAACTTGAATTAGCATTTATCACTTTCTAAATAAATAAAAGACAAAACTAATTTCTCACTTTCGGCCTTTCGTTCTGACACTATAGCCATCGAAAGTATAATGTTCCGAAAAACACTTTTATTTGTATAGACACAAAATTTACCAAAATTTTAAATTACTTTTTTTACTGGTATTTTTTTAAACAACATTTTGTTAAAATAAAAATAAAGGAAACAAATTTTCCCTGACTGCTTCCTAAATTTCCCTGACTTTCCCTGACATTCCCTGACCAAATTGCGTTCCCTGACTTTCCCTGACTTTCCAGTCGAGTGGCAACCATGCACTTACAACAAAAGTCAGTAGAGTGCAATTTGGCAGGTCATCAATAGCCATAGCCAGTCGACGTTTTAGGAGCTGCGTCTCAGAAGTTCCAAAACAGACGACGAGCAGACACTAAATCATGTGTCGTTTTCGATTGGTAATCCAGAAGCGTCCGAAAGAACTCTCAGCGATTCTGAATTCAAATCCAGAAGCAAATTTCTCTTCTTTTCAGTAGAAGAACTGACAGTTGAGTGCCAATCGAACGCTTTGAGAAGCGTTCGGATTGCTTCCGGACGGTTCTGGATTACCAATTGAAAACGACAATAATCTTCATTAACTACAATCAGTTTGCAAAGCTCATTAGTTGGAATTCTTCGAAATGTCAATATAATGCCCATAAATAAGAGGCCACTTTGGCCATTCCAATAGCTATCCAAAAATAAAGGAACTTTGTGAGTTAAAGCAAAAAAAAATCGTAAAACTAGTGTTACACTTGCAGCTTACTCAGTCATAAGCAGCGATTTTTAATAACTGTTTGTGAATTCACCAAAGCATAAGCTCACGGTGAACTTCTTGTTAATTTGAATGACTAGATGGTAGGTACGTAGGTACCAGTTAATTTTAGCAATGAGCATAAAGATCCTTCAAAATACATAGAGCGACTGGTCATATAATAGGGAACTATGGCCCTTTAGGGAACTATGTGACTCGCCATTGTGAGTTCACAAAATTTAATGTGGACATATGATTACATATTAGTACCGCGCTATGTATTTATCAATTGCATACAGTTAAGATTTGTTCATCGACAGTCCTATATTTAAAGTAGGTGTAGCGATGAAGGGTTTAAAGAAAACCAGTTTTAATAGAAAATAACACCACAACAACTATGTATGTAGTTACAAGCCAAACATTTCCTTTTACTAGGGTAAACTTACGGAAAGGGGAAATAAACCCTGATAACGTATAGAGAACTAAAAAACAAATATCTACATAGAAGCAGTCCGCTCCGCACTGTCGCAGCAATTAAGTTCAAGTTCCAATTCACCCTTCATAAACCAAAATTGTATTAAATAGAATCCATCAAGCATTTCAACTTTCCACCTATGCCTGTGTACATGCATACATTGCCACATGAGATACACACAACACATAGCCATTATTTGCCTGGCTGACCAAAAAATTCCACCACCAAACCAAAACGAGAAGACGCTCATCCAAAGTCTAAACTAGAACGAACAACGACGACCATGATGATGACGATGACGCCCTTCTTGCTCTGATCGTGATGGTGGTCTACGGCCGGCGTTGCTGTCTTTCTAGTTACCAGTCACCCGACCAAACCAAACAATCAAAACTACCAACACACGAAAAGCAGCAGCAATTACCTTTTTTCGAACGCACTTTTATCGTACATTATACAATGGATGTGGAAATAGCGCTAAAGAGTAAAGGTATGTATTCTCATGGCAGGTCCGCTCAACTTAAAAAAAGAAACCACCACCCCGCAAGCCTCCTCGCAATCATCGTCATCATCATGTCAACCGGCGCGGCGTCGTGTGGAACAACACACGGGCGTGTGGTGGCTTGCTTGCCAGCTTGGAAAAGAGAAAAAAAAATGCGTGCAGTCCCACACTCACGTTATATCCGAACCAACGAAGTACGTGTACGATACGACACCAAAACCAAACCACGTATTTATATGTACCTCTGCAGAGTATGGGGCAGGGGAACACGCTGTCAGTGCTAGAGATACGCATAACCCCCACGCTGTGCATTTTCAAATCAATATTATCAAAAAGACGAAAATCCATGTCCCTCTCCCGGATTCATTGTTGCAGATACACCATCACTTCAGCATCAGCACGCACGGGCACGGTCCCATAAGATGCTCCGAGAGATGAAAGCTGTGTAACTTTTTCATCACACACAAAATGGAGTATACTCGCGGCTGGAATTGTTGCTATGGATTTGGACAGAAAATAAATGCAAAAAATAAAATAACCACATATATGGTGGAAGCGAAATGCTTATGAGCGGGGGGCGACCATCTCGTGTTTTGCTGTGTTCTTTTCTTTTGTCCACTAGCCACCTATCTCCTTTCCCATACCATTTTTGTACACATAAATCAGCTGTGAATGGGCGAGAAAATAAAATGGCCGCCCTGTGTGTTGCTTCATCATCGTCTGTTTTAGCTCTCTTCTCATGCACTAAGGGGGGTTTTCCCTGTTCTAATCATCAATAGTGTCACAAGAATATACATAATTTACATATTCACGTTGTTATAGACAGGGATGCCTTAGAAACAACCCTTCACAGACTTGAAACAAAAGGCACGAGACAATCAAATTAGCAATGTGCTGGTGCTGGTGCTGGCCTGGCAAAGTCGATGTGACAAAAAATGTGACTGCTTAACCATGAAAAACCAGAAATCAAATGCAAACGAGTGGAGAATTCCACTGATACTTTGGTTCCATCCAGCGCGACGAGTGCGGGTGTGATTGGAGAGAAGCAAAATTATCTTATCACCCACCACCATTTTGTTGGCTGACGGCGCACATAACTAATTAGCCAGCCAGCGTGAGATAATTCTACAAAAATGTACTTACTTTTCTCGATGCAGCAAGCAGATACGGTCTTTGGCCACCTTTAGCTTTTTTGCAATGATCTTCTTGAGGTTCTCTACGGAGTTGGAAACATCAACTACAACGGTAAAACTCCCACCCGTTGTTGTCGTTATATTAAGCGTAATCGGCGGCGGAGGAGGCGGAGGCGATAATGTCGTTCCTAAATTTGCTGACGACGACTGTGCTTGTGATGAAGCTCCCGTCGTCGTCGACGATGATGATGATGACGGCGGCGACGACGATGATGTTGCTGTTGATGAGGACGACGACGATGATAGGCCTGTGGAGAGCGACGTTGTTGGAGTCGATGGGCCACACCCTAGGGTCATATCACGCGAATCACTGTTACCTGACGATTTATCCATTTTGTATTTGATTTTATCACCGAAATCTTTAAAAAAAAACTCACTCCGCGTGACACGACACAACACTGTCGAAAATGTTTCTAGTCTCCGACACTTAACGAAATGAAGAACACCAATTAGGCTTACGATTACCACCGAAGCAGCAATGCAAACTGCAAATATCAGACGAAAAAAAAACAAGTCACCACCCAAAACGTTCCGTTCGATCTTCAGCGCGCTGCTCGACGAGCTCTCTCTTCGTCAATTAATTGAATAAACCCGAACACACATACGCACTCAAGTGTGGACACTGAAAAAAATCTCGAAATTATTTATTTTTTTGCTCAAATCACGTAATTTCACGAAAAAAAAACGAAAGAAAACTGATATTTATTCGTGGCGATAACAGATTGTTCAAATTATTTTTAGGAAATATGCTCGCCGTACCACACAAAGGCAATAATTGGTTTATCGATTTTTCCAATTATAGCTATTTGATTCCAATACGAATTAATTTACTGCAGCCAGGGCGCTTTTCTCCTATTTGTCTGCTATTTAGGCTACGCCATTATGTAAGCTTGCGGAGCGACATTTTTTCTGTTGAATATTTTATGATTGCAAATTAATGGAGTGGCTGTGGCTTGGTCCGATTAATTCTGAAGATACACCACACCAACACGGAGTAGAGAACAGAGCGAATGTGGAAATGAATAAACGGAAACAAAATCGAATTTCACTTGAACAATTCGGGGAACCTACTGCGTTGAGCAAATCAAATAAAACGGTGATGTAGTGTGTTGTGTTGGCTGGTGGTAGCACTCAACGCTGCTTTCGATATTCTCGATGTTGGGAAATCACAGAAGAGAATGGTTGTTTCGCTTCCTCTGCAGGCGAAAAATGGCGGCTTGATTTCGAAATCGATAAGGCTATCTCCTTTTGATAGCGAGATGTATTATATTTAAGCTACTGTTCTCTCTGTTAAGCACGAATAAGAAAGACAAAGAAATATAACAGATGTGGAATTTCATACAAATGTAATAGATCGAAGAGGCTGTCAGGTGGAGGAATTTAAAAATGCAAGTGAACGAAGTGTTACCAGGAGTCAGAAACTTTCTCGTCAGGTTGTTTTTATAGGTTTTTTATAGGTAGCGATATTGACATCTTTTGGTAGATTTGTTCATGACTCTGATTGTAGATTGCTACTTATGGTAAATTTACAAAGCTACTGCAAACGTATAACGTAAGATAAGAGGTATGCTAAATACTAATTAGCCTACTGATGGTAAGAAAGAGCAACAAATAATATTCAAAAAGGCGTGATTCCTAATTAGGTCTGCCATACTTGTTCGCGTTATACGAATTATAGGAAAGTTTTGCATGTTATTATTTTTATGCCGAAAATCTACATAAATCTTCTTTCATATTGAATTAAAATGGCTTTCGGAAGTAGTAAACGGATACAAGTTTTTTTCTATTTTCAATTTATTGACGAATGGTTGTACAAATTTTTTGATACTAATTTTTATCTTAAACGGAAATCAAAGTTTCTAGAAGAGTTAAGTGTTAAATAATCCTCCTATATGGTGGACTTTGTTGGAAAATCACCGATTTTATCAACTTTGATGTGTCAATGGGCAGAACAAAGATTTCGCATTAGCGTAACTGCCGAACATTTTATTAATTACAGATATAAATAATCAAATTTAAAAATGAGGTAAAAATAATAATAAGGGAATATAAGTGTTGACATTCTTAGAAACCTTTTGGTATTTGCCAATTTTATTTTCAGCGAATAAAGCCGTGCGAATGTGATGTTAAAATTCAATTATACATAAGTGAACAGTGTGACCTACTGGTTATAATATAGTTACTGAATCTCGAGGAAAATGACAGTTTATTTTGTATTGAAAACTGTTAAGAAATGTCAAAATTGTATTTCCTACTACATATAATGTAATAATAATAATGTATTATGTCATTTTGCAATGAAGTATCTGTGTGGTAGGTTAAACATAAAAAAAATACTTCTTAAATGTTTGCTGATCCGGCTATAACTATCTATTTCCCCATAATTGCTTGTATTTCTGTTTAAAGGATCTGGAAGAAACTATTTTTGATAGCGTCATCCTTTTCATTTGTGAGAGTAAGAGTGAATATTATAGGTATTTGTGATTTTCATTAAATTATCACAAACGAACCGATAGCTCATGAGTTTTGCTGCCGTATATGACAAATTTACATACAATACAAATTAGCACTCTCGCGGCTCTATATCAATTTCTATTGCAATCACCTTAATAATGTTACAATTTTTCATTTCAGTTTAGGTTCAGTTCAGTGTATACGAACGTTCATGCAAATCCAAATATCGTTGTCAACTCTGTTGTCAAAAGTAAATACGTTGCGAGGCATTGTAGTTACTTCATAACTGCTTGTTGTTTTTCGTGGTAAGGAAGTTACACCGATGCATAGTGTCCTACCTGGAGGACCTGTTCCATACTGCTCCCTAAGAACGAGCCCGAGTTTAGTACCTTCGCCAGCAACCCTTTATGAAACAGCTGTCGAACCAGACCCAGCAGAGCGAGATCTGGTGGCCTCTGTATCAAGAATCTTGAGTTCTTCGCGACAGTATTTGACAAGCTTTGATTTTATTTCTGATGCAGTTAATGCTTTTATTGTTGCATGGCTGGCGTGCTAGTATAACCGCTGTTTTATTAAACACATCTCTTAATGAAATCAAGTAAAGTAGATAATATTAGCATGCAATTAAAAGAACTACACAGTTCCGAGATTCACACTAGGTATTTATCCCAACTAGAAGCTACTTGACGGAAACAGTTTACGTTGATAACTTTTTGGTGTTCTTAACATTGCTACTTGCTAGTAGTGATTTTAGCTAGCGGGAGCTAGGAGAACATTATATCACTGATAGTCGAAACACCAATGAAATATGCCAGTTTATACCACTCTGAATTATTTTATTGAGCATTCATCAACTTCAATTTGCTTTGACAAGTCGACTTTAAGTTGAAAGCTTAAGAAGGTCTCAAAATTGACCCAGCCTGACCAATCCTGCAGGAAAACTCAGCATATTGCTCCATCCATTACTCGTGAATAAGACCCCGAGATACTTAAACATCTCCACCTGTTTCAATGGGGCTCCAATAACATGCAGAGTGCATTGAACAGGCGTTCTAGAGATGACCATCACTTCAGATTTGTTCACGTTAACCTTCATCTCAGCTTCAACACAAACGGCTAAAAACCAATAGAATGCGCGTTGAAGTGCAGTCTGAGACGACCCAAGGATGACCAAGTGATCAGCGAAGAACAAATGACTTATCCTCAGATCTTCCAATTCGAAACGTTTGCCCAGACTGCACTGTAACATCCTGTCCATATAAGTAATGAAAAGGAGAGGAGACAAGACGAAGTCCAACGCCCACGGTGAAAGGTATTTAACGCCATATACCCGAACACAGAGCTTTTATCAATTCAATTCCATACTCCTGTAATACACTCCAGAGCTTACCTCGAGGGACTTGGTCGTATGCTTTCTCCAAATCTACGAAGCATGCGTAAACAGGTGTAGCATACTACTAAGCCTTCTCAATTACCATTCTGAAAGTCAATAACTGGTCGTATGTGCTTCTGCCGGGACGAAAACCGACTGACTCATCTCCTAATCGTGACTCGATCAGAGCTCTGCAACGCGTTTCCAGCACCTTGGCAATGACTTTTCCGGGGAGACTTCCAATGGGAGTAAAACAAAAAAAAAACATTAAAACATAAAACATAATTTTCCGAAAGCTATGTCGTTTTCGGTTGGTCGTCCAGAACCGTCCGGAAGAACTCTTCGCGATTCGGAATTCAAATCCAGAAGCAAATTTTTCTTCTTTTCAGTAGAAGAACTGTCAGTTGAGTGCCAATCGAACACTTTCAGAAGCCTTCGGATTGCTTCCGGACGATTCTGGACGACCAACCGAAAACGACATTAAATTAGCGTCGGCCCTCTTGTTGATTTAATATGTCTTCGTCTCAATTCAGCTAAAGTTATTTTCTGCATTAATGGGCAGACATTTTTTAATACCCGTATCCTTTTTCCAATAAAGTTATTCACCTCTGTGATCAATTCCAGACGGATTTGAATTCGTGCGAATTTCAAGTTGCCCGTGTGCTAAATTTGCGTTACCTATATTACTTTCGTAGATACTGTTTATCTGAATTCACAATACGCTCAAAAATTTTAGATACGCATAGATTTAAATGCGGGCGGAATTTGTCACAAATGTTGTTATCCAGAACTATTTCTAAAGCACTGAACATACTCACTAGATTGAACCCATCTAATTGGTGCTAAAAATGTCACACCAAACGTCATGGAAAGCAAAATCGCGGAAAAACAAATTTTTTCCGTCACCTTTTAACTAACACAAGGCCGAGTAAGCAACATCTTCCTTCTCAATTTATCATTCGTTATTCCAATTGCTTTTCCTTATGTTCTCATACAACATATTTCACTGGATTATCCATCTCTCTTAAGCCCACTGATACCATCCGCCAGTAGAGTGCGACAAAGAATACATCGCAAATTTTGGCTTATAAATAAATAAACAAAATTTGATTGCTTTGGCGATTTACGTTTATCGAAATACAGTTCTACTTTTATTCACTGTTCGTTCAATAACTGCGTACTTGACGAAGAAAAAATACTTTATTTTGTGTAGTTAGCGAATTGATCATCAAATTCATTGTCTTTAAAAATCTTCATGAACTTGAACTTTTCATAGTGCGGGGGATCACGACGCATACTACCGATACCGAACCGATACCATTGTCGGCCACCAGCATCTCGCAGAGGCAAAATAACTTGATACGCAGAAAGTAACAGAAACCATTTTGCAGAAATCAGTATGTGATAACCCAAAGGGGACAAAACTAAAGAAAAGTTATTAAAATCGTACATTGTTTCTGCCAAAGCATTGCACAACTAGCGGCTTCACTTTGTCTTCCGTCGTAGCCCAGCGTAGTCGTCAGTACAGTAGTCGTAGTCTGGCAGGCCAAGGTAAAAGTATCAAAGCTGTCGCGAAAATAAATTTCGCTACGGGCGCGAACAGCGAAACGGAAAACTCATCTCTCTTCTAATCGGGCTTCACAGCTGGTTTACTTTTCTATTACGTGGACATCTTCAGCGTTGTTCAGTTTCTTATGTTCTGACAATTTATTGAACTTTGATATAAAGTTGGCTGGTGTTGTATGATGACGTAGCCTATCCCCAAGTTGAGAACAAATTGGGTACGAAGTCTACACGTTTGGTGAATTTTAAGAAATTTCAAGTGCTGGCTGGTTAAGTGGAATCAAAAAACAGAACCGTAGCGGAGTGACACATATTGATTTCTCTGGCGTTCGATAATTTTTTTTGTTACGTTACCAAATTAAAAGAAATCGCGAAAGAAGAAAATTGTGCGAGTGAAAACTAATAATATAAAAAGAAATGAACGCTTCCGAAATGGCTAAACCGCATTGCAAAGAAAATGCAGAGACTAATGATGATTGTGATTGTGCTGCGCCAGTGGTGGGTAATTGCTCTGTGCGAAAATCCGATTCTCAGGATGGCACATGGTCTTCGACCGGCTACAATTACATCAACCCATTTGTGCACAAACTGCAAATTGATGACACCTTTGATTTGGCCAAAGTGAGTAGCTTGTCTAAAAATAAAAACACCCAAAGTTGTATATATGTAGCTCGATTTCCGGTGTTAATGCGGTCGGCGTGGAGTGGAATGTGAAAGCGCTTTGCAGATTTGTAGGGGGCATATTTTGAGTGTTGCCATTCCATGTAGTATGTAGATTGCGGGTTGGTTAGGCTATATAAAATGAGTTTTATTTTTTACTTGATAAGAATTATGGCAGAAATTTCTGTGCGTTAAAACAGTTTCAGTTAAACTTCTGTCCTCCTCATCTAGCTATAGCCTTTTATGTTTCTCCTTACTTGATTAATGGAAGTATACATACATACATGTATGCTATTTTTTATTTTGTCATAAGCTGCCCAGTTGTCTCATAGATAGAGATACGACACGTTGAATTAAGCGGTTTCGGTTGTCCCATATTATTTCTGCTGTATTGTTCAGTCACATGGACTTTGTCCAGAGGAGATGGAATGTGCTCAGTTGCTTTGAGAAAATAGTTCTCCATGTGGTCTTTGCATCGGAAGAATTTGGTGTAAATGTTACAACGAAGAACTATCCTATCGGGGCTATACAAGGAAATATACCTACGTAGTCGAGGAAATTCCTAGAGATCAATGCCCTGGCCCGAGTTATCTACAACTCTTTTCTAGAGAAATGACTGCGGCCACGACCACAGGTACCTTACTCCAATATCCCAGTAGGAAGGGGACCTCAGTCAACACACCACTGGAGGTAGACAGCCATATATCCAGTTTTTACTTACTTTACTTTAGATGCTGTCCTGTGCAGCATCCACCAACGATCTTCTTCTTCCCAGTTTGATTCCTAGCTGTCTGCAGTTAATCCCACCAATATAAAGTTCGCTTTTCAACAGTTGTAGTTGAGATTTTTCAAACAAGTCAGTGTCGCTGTTTATCTCTTTAAGTAGGTACGTCATCAAATCTTTTTCCCACACTACACACTAACTGGACCGAATGGCATCCGAATGCATTGTTCATCAAACCAGTAGCTTCGTGGTGATAGTCGAGTGAAACCCAGCACATCAAGCACATAAAGCCGCGGCTTTAGATATGGCTTTCTGGAAGTGTTGCCACTGGTCTTCTGCACTAGCTTTTGCTCGTCTTTGGTAGCGTCGACCTTTTCATCAGTGGGTCATCATCGCGGTCACTGCTCCCTATAGCATTCACGGTAATCATAGTTATGTTCAGCCGTTTTTTTTGTCAAGTTCATCCCATCACTTTTTTAGCAGTCTAGGGCCTTTGCTAATTTATTGGCTGCTCGTAGCCTGTGCGTACGAACATCCCATATGCAGATCGAATGATCATTTTCCTTATTTCGTTCTGCAGGGTCGTCAGTAAATCAGTCCTTCCCCCAAGACTGTAGTTGCTCTACTACTCTGTAATTTTTTTTCCCTAATAGGAAAGTTACCCCAACCGGGGAGGTCAATCATCACTCATCTCTGTTATATTTTGTTAGCTTTGCCTACGTTTTTGTGCGATGTTATTACGTTATGTACGTAGCTAAGCCTTGATCTTATCTTAATACTTAAATTCTTAATACTAAACGAATAAAACGCAATGTACAACAGTTTACAACAAATTTGTTATTGCTACTTTTTCGAAGTAGTATTTCCTTCAGCATATGGACGCTCGAAGTTTGTCTCCAAATAAAACACTCCCTTCAGTTTCGTTTGTGTCGAATTACCACCCAGTAGGGCACTTACTCCAGTTTGATGGTCACATCTTCTGTTTCTCAACAAGTTATCGACCAGCTTGGGATCACAACCTCTACCCCAGAAACCAATTTTGGTGTTTATTGATTCGGCAAACACTTTAAATGCTCGAAAATGACTGCACTCAGCAAGTATACATCCGGGTTGATGGCTGCCATAGTTGACATAAAAATCGGCATGACCAATAGCCTTCTCATAGCCATATCCCCCGGCGTTGGTGTGAATAGCTTCGACGTAATTTGCATCGTTACTAGTTAACCGTCTATCGGTGTCCTTAAAACTAAACATAGGCAAAGCAGGGTCGAGTCCAAAAATAACTGGAATTCGTCCACGTTTTACAAATTTCCCAGCTATGCCAGCCACATGAGCTCCCATACTAAAGCCAACCAGGTGTATACTCTCGAACTGAGCTCCGGACTCCTGATGCAGGAAGTCTACAAATCTGGCCAACACTACGCCAACTGATTTAACTCTTCTGCCTGCTGTGGTGTAATCGGCAATCGCACCTTTGCCCCAATCGACAAGGATGATGTTGTAGTTGCCGTTACGTAGGTAAGCTCGTGTTGCACTCAAAAACACCCCCGCATATTCGCTTCCCAACCAACCGTGAATTATAATCCTGCAAATGTAATCAAACTATCATTAAAAAATAATTGAAGCCAATTCTAGTGCTAATTGATATCAAATGGCCCTTCAAAAAAACAGCCATAACGATGGCTTGCACTTCACTCACCTAGTCGGATGCAACTTATTGAAGCGGGACGCTCGCAATGAATGTGAGTCATCTAATCGAATATCTTCCCGTCGATCTGGATCTCTCTTCGTGTATAAATAAAATAATACATCATTCTCTGCGTTGAAAGATTTCTTTATATACCACCGCGTGTCACTTATTAAAGACTGTCTTTTATCTCCAAATGGATCGAGGAAGCTCGACAGAAATTCGGCGCCAAACGAGATCAGTTTGTAGGCACTGCTGCTCTCAACGAGTTCATTGTGCAGAACGTTTCTTAAATGTGTAATGTTGAATGTTGTCGACACCTGAAACACTGATTGTGTGTACGAGTATAATATTTAAATTGAATATGCACGGTCATCTATATTACCCGATAAAACGATTAAAAATTTAAGCTTGAACATTTGGCGCAGTCTGTAGTCGCGTGTGCTCAGTTCAAAGAATGTTTTTGATTTGTTCTTACTTAGCGTATGCGAAAAAATTGTTACCTTAGTAGTAACTTCTGGGGGAGACAACTTGTTGTTCTCCTGTATACCTAATACCTATACACAGGTTTATGTAATACATCTACCAAATAAGTCGTTAAACAACTGTAACTGAAGTAAGAAATACACGAGAAAAGAGATCGAGAACGACATCGTTTCCCGAAGACAATAAAAAAAGTGAAAAATTCAAAGGTCAGTAACTTAGGGCGGATTATCAGACTTCTACTGGTTTTCGATCAACTGTCAATTTGCATTTTTTCCAGATTTTTACTGATTTTTGAGGTTGATACCTGCTCATACGTAAATTATGCTCATTTATTATTTTATAATTGGTACAAAGTATGGAGGAGACCATTTTGAATCTATTTCTCTTCTTTTATTGTTCTCTATCTCTATATTCTTAGGCACTGGTGGATTCAAGGCCGTACATAATTACGCTGTTCTTTCACAGGCAACCATTTATTTTCGAATTGTGATATTGTTCGGCATAGGCAAACCGCTGAAAGGGAAAACTTGATACACTTCGAGGCAATAGAATGGGTTCAAAGTTTTCCCAATATCGGGACTCGGATGATGGTCTCCTTAGTGATTGTTGCGCCAGAGCGAAGTCGGGGTAGATAAATCCCTTTAACTACATTCAAGTGTTAGCTGTCTATTAAGACGTTTCGTTCGGTTAGTGCCCTATCTTGTTGACAGCGATTCTCCTGGGTTCATGGTATATTATTATTAATTAATTTTCTTATGACGTTTTCGATTGGTAATCCAGAACCGTCCGGAAGCAATCCAAACGCTTCTGAAAGCGTTCGATTGGCACTCAATTGACAGTTCTTCTACTGAAAAGAAGAGAAATTTGCTTCTGAATTTGAATTCAGAATCGCGGAGAGTTCTTCCGGACGCTTCTGGATTACCAATCGAAAACGACATTAATAACTTAAAGCTAATATTAAAAGTTAGTGTGGAATGACACATCGATTTAATTAACATTACAAAATAAATTTGATGTGGGGGGAAAAACATCGGTTTTACAATACATTATAGTTCTTGGATTTGATAAGTTGAATTCATAAAATAAATAAATTCAAGGAAAACAAGAAAGAGAAATCGAAAATGATAACAATACAATTTGAAAGTTAAATTAATAATTTACTAATAAACTGCATTCAATTAAGATATTACTTGTGCTGATGTTTTGGATAGCAGATCACTTCAAAGTAACGATTCAAGGACTTCATAATTTAATGGTGAATAACCAATTTTTAACCTTTTTTAAGAACGAATTTGAATGTATGGATGTTCGAACACAGAATGGTAACTTATGAAACATTGAAGGAGCTATAGCAGTGTAAAAATGTGAAGAATGGGTTTTGTAAACAATTGGAACATCGACAAGATGAAAGGTATTTATAGAAGTCTATATACATAACTGTGTACTTCTACTAGGAGCTTTGCTTATCAAGTTCTGTTAGTACTTTAAAAATGTAAAGGTGCCTCATTGGTAAAATATGCAGGTCTCTCAATAAGGACCAGTTCTGATAAAAACGATTTTTGTTACAAATGTTTTTGAGCTATTAACAATGGTATGAAAGAGCTGTTATAAGAACCACCCCCACTTGAGATACCATACTGCAACTTAGAGTGATTCAATTTAAAAAAAATTATTTGAACACGGAGAACTACGATTAAAATTACATTTTCAACAATTCTCGCTAAATATCAGTTTATGATCTTTGCAATACATTTGTATCCTGTATCAAACTGGTAAAGGCTCTGTCATCTGCAAATGCAGTTGACACTCCATTTAAATTTAGTTCAAAGAGTGAGTTTATATAAACTAAAAACAGCACAGGACCAAGAACTAAACCCTGTGGTACACAATATTTTAAAACACCAGAGTCTAACTAAGGGCCGGTTGCTGATACGACTCATAGAGATTTAAGTTCCACATAAACTCTTATGTGACATTTTATGCCATACAAAAATTACCCATTAGAATTTAAGTATAACCAATAACCATAGACACATAATGAAATTATCATTTACGTTCACTTTTTATACCCTCCACAGGAAGGTATATTCACTTTGTCATTACATTTGTAACGTCAAGAAGGAGTCACCGGAGACCCTATAAAGGATATATATTCTGAATCAGGATCGCATTCTGAATCGATTGAGCCATGTCCGTCTGTCTGTTGAAAACACGCTAGCGTCCAAACGAATCGACCTAGGCGAATGAAATTTCTTTTTACCGTCGTCAGGTTGAAACCAGCATTGAATATTTTTTTTAGAAGCAAGTCATGGTCAACCATATGTCGAACGCTTTTGTGGTGTCAACAAAAAGAGCCATGGTAGATTTTTTACAGTTAATACTTTTATACAACTGGCTACAAAATCTTAGGATAGCATCCTCGGTTGACATTCCTCTTCTGAAACCAAACTGATTACTACTACAAAAAATGAATTCTGTCTAAAAACGACAATATGTTACAATAGCTTATTTGAGATTCTAACTAAATCAGTGTAATTATTACCATCTATCTCCAAGCTGTTAATACCTAATGGTTGTCTACTTTTTCCCAAAATGCTATGAACAACCTTCCATTCATCCCTTATATTACCTCTAGCTCGTTCAAAAGAGTCAGAGTAAAATTTGTTACGCGTGTCTTCTATATTTGTCTGCACTGATTTACACATATTATCATAGTGTTTTTTAAGTTTTACGTTTTGTGTAAGACTTGTGCATTTTTTCGCAAGATTGTTTTTTCTTTTTATCTGATGCAGAAGATTATAAGTCATCCATGGCTTTAAAAATGTAATTCTGCTCGAGTTATGTATGAGGGGATAAAGTAGTACAAAATTTGATAATATTTACTCTCAGGTGTAGCCTAACTAGAATCACCTGTCAAAGACGATCGGTCACTTAGGCCGTGTGTCAACGTTCTGACACTATCGTGGTGGAAAACGAATTTTCAGCTGTCAAAAATAATCCTGCTCCGGGAGCAAGATAATAAATTATCCTATAGGCTAATTTTTGACGTTTTCTATTGCTTAAGTTTTGCTATAATGTTGAAGCGAAAATATAACACCGAGTTTCAATTAATTAATAGCGTAAAATTCGATAAATATTTACACCATTCGATATTATATGGTGTTTGGTAAACTACTCTTTCAACACTTTTATAAGTGTCAGAAAATTATCCGAGGATAATTATTTTGCCCAATTGACACACGGCTTAACAAAGAGAAAGTACTCTTGCGTGTTGTCAGCCTTTGAGTACACCGATACAGCTACCGACACTCCTCCCAACGAGGAAGTTATTCATTCATTTCTGCTTCCAAAAACCTAAAACCGCTTCTTGCCGGTTTTTCTTTAAGGCCATATAGGGTAAGGAATTTAATTCCATTTCAACTCTGTTCAACCAACGTTTTGGAAATGGTTTGATGTCATTCCTCACCACATTGCTCAACAATAGTGTAAGGGCTCGTGTTGCTCAATGGTCGCATCAGGTGGATCAACGATTTCAACGTGTATCTGAACTCTTAGATTTTTTTATTGACGTGACTTGTATTGACTGCGAAGAAATATGCCCGCCGGTACGAATTAAAATATTGATCAACTCACGCTGGTTCCCATGCCACAGTCCCTGATGCTCCTGTGGTCGTTGTGTCTATAGGTGCGTTTTTATGAAACCTCGCCAGCCAGCCGTTCATTTGGACAATTGCCAGCAAGATGAAGCCAGCCAGCCGAGTTTTATGTCGTTTTCCATTGGTTTCACTCGAGGATTCACTCATTCTGAAATCCAATGGAACAAGAAAACTGCTTCTGGGCTACTACGCTCACGTATTGGTGAAACGTCAAAAATTACTGTATGGCTGCTGCCAGCTGGCTTGTATGAAATACATAAAATGCACTTGTGTAAGTGCTTCTCGAGTGGATTCTGACTTGAAATCGAGAAGCGAAATTCTCTCCTCAGAATCAACAGAAGAGAATTTTTTGCGCCAATGGAACGGTTTCAGAAGCGATTTTCTTGATTCCGGACGCTCCCGGACGATTCTTTTTGCCCAATGGAAAACGACATTAGGTCTGTTCCTTTAATTTTAAATCTTACGAGTTTTTACTAATTCTTACGAATTTTTACTCAATGTCGTTCCCTAACCAGGGTTGTCAGGTTTTAAAAACCGGAATCGCCAAACGTAAAATATAAAACGCCAAAAAAGCGCCAAATTTCAAAATTTTACAGTCTCCAAATCCAAAAACCATAAAAATCAAATGAACTCGTAATTTTTACGTAAAAAAAACTTAATGCAATTGCTTAATGCTCCTGGAACTCTAGCTGTCCTAAGGCATTTGTCATTTTGTACACCTTGTTCCAAAACTTCAATACGTCTTCTTCGGGTACTCTTTCTAGATAAAATTCATTTGACCAATTGACAGAAATTAATTTTTCCCACTGAGCCTCAGTAAGTTGTAAGATTTTGGGTGGAATCAAGCTTACAAGCAGACTTTTAAAACAGGGTCGCAGTTGGCTTAAGCAGACGCCTAGTGAAAAATATCGCAAAGAAACAAAAGGTGTGTTGCAGTCAGACAATCTTTTTCGAATTGCTCTTAGTAAAACAAGAATTAAGAATTAAATCGTTCACTTCACATGCTTTGTGCTACCACTGTTTACTATCGCGATTCTTTCAAAATCCTACCCTAAATCAATATCTTTCCAAGCTTTAAAGTTGTCTGCATTCGTTACAAATTTTAATATTTGGTCACAGTCATCGCAGATGTAAGGTTTAAGTGAAAATTATAAAAAAAGAAAAAATATGAAAATCTTGGTTAAAAAATTTAAATCGCCAAAATCTAAAAATATCGCCTTTTTTGGGGTGTGTCGCCAAACCGATTTTCGTGTCGCCAAATAAAATTTAAAATCGCCCATTTGGCGATAAATCGCCACATCTGACAACCCTGTCCCTAACTTGAAAAATTCGTAAAAGAGAGCGGCATCGAGAGAGCAAGATATTACCCCTCCATTGGGAATCTTACTATGTAGTTTTTACTCAACAAATTTCTTTGAGTAAGAATTGAAACAACTGTCAGCGCCTGAATATTGACAGATGATTTGAAATTTGATTTGAAACTCGCGTAACGGCTATTTGCATTTGTCTTTTGATTTCCTGCGATATGAGAAACAAATTGGTGTAAAAATGGTATCACAAGGTGGGAAAACTATGTGGCTTTTATCTCTTCTCGAATAATTTTAGTTCAATCACTTCAAACTTTTCCACATACTTGGATTCATACTCACATGCAATTTATGGGAAAAAAAAAATGCATCTGTCATTTTTCATGATTACTACAAAAGCGTTCCCTAACGTTGTCGTAAGTTTTTCACTTTGAGAGAAAATTTATCCCCACCATAGCCATTTTGATAGTCTTTTCCATTTTTACTACAAAAGTAAAGGAACAGACCTAATATGTCGTTTTCGATTGGTAATCCAGAAGCGTCCGGAAGAACTCTCCGCGATTCTGAATTCAAATCCAGAAGCAAATTTCTCTTCTTTTCAGTAGAAGAACTGTCAGTTGAGTGCCAATCGAATGCTTTCAGAAGCGTTCGGATTGCTTTCGGATGGTTCTGGATTACCAATCGAAAACGACATTAGTATACAATTATGTATTTGGTTGAAATATTTGCTACATTCTGACATTTTTCTCTGGAATGTTGTGTTCATGAGATAAGAACGCCATATGATTTAAGCAAATTGTGCGGAAATTCGAAGCCACTTGTTGCTTTCAGCGCCACCTGTTTGTTCATTGTGAATTGGATTTAGCCAGCTGCCAGCCAGCAGCTCTCCGACTGGGGAGGAAATCAAGAGTTGTTGCCAGCAGTTGCCAGCAGGTTGTTGTTTTAATTTGCATGTGAAATGTGCCCCAACTGTCAACTACTGGCAACTACTGGCAACCACTGGCTGGGGAGGTTTCATAAAAACGCAACTTATGTTCGCTACTACTAATGTTGTCGATCAAGCTGGTACTTAGTTGTATTCAAGAAAAGAAGTCACACACGTATAACTCGAACAATAGGTTTGTTTTCAATGCTCGGAATGAGTTGTACGAACTAAGTCAACAGTTGCATTAGTTTTTCAATCAGCAGCGAAATTAAACTGCATTTTGTCACTTTTTTTTAGCACGAAAAAGCTGTCACATAAACAGAAACCAGCAGATCGCCCACGGATTACTTAATTGCAACATTATTAAAGTAGTCCCTCCTTCATTTGTTGGAAACATATTTTTTTTTGTATACATATTTTTGATGTGTTTTGGGTTAAGTTGAATCAGTAAAGACTTTTTTGATTTATATGAGCAGTGAGACAACTAAAAATATTAAACGAATTCTGGATACGTCTCAAGATATTATCCACTCTCTGGAGAATTTGGAGGTGCTAGTCAATCATTGAGACGCTATTTTCTTTTTTTGGCGTTCTCCAAAAACTAAACAACACAACTTAGCAGGGAGGTTAGGGAGCAGGTAGTAAAAACTAATCATAAAATATGTTTTGCTATAGGTTGCTGGTTTGTATCCGGCTCGATGGACCAAAATACGTTTCTGCACCACTCAAAATGGAGGAAATTAAAAGGCGTATTTTTCTTTGGTTGCTAAAACCGTTATAAATGCTTTATTCATTTAAATACATATGTTTTTTAGATGCATGGAAAACTCTCGAAAGTTACATATATTACATTATGTTATGAAAAAACTCTTTTACTTATGACAGATAAAAACCTAACCACAAAGTGTGAAATATATTGAGCAGAGAATGGCCATTTAAAAGCTATTTTAAAAAAATGGAACAAACATAAATTCATTGTTAATTTTATTCTTCGCCAACACTATGCACATTTGAAACAGTCATTTCAATTGAGGTATAAACTATCGCCTGGCGTGCATTAACTCTACTTAGAATATTATATAATCCAATTCAAATCCAAATACGCAAAAAAAAAAAAAAAATAGAATGTCTGCTTTATATATTGAAATGTTTCTTTCTAAAATTTTGCACACTATATAAAAGTTTTTCATTATGCGAATATGTTACCACATGCGTACACATTTGCATTTAGTCAAGGTCACCGATCGTTCTATGAAGTCATAGAGCTTTTTGTTAGTGTTATTTAAAATGTGTGTATCGTTTGACCACTTTTATAATAAATAGCGTGATTATTTTCGGAAACGCGAATTTGTTCCCAAAGGAGCTTTTTGTTGTCTTGTCCAAGAGGCTTTATTTTAATATCTAACATACTGGAATTGTTTTAATTTTTGTTTATGATGATATTAACTATACCACTATACGTCATTATAAGAGTATTTTTTGGTTTTTGTTTGATTCTATGTAATAAAACTATGAGATAATGTATCCACGCCTTAAGATAAGTTTGGTTAAAGTTGTTAAACGCATGATTGAGCTCATGATGCTATTTTCACAAATATCAACTTTGAATATTTAACGTAACGACGTTTTTGTCTTTTTCTCTGTCAAGTATTTTGCGTTACAAGAAGCAGATGTGTTTTCTTTTCTTTTTGCTTAAATAAATACTTCATCAAATTGTACATCTGTTTTTTTTTTGCCTTTTTAATAACAACAGTGAGTGTCAGCATTTTGCGCTTGATCTATGCGTCGATGTAATATTTTGCTAGATCCATTTGGAGCACATGTAGGGACACATTTTGTAACTGTCTCTCCATCTCTCAACATTTGCGTTGAAGTTTTGACTATCATACCTACTGGGCTACTGCCCACCAGTGGAATTTTGACTGTTTACGCGAGCCGTCTGCAGCGACTGTGAATCTACTACCACTCTACTACTACTACTGTACTACCATGCTCAACTCTGCAAGCTTCTGTTCGGACCTTGAATCCTAGGGAAAATCTTTTTACCCTCTCGTATAACTTTCGAACATTGCCTCTGCGCCTGCAATAGTATTCCTCAATAGATTCGACGGTTCGCAACTCGTGCTTTAGAGATTTAGAGAGAAGCGAAAGTTATGGCTTAGCTTAGCGACGGCAATTTTTTCAGAACACGCATTGGGTGGTTGATATTCGCATCCATACTTTGACTACTATTATCTACATATACGGGTGCTAGTCTATGTTTTGGCATCCAAGATACTGGTGGCTTACCGAGCGTAGATCGCAGAGTGATCAATTTGGTTGTGAGGTGTGGAAATCCCTTGCTGGCAATTATTACGCCCAGCACCATTGTCAATTAGCCTGGATCCGTTTCTGAAGGTATTATTGTGCATGTGCAGGCTGTGCTTTCTGAATGTAGAGCCAAAATATCTTCCTTTCCCAATCTTGGGTTTATGTCTCCAAGACCACGTTGACGTTGGTCGTATACAGGGTGTCCCAGTTAAGAAGGACAATCCTTTAAGGGAAGATTCCTGAAGTTAAGTTATGCCGAACAAAAAATTGTATGGCAGGGGGGGAGTCTATTTTCATCGTATTTCCCGTTATGGCCCATGAAAGTATGTGACCTCTGATTTGGAGGTGTTACCACTTATACCGTATAAATTTTCATTTTTTTTATGAAATTTTTATCCTTGAGAAATTTCTTAAAAATTATGTTAAGCAACTTTTTTACGTACGATCAACAGAAGTAATAGTAAACGTTAAAGGATTGTCCTTCTTAACTGGGACACCCTGTATTTCGGGCACTTCTTGCACGATTTTTGGAGATATGTGTGTATAGCGCTTTCTTGGCTTTAGTCATAATTATTGTCTGAGGGTCGTTGGCACAGATGCGGATTCTGATCAGTATAGGTAGCCTAATACTGGCAGTAATATCGGTTTTTTGCTGACTATGTTCTACTAGTTGTTCATCTGAATCGTTCATATCCGAAGCTGACAATTGGACACTCCCGAGTTGGTGTCAATTACAGACCTACTCTATTTATACAACACCCAGCCACCAAGAACATAGACTTAGCTTATCACAACAATTCGCTAGTGTGCTGTATCTGAATGGCTGAATTTTTCGGTGGAAAAAAACCTTGAGATTTTTTACCGGGGTTAAACCGGAGACCTCTCATTCAAAAAAAAAAACTTTATTTTCTCGTTATTTTTATTAGGTATACCCTCCACAGGAAGGTATATTCACTTTGTCATTACATTTGTAACGCCAAGAAGGATTCACCGGAGACCCTATAAAGTATATATATATTCTGAATCAGGATCACATTCTGAATCGATTTAGCCATGTCCGTCTGTCTGTCTGTCTGTTGAAAACACGATAGCGTCCAAACGAATTGACCTAGGTGTATGAAATTTTGTGGGAGGACTTCTTTTTACCGTCGTCAGGTTGGTATTGAAAATGGGCTATGTCGGTCAAGTAGTTCTGGTACCTCCCATACAAAACCACTCTTAGACCCATGTGTCTCTCTATCTATTTAAATCACGATAGAGTCCAAACGAATCGACTAAGGCGACTGAAATTTTGTGAGAGGTTTTAATTTTACGGTTGTCAGGTTTGTAATAAAAATGGTCCATGTCGGTAAAGTAGTTCCGTTACTTTCCATAAAGTCAATATTCGACCAATTTATCTCTCTAGCTGTTGAAAACACCATAGCGTCCAAACGAACCGACTTAAATGAATAAAATTTTGTGGGAGGACTTCTTTTTACCGTTGTCAGGTTGGTATTAAAAATTGTCTATGTCGGTCAAGTAGTTCTGGTACCTCCCATACAAAAACAATATTAGACACAGGCGTGTACCTGTACAGTACATACAGTGGAGGGTATCAAAGCATAACACTTTTACTTGTTTACTTTACAATATACATAGGTACATACATTTTCAAATGGTCCGCTTGTCCATTAAGTTGGTCGCGGGTGTAGGTTGCTCAAGTGGACCCTCTATAGCTCTCGATCCTCCGCCATCGACTCCAAATCATCAAGGGAATCCCCATACGGGTAGAGGAGAGATTATGGACTTGATCTAACCATCTCATCCTAGGTCTACCTAGAGGACGCCTGCCTGATGGTACGGATTCCATAGCACGTCGTGGACTCCTTTTCGTGGACATGCGTTTAACATGACCAAACCACCGAAGCATGGACCGCTCCGTCCGGAGAAGTAGCTGCTCGACATTGAGTTCCTCACGTATTCTGGCATTTCTAATGCGATCTCTACGAGTCACACCAGCAATACAAAGGAGAAATCTCATTTCGGCAGCTTGTATTCGCGATCTTATTCTTTCGGTCATTACCCAAACCTCATGACCATAGGTAAGAGTTGGAACAAACACCGAATTAAAGACTGACAACTTAGCTTTGACACCAAGCTCAGTCCTCCTAAAAACAGAATGACCAAGCTGTCTCAAAATTGACCCAGCCTGACCAATCCTGCAGGAAAACTCAGCATATTGCTCCTTCCATCACTCGTGAAAAAGACCCCGAGATACTTAAACATCTCAACCTGTTTCAATGGGGCTCCACTAACATGCAGAATGCATTGAACAGGCGTTCTGGAGATGACCATCACTTCAGATTTGTTCACGTTAACCTTCATCTCAGCTTCAACTCAAACGGCTACAAACCGATAGAATGCGCGTTGAAGTTCAGTCTGAGACGACCCAAGGATGACCAAGTCATCAGAGAAGAACAAATGACTTATCCTCAGATCTTCCAATTCGAAACTTTTGCCAAGACTGCACTGTAACATCCTGTCCATATAAGTAATGAAAAGGAGAGGAGACAAGACGCTCCCCTGGCGAAGACCAACGCCCACGGTGAAAGGTATTGATTTAACACCTTCACCTAAGGCCTTGAGCATTTCTGGCCGGATTTCATCCACTCCGGCAGATTTGCCAGCTTTTAGCGATTTGATCGCAAAAGTGACTTCCTCTACCGTGGGACTATTTTCCGCCCTGCTCAAGGCGATGGATCTGTCATCCTCAATGCCCTGGATTGGATTGAGCAATTCAGAAAAGTGCTCGCTCCATCTGCGCAAGATGTCCTCCTCATTAGAAAGAAGTGTACCATCTTTGGATGGTACTACAATGATGTTCCACTTCCTTCCTCTAAGACGGCAGATGGTCTTATTTCTCGCCGAACTCCTTTCAAGATTGTTCTTTGGCTGCTTTAACAGCCAATTTGCAAGTTCTTCGCGCCTCAATGTACCGGTTTCGAGGAGATAAGTCCCCCAAGTGAATCCACACCTTGAAAGCCTTCTTCTTCTCTCTGATGGCTTCTTGAACTCCGGGCGTTTTAAACCACGCAGTTCTTTTCTCACCACCAGCCGCCACACCGAGCCGCTTCACTCCGCAAACATGTCCTGCAGAGGCAATGACTGCTGTTGAAAACAACTGCCATTCTTCCTCTACATTCAATGGAACATTTGGAATTTGTTCAAACCTTTCAGATACCTGCCGTGCAAATTCCTCCCGTATCTCATCGTTCTGTAGCCCCTCCCACCGTATGCGCGTAACCATCCTTGGTTTACACTTTGGCAGGATAGGTATTTGATCGTTGAGATACAATTTACACAACACCAGGTGGTGATCAGTTGACAGTTTAGCCCCTCTCAATACACGAACATCACAAACCATCCTTTTAATACACGACGGTACCACAAAAAAATCTATCAGCAATTTCTGCTGAAGACTTCGGCGGTACCATGTGTATTTATGGATATCTTTGTGTGGAAAGAAAGTGTTCATAATGGACATTCCATTTGAACAGCAAAAGTCCAGTAACTTCTCTCCGTTCGCGTTCTGATCGGGGTCACCGTGTTTCCCAATCGCACTGCCCCACATGTCGAGAAATCCACAGCCACGTGAGCATTGAAGTCACCCATCAGGATATAAGAATCCATATCTGCAACCTTTTCAAGGGCTGCATCAACTTCATCTAAGAAAGCTGCGTACCCCGACTCCAGATTCGGTGCATACACATGCACTAGAGCTAGAGTTGATCTTTCAAGCTTAAGCTTTAAGATCGCAACTCTCCCTCCTAATGGTATCCAGTCCAATACTCTGCCTGCCAGCCTGGGACTTGTGAGTATCCCCACTCCCGCCTGAGCAGACATTGAAGGTGCTACTCCCGACATGAAGAGTTTCCACCCATACGCAAGGTCCACAGTTCCAGAACCCCTTTGCTTTGTTGAGGAAACACCAACTATATCTAGTCGATATTTGACCGCCTCCCCAACAAGCTCCAGGTCTTTTCCTGTGAGCGAAGAGATGTTCCACGTGCCTATTCTATCCTATCATCATTGAGTCGATGCCGTTGTCGAGTAGCCGAAAGTCCACTTATGCCCCTATTGGTGCATAGCGCATCCACCCTCTGACCGCATCATAATGGTTTGCGAGACCATTGATGGGAAGCTCGTAGCCGTTTCGGGTTAAACCCGGCCGGCTGCCGAGCGTGACAAGCCGACCACCAGACGCTCGCAAACTGCCACCCCCAGGCCTGGCTCCAAAGGGCGCCCTAGTATGACAGGCTTGGCAATATCCGAGGCTCTTCTAGTTCTTCTTGCCATCGTTGGGTGTGTGCTTCGTCAGCCATGTCTAGGTGAACCTAGACATGTTGCCCGCCCCCCCCACCACGAGGAGGTCAGCTACATGAGGGGGCTTACTTTACAAATAGATGTTTATTATGTTTTTATACACGTTTTTGTTTTAGTACAATCTACAAAACGTGTGTTCACAATAACGATCAGTAATGTCGATGAATTAGTTGACGTATATAAGATCTTCATGTTCACATTCTTTTATTATATCTCTTCAATATCTGTGCATTTAGCGCGGCAAAGATAAGCGGTCATTGGTCAGCTAATTTCCTTAGAAATTAAGTTAATCACCCCAATTCTGAGATTAGAATCGAATCGAAAGTCATTCGATTTCAGCCAACTGACATTCTAACTTTCGATTTCGATGGAGATTCGTTTTTTGTTCATTTCTCCCCACATTGGCCGCGTTCCATTGACCGCTAGATGTCTAGCGGCATGTCAAACTCCATATAAAAAAAACTGACATTTGAGCATTTGTGCTAGAGCTCTAGCATATTTTGTGAAATATCCTTTTCTGGGAATTTTTTCAACCTAGCGCAAAATGAACTGCTAGATTGAAAAAAATAACGAACTGTCAAAATAAAAGTGAATGTGCAGAAGTCAAATATTTCCAATTTGGTGTAAAATGGGAATTCAAACTTCTATGTAATTAATATATATTGTATTTGTCTATTTAAATTATAGTGTATTAATAAATATGCGGCATGATGGCACAAAATACATTTTTGACTCTCATGAAGATAAAATAATACGGATTCAAATTGGTTTTAATGTCACTTTGCCGCTGCCGCTAGATCTCTAGCGCCAGCGTTCCTCCATCAGGGATATTATGTGCTAGACGACTAGCGGTCAATGGAACGTGCCCATTCTTAAGTTTCGATTGCAATGAGTTAAATGTCAAATTTTATTCGATCGAAAATGTGTGGTCGAAAACTTTAGGTAGGTATTTAAAATTGTCAGTTCAATTATTTTTGCATAAATCGAAAGAAATGTCGCTTGCTTTTGTCACAAAATGTATACAGTAAACATATAGAATTAAATAGGAAGCAACATTTGTTCGTCTTACGACAAAAAAAAATGCAAAATGTAAATAATCGCAGGTCGCATCAAAATGGACTAAAAACGTATTTAAATGCTGCCTTATTAAGCCGGAAACTTCCAACAAACGAAATACCAAATGCAAACCTACACCTACATATATTTCGTCGGGCACATTAAGTGGATTAGATTTGTAGTATTTTTCGGTTCAAATTTATCGTTCCTTTCTCCAAGAATACATAAATGCCATCTTTACTCAAATTAAATCCAACAGCAATTGAGAATCTGACAGCTAAATATTTATACAGCTGTTTTCGAAAATAAAATTCATACAATGAAATCATTCGATAAAGAACTTCTTCCCCACGAAACATAGAATGCGAGAAGTTCATTCGAGTGAAAGTTTTGAATTCGACAAAAACTCGATTTTATCGAATTTCAAAATAAGCTTGAATGTGTCAGGAATTATTCATGACCAGATCACAGCACAAAGACCTTTTTATTGTTTTATGCATTACGAATCACATAACAATTTAAGCAGTTTGCAGGAAGTAAACGAGTAAATTAGACACATTTCTCATATTTATTAAAGAGCTTCAACTACAACTTGTTGTTGACTTAATTAAGTATGTCCACTCATGTCAGTGATCTCTGATCACTGAAACTCTGTCGAGTCATTTGCATTTAATTTGGTGTTGCCCTCTGTTTGAAGCTATAACGTTTTGTGACAAACTGGCATATTTAACACTTTTTTTTATCAAATCAGTTATGTACTCAATGTTGTGCAATAAATAAGAAGACCAAGTCTTTCACGACACTTCCTATGTTCACATCTCGCATATCAGAACTAACTTGCTTGTAGTTGCGGCCTATCTTAGTCATCGTAAGTTTAGACGTGGCAGGTTCCGTGAAATAACGCCGAGCGAAATAAGGCCGAATTTCCTTCGTTCGATTGATCGTTTACAAACGATCTCTCAATCTCTATCAGTGCACGCAAGATTATCTTTTGAGACCACAGAAACTAAATAAGGATCAATGGAATGTGTTCATAGTTTTTTCTGCCTGGAGAGGAAACTTTGACGTCACTTTATTAACACGAATTCACATTTACGCTTAAAAAATAAATAAATAGACGCAACATGTCCGTTAGGCACACATCACACTAGGCCTAAGTTCTCACAACCATTCTGAGTTTCTATTTTTTGGGACGAATGGAAGGGACCAAACATTTTTTGCCGAGTCTGGATGGCTGGCACGAGTACCTACGATAACTACGGCGCCAAAAATTCATAACGGTATTTTGTAGAGGGGTTAAATACAAGCATTTTTTACTATGGGAGGGGAGGGGTCTATCTGGCTTCGTTTAGACGAGAGGGGCAATTGAAAAAAAAAAAAATACTTAAAATGAAAAAAAAAAAAAAAATAAAAATTATAAACAATGGCAACACTTACAATAAAGGACTTTAGGATTTTTGGAAGCCAGGAATCTGTTCTTTGATATTATTTTTAAATCAAGTTATAGCTGTTAATAGTTTTTGAAAAAAATACTTTCAAACTTGAAATTTAAGGAAAAAAATTAAAAAAAAAAGTTGTATGCTGATTTTCTCAATATTGAGAAAATAGATACTTAATTTGTTTATAGTTTTTGCTGCCTAAATCAATTCTTAATCGAACACCAAAAACCAGATTGATTTATGTCCTCTAATTTTTGAGAAAATTGAAAATTACTTTTATGTATGGCTCCGCTTAGAGTACAAATTGCTACCCTTGCGCCTTGAAATGTGTATGGGGGACATGCTGCTCCCTGCAACCCCAATGCTTGGGGTCACTGTTGGATTTTGGGATGGGTGCAAGGCTGAGTATATGCAAACTTTCTTTTAATTATATTAGTTTAACCAATATCAACAACATTCTTCAGATACAGTCTCTAGCCAGAAATTTCACATTGGTAGACAAAATTTTGCTGATTTGCATTTTGGACGATTTAGAACGGATTCCTGGTTTTTAAAAATACTATAGTTCGTTGTTGTAAGTGTTGGCATTGTTTTTCAATATTTTATTTTAATTTTATTTATAATTTTTTTTTAATTACCCCTCCCGCCTAACCGGAGCGCGATAGACCCCCCTCCCATAGTAAAAATGCTTGTATTTAATCCCTCTACAAAATAACGTTATCAATTTTTGGCGCCGTAGTTATCGTACTCTCCCCGGACGGCTGAATTGAGAAGCTTTACTATGACATTTATACTCTTGGCGCAGTGGAAAAAATCTTAAGATGCAATTTGTTTTTTTTTTTCGGGGATCGAACCTGAGACCCCTCGCATAGTCGCATATTAGCCCAGCACATCACTAACCACGAAGCCACTGCGGCCGCAATTTTGGGTTAGGTTAGGTTTACGGTTTAACAGAGCAGGGTGTATCCTGCTGTGCCACACTTAGGTCCCATTGTGATGCCCTTTTAAGCCAATGATGTTGGGATGATTAGCCTCATGTCCCTTCTTCTAGCGATTACTCGACGCCGCCGTCCAGCCATCCTGATATCCTCAAAAACTTGTAAAGATCAGAAATAAGGACATTTGAAGGTTCTTGTAGGTCATGGAAATAATGACTTCCAAGCGTTCTGTTACTCAAGTGACAGAGACTCGGACAGTGACAGAGGAAGTGAGGTGTGTCCTCATGAACCTCTTCGTCTCCGCAGCCTCTACATATGTATATCATCATCTTTGAGTTTTAGTTTCATTGTACTTCTTAGGAAGTTATGACCCGTTAGAGCCCCTACCAATTTAGACAGCGATGACCTGTCGAACTGTAGAAGTTTGATGGTCCTGCCACTGTCGTATTTTGGCCAAAGCTTCCGTGTTACTTCACAGGTAGGACCGTTCACAGCAGAAGACCGTGGAGTGCTGCGAACAGAGAACCATTAAGTTCTTCGTGGCAGCGATGAACTAACTTTGAATTTATTACAATAGCAGAAACTGCTTTAATAGCCGCCTGGCTGTCAATGAAAATGGTAATATCATTTCTTGGTATTACCAACAATTTTTATTTTTTTTTTTTTTTTTCCGAGGGTGGATGAAAATCTTGCATAGACACTATGAGAACAGCGAGTGCTCATAGTAGTGTCAGATTCTTACTGACTAAAAACACCACCCTTCGATATAAATTGCAGATACTGCAACTAAGATATAACTTATCAAGCAATTTTTCTATCACGAAATGAAAACTTTTGACAGGTTACTTTCCAATGAAAGATCCTGCATGTTCCGCAATTTTGACGCGGTTAATCCCTATATCGCCAAGTCGAAAGGTTTTGTTCTTTGTAGTCGGCGCAATAAATTGCTCTCATCCAAAATTTGTAGGACTGTATTGTTGGTGTGTCCGATTAGTCGGTTTCTATGCTTTCGCGCAAAGCTTCTAGTTTCAGCTTCGGTTGTAGGTATTCCGAGATCCCTGTGGATATCGTCGTTTCTAATATACCACGGTGCTTTTACAATTTCTCGAAGCACTTTATTTTGAAAAGATTGTATAATATTGGCATTTGTTTTCTTGGTGCAACCCCAAAGTTGTATACCGTAGGTCCACACCGGCTTTAGCACTTCCTTGTATAAAAGCAGTTTGTTCTCGGTACTGAGCTGGGAATGTTTTCCAAGTAACCAGTACATTTCTCTATATTTGAGTTCGAGCTCTTTGCGTTTCATTTTCACGTGCGAATTCCATTTCAGCTTTGCGTCGAATGTCATTCCCAGGCAAGGTACATATATAGAACTACAAGGTATGATATTCCGCGATTAATTTTTCGTTTTTTCTGCGCATGTACGTCACTTGACGACAACGATTTTAACGTTTCTGTGAAAATATATTGAAATACGGGTAGTTTTCTGTGCCCCAGTTTCATTTTTAATAAGAATAATGTTTTGTGTGGTGTTTTCAGTGTAATAGAATAGTTAACAAATTAATTAAATTATTATCTGTTCCCTATGTTTTGTCGTCTGGTGACGTCACTTTGAAGAGAGAGATGCAAACAAACATGCGCAATATCATACCATGTATTTCTATATACCTTGATTCCCAGGTATTTGGCTTCGTTCGCAAAAGGTATTCTGGCCAAGTTTAGAAAAATTGGCAAGTCATTAGTTTTTTTATATGTGAAGTTCACGTGAACAGATTTAGTTTCATTGAGGGCGATTCGCCATTCCCTCGTCCATTCATTTACTTTATTTAATGCGGTTTGCAGTTTTGCAGTTGTTTCTTCGACTGTTTTACCTACTGCTAGAATAGCGGTGTCATCGGCAAACGTAGCAAGGATAGTGTCATCTTCCTTTGGTATATCACGAGTATATAACAGGTAGAGAAGCGGCCCAAGAACACTTCCTTGCGGTACACCGGCCGAAATTTCTTTTAGCTCCGAGTATTCGTTTCCATGTCTTACACGGAAAAGTCTATTGCCGAGATATGATTTCAGAATATCGTATAGCCGTACGGGGAGAACTTGTCGTAATTTTATTTTTAAGCCTTCGTGCCACACCTTATCAAAGGCTTGCGAGACATCAAGGAATAAGCTTGAACATATTTTTCGTTCCTCAAATGCTTTCTCGATTACGTCAGTAATTCTATGAACCTGGTCAATCGTCGAATGCTTACTTCTGAACCCAAACTGATGGTCAGGGATAAGATTATTATCTTCTATAACCGGTTGTAGACGCCTTAGTAATATCCTCTCGAAAATTTTGGATATGATTGGAAGAAGCGATATTGGTCTGTACGATTTTACCTCATTTGGCGGTTTTCCTGGTTTTAGAACCATTATGACTTCCGCAACTTTCCATTGGCTCGGCACGTGTTTTAATCTGAGCGCAGCATTTAAGATATGGAGAAGCTTAATTAGTGCTTTTCTAGGAAGAGCTTTGAGAACTTCTCCTGTGATCAAATCATAGCCCGGGGCTTTCTTAGGTTTAAGATCCTCGATCTCGTGTTTTAGTTCTCTTAGCGTTGCACTTGCGAGTGTTGAATCGTCAAATATTAGTTCAGACCCATCGTTGTTATCGTTAACCACTTGACCATCGTACGGTTTAAACGTTTCTTCCAGATGGGCTGCAAAAACATCGGCTTTATCTTTATCTTCCCTTGCCCATTCATTTTGATTTATTTTAATTGGCGGCGCGGGGATTTTAGGCCTTTTGGTGCCTTTTACAGCTTTCCAAAGTGAATAATTGGAATTTTTTTTCGCAGTTAAGGTTTCAAGGTAAGAGCCTATCGCACGATTCTTGAAATCCTTAATAGTTGTCTTCAACAAATTGCACAAAAAGTTGAAATGTTGCCATTTTTTACGCGCTTTCCTTTTTTGGTTGACCAATTCTCTTATTTCCGGAGGATATCGTAAGCCATATTTGTCCGCCTTTTTCTTTGGTTTGGGCGTATTATTCCAGGAGGCGAGCTGTACAATCTCAACGAAGCGGTCAATTTCAACCTCAAGTTCGTATGGTGTCGTAAGTGGAACGCTCAGTTCAACATTCGCTTCGATTTCGTTCCTAAGACCGTCCCAATTAGTTGTTCTACCAGTCAATCTCGTTGGCTCTGGGTTATAGATTAATTTTTAATGATCAGAGGACAGATCAAAGCTCTCTTCAATTTTTATGTGGTTGGTAGATACACCTTTCACAACGAAAAAATCGATCAGGTCAGGTATTTTCGAAGTATCGGTTGGCCAGTAAGTCGGTTTTCCCGTCGAGTGGAAATCACAACTGTACTCCATACCTGCCCCATAGAGCATTCTACCTTTTTGCGAGATGCATCTAGAACCCCAAAATGTATGTTTCGCATTAAAATCGCCGCCAATAATAAAATTAGGTTTCAACGATTTAAACAAGTTAGTAAAATCACTTTTTTCAAGCGCGAGACGCGGTGGGCAGTAGATAGATGAGATTTTAAGAATACGTTGCCTATTCTTTACTCGAATTGTGCACAGTTGCAAAGTTTCAAGCTCTATCTTTGGGTCTTCGTATTGTTCGATGCAGTCTTTAATAAACAAGGATGACCCGCCTCTCGCTTTTCCCGAAGGGTGACAAGCGTGGAAGTCATTATAGCCTTTTATTTTTAAATGCAATTTCTCTTCTTCTTTTTTTTTGACGTGAGTTTCAGAAACCAAGCAAATGTCAATATCTTTTTCTCCAACAATTTTTTCTTATTGCCAACAATGACACCACTTACGATTGCCAGAACCTCTGCTTGGAAGACACTATTGCTATCAGGAAGCCTGATTGAGAAGTTTATATTTAATTCCTCCGAGAATATACCGGGACCGTTCCACAGTTCATCTTAGTAGAAGATGGATCGATTTCCTTTTCGTGGATGTGCAATCATGTAGTCAGAATCAGAAGTGACAACGTTCCCAATGTATTTCCCTAGAATCTGTGCGTGACCAAAATTGCATGGGTACCAAGTAGGTACTAGTTTGACTAATCCTTAAGGCACTTTTGGTAGCAGATTCCTCTATGTAGTCAGATTGAGAATGTAGAGTCAGATTGAGAATTGCATAGGCCGCACGATTGCCGTGTACATCCACAGGATTGTTTTGGAGTCCGTTCCCCAGCTCCTGCCAAAGATGCGTAGAAAGCATTACCTGCTTTCTTCACTCTTTCATTGACATTCGGCTTCCAATTAAGTTTTATATCTAATATCATTCCTAAATATTTCGCCCTATCCGTCACCTTTACAGGTATTCCTTCAAGAGTTGGTGGCTCGAATAGTGGTATTATTCTTTTATTTGTGAACAGGAAAAGCTCAGTTTTCTTGGGGTTAACCCCAAGGCCGCATTGTTTTGTCCACGTATTGAGTACTTTTAGTGAGTTTTCTAGTAGGTCGTTTGGTCGATGGCCGCAATAGAGTTTCTGTAAATGATAGAGAGTAATAACCGATTTATTTTAACGCTAGATTATCAAAAAGTATAATAAGGTAAAGCACGAAAACGGGCCTGTTATATCATGATGTCAGGAACAGATGAGCTGCTAAATGATGATGTTATCTCTGCATATCGTAATTACCTTAAGCTTTAGTATGTATTCACAATTCCATTTAAAATAAATTTACAACAATTTAATGAAAATTATATTTTTTTTTGTAAATAAGCTTGTAATTAAATATAATTAAAACAATTATTAGATTAAAGCAATTTTCATAGAGGATAATGGCCGTTAACAAACTCTATTCCTGTAAAAAGATCTTGGACCTCAAATGGGGCATTAGTTCGAAAATAATGCTCAAGTCTAGTAATTTCTCTGATTTAAATGTCAAATTTTGAGTCGAATTTTGAACTAAATTTAAAATAATCTCTTCTTTTTTTTTGATTGTCCATTGTAAAGATATCGTACAATTTGCAAATTGGTTGTATCGAATCGACCAATCGGACAATACCACATAAAGAGTATTCATTTTATTTTTAATGTCTGATAAACGTTTATAATGTGCTCTTTGTCGATTTAATTTTATTTTTCGTAGGAGCTAGGGGTTACTGAATGCTTATCTGTATATTCATTATCCATGCTGCGTTTTGTATTTCAGACGCAAGTCTGGCGATTAGTATATTTGTTAACAAGTGTTTTATCACGTCATTTGGACAAAATACGAGAAAGCAAGTGTCTTACGATTTTTAATAGACTTTGTTCTGCATTGATAACGTTGCCTACGAATGAGTAGGCGATTTATTGACTAGGAATTCATATGTTTAAAGTAATAATAATGAATGCTTGTGTTTATGCCTTAAAGCACTTATGAGGTAGACGTAAAGCTAGCTGGGCGCCTCTCAATGTCACCTAGCAGTAGGTGAAAACCCTAATTTCATGAATAGAATGAAGAAAATTAATCTAAATATATTAGATGGATTGATAATTTTAAAACATGTATTTATTCATTATACACTGCTTACTTACGTGTGATCATGGTACATGATTGGTATAATACGTGGATTACCTTCCTTCCATTTCAGATATACATGTTATCGGTGTTGCTACTTCCCATTCGAGTAGTTGGATGTGTGGTCTCAGTCTTGACGGCATGGGTCTTTGCATGTATAGCGCTACATGGCATGACCTTAGATGATCTCAAACAAAAACCATTGACCGGTTGGAGGCGGTAAGTAATACAAACATAAATATTTACCAAATTGTATACATTTTTACCGAAATTTTCACATACAATAGGCGCGTTTTTTTTTTTGCAATCCTATATGGGCTTAGCAAGTTTGCCATACAAACGTTAGCCCGGATAATCATCGGGGCTTATGACTTAGCCCAGATAAAAACTGTGCTACCAATCTACGATTGTTTTAAATGTTATCGAAAGTGCTATCGAAAGTGCTATCGATTGTGTCATAAATGACGTTAATTTGTCAACCAAAATAAATAGGGGAGACTGGGGCACCTTTGAACGTTGGCCATTTGAACATTGCTAATAAGGCAACATTTAAAAAAATATTTAAAAGTACATATTAACCAAAATTTAAACTTGGTAATACCGTGTTCTTTAGTCGTCGTCAACGACTTTCGGAAGCAGCCGCATGAGCCGGTTTTTATGCTTAAATTGCATATATTAATTTTCTATTTGCAAAGGAGCATTCACATGGGAGCGAAGGAACGAATTGTTGAAATGCGAACAAACCACTTTTTATGCATTTATAAACAGAAAATTGTACTTTCTATTATTCGAAGAGGAGGATAATTAATTATCCCATCAAAATGTATTAAGAAAACAAGTTTATAAACAGTTTAAATAACGAAATTTCGAATTCAAAACTTTTTGCCGCGAACAAAAAGACCCTTGACGCGAATTGTCAAAGTTTATTCGCAATCCACATCACTTAATTCGCCATCCACAAACAAGCGAATAAAATATTCGCTTGAACTTAACCTCCAATTAGACATTCTGGGTAGAAACTGATGATGACATATAAAAGTATGTTTTTTTGCACATTTTTCTGTCGCTTGGCCTATCGGGGAACGTTTGGTCTGTAAGTGCATTGAAATAAAAGCTAAGCTACCACCACCTATCAACGCTCCAGGAACATCGAGAACACCTACATAAATTCCTGAACATGTAACTCATTTTTGTTTTTATAAAGGTTCTTCAGTCATTTGTAAAATATTTCGTAATTTGTGAATTTCAGTTTGCTTCTGTTAAGTCGTTTTTTATTTTTTTATTTAAAAAAATAAAGTTAATTTATTTTATTAAAAAATTACAAAGCTCGTAGTAGCGTATTAGCTGCCAAAAGCAATTACAAATACTGCCGTAAGTGACCCAGCCTAGTTCAAAACTGCTCAGCATGTAAACCACGGTGCCCCAGTCTCTCCTAAAAAAGAGAGAAAAAAAAAACATCAACAATCAAAATATGGACAAGAAATATTGCAACTCAAAATTTGGATTTAGGAAGAGACACTGGGACCAGAGTGGGACTACTGAAATGCTACAGTTCACGTAAGGAGTTGTGCACTGCCACTGATTCGCCGCTGAAACTTGAATCGTCCTGAATCATCCACTAAAAGGGCTAGCACATCCACTATGTCCTGCAAACCGCTCTTACGGCTGGAACTTGCTGTTGCTGAAACTAAAATGTATTTCTTATCACTTGTAAACTATTTTATTATGCATATAGCTAACTTTTTCTCGTCTTTTATCAATTTAAAAACTAATTGACTGCCTGCAAATTTTTTTTGGTGAAGACTGAAAAAAAAAAAAAAAAAAAAAAAACAACTGAAAAGTCAAATGTCAACTAGCATTTTTTTTTTGTCAACTAGCATAGTGCTGCCAAGTCACGTTTTATCTAAGCCTATATAGGATTGCAAAAAAAAACACGCCTTATATGTATTACAAATTTGTCCCACAGAAAGTAGGTAATAGTTTAAAAAATTGTGTGATCCGTTAATTACTCTATCAAAAATCAGGGATCATTTTTAATTTTTTCTCACTTCAATAAAATTTGTGGAACCCGATCGCCACCTTCCGGGTTCAATTGCTAATCTAAACCATCCAGGAACCAACTCAAACACACACAAAAAATGTCATCAAAATCGGTCCATCCGTTTAAGAGTGTTTCTCGTCGATTTCCGTTTCACTGTGATGTACTTTTCATTTTCGGACTAACTGCCTCGCTAAAGAAGAAGAAAAAATATGTATAGGCTTGGACAAAAGTTGAGTTCGAACCAGTGCAGTTTAAGTGCAGAACTAACATTATATCTGCAAGCATCTGAGGGCCGCTGATGAAGCGTTATAGGTTCGCGTTCGCCTTTCCCGGGAGAAGTATTTAAAAAAAAAAGTGGCGAATTAAACCCGTCGAAGGCACGAAGCGGCTCCATAAAATTGGGCCCTCGGTCTGCTCAGAAAATTAACCAACTAACCAGTACCAGTAATGTCGCGCTCATTAACCTACTATTACATATATCAAAAATCTTGTCAATTTTTCAGAAAATTTGATTTATTAGATCGTCATGTAAATGTCATTCGTGCGAGCGTGTTTACCCCAATTGACACAAGAATACACAATGTCAATCGCGCGTGTCATTGTGTCCCAAAATGCTTGCTTTGTCATACTGTGAGAGAGAGCCGAATGACAAAGGACCGATGAATGAAAGGCGATTAGACAGCGATTAATACAATTGACAATGATATGGGTGTAGCGGATGTGGGAAGAGTCATTTCAACTTTTTCTGTCGGCTGGAATCGCCAATAGCTTAAAAAATAATGAGAACTAATTTGTGAGTAACATATTTATGCATTTTTGAATCGTAATTTTAAAGGCTAATGATAAATTCCTACTTTTCGGTCGCAACTACCGATACTCAGATGATGTACACCATCGCAGTGGTGATGGTGGCCACCGACAGTGACGAAGGAAATACGTTTCTTGTAGGTTGTTCAGGAAATAGGATCAACTTTATATTTATGGCTTTTGCGTTTTGCTGTTGACGCTATTGACGCTGGTGTTGTTCTGCCGATTCCAGATATAAATCCAAAACCACGTGAATCAGAAAAAAATAGCATTAGAAAAAATATAGATATCATTTGTTGGTGTTTATTAGTTTTGCGTTGCGAAATCTTTAAGCGACAATGTACATATTTGTAAGGATGTTGGCGTTGTTTACCACTCTGATGTTTGTATTCGCTATGTTAATAATGTAATCTAATCATACAGGAAAGGTCGGTCGGATCATGGTACCTGTCCGGAAATCAACACCTAATCTTACCGAGCGCTTGTAACCTAAGAATTAACACAGCATCGCATTTGCAATATCTTATCAGTGTGTCTTGATTTTGCAGGAAATATATATATATATATATATTTTTACTGTTGGGGGAGGAGAAATGCTTTACGCACCATAAGTAGGTTTGTTTGCGTTGACCATCTCCATGTGTCCGGCTCTCTCCGCATACTTTTTGGGAGTACGAACTAAAACTCCTCCAAGCCCTATGGTTTCTGACACACCCCCCTGGGACCGCTCTTCGCATTACTTCAAGGGGGCTGTAATCATACACCCTTTCGGGTTCACGTGCTTTCCCGGTATTGTTCTTCTTCTCTTATCTTACTTCTGAGAATATCTGCAGAGTATGCCTGCAAATGTATTAGTGAAGTCACATACAAACCTGTATATAATATAATGTAATATAAGTGCATTAAGCGATTCCCTCTCTTTACATTGTACAGACAATAAAGTCAGTTGTAAACTAGAACTCGACAGACGTGTTTGATTTCTAAACATCTGGATACACTACATGGTGGCAGCGGTGGGATCCACCTATACTCCGTTGTTTGAGAAACTTTTTTGCATTCGGGCCGATCGATTAGAGAAAAAAAAATCGCTGAGTTGTCAATAAACTGTGATCGTGAATATTTGGCCCTATAATGACCGACACTAACAGCAGTAGCTTTATGGTACGGGCACCAGAACCCTTCACATTCAGTAACCCCTCGGAATGGCCTAAATGGAAACGTCGGTTTGATAGGTTTTACATAGCGTCTAAATTAAATAGAAGCACCGAGGAGGAACAGGTGAACACCCTTATCTATCTGATGGGAGATCAGGCTGACAATATCTTCCTATCATTCACCCTAACAAATGAAGAGAAAAAGAAATATGACAAGGTAATGGAGGCTTTTTCAAATCATTTTATTGTTAAAACGAATGTTATTTATGAGCGCGCCAAATTTAATTTACGTCATCAACTGGAAGGGGAATTGATAGAAGATTTCATAACAGATCTCTATTTACTTTCTGAGAACTGCAATTACGGAACTCTAAGAGAGGAGATGATTCGGGATAGAGATAGAAAACTTTCAGAGAAATTACAGCTTGAGAGCGGACTGACATTAGACAAAGCGATCACTGAAGTAAGACAGCACTACGCGGTTAGAAAACAACAACAAGAACTATCGTCGACATCAGTATACAAAATATCCACAAACACGCAACGGAAGACGAGAGACATCTCAGGAGAGGACAGTTATCAAAAACGAGATAACGACAGTCAAAACTATAAGAGCAAGTGTATGTGGTGCGGCTCCAATAACAAACACAAACCAGCCAACTGCCCTGCGAAAGGGAAAAGGTGTAACAAGTGTGGCAAGCTAAATCACTTTGCAAGTGTTTGTTTATCAGCAGTGAGCAGAAATAAGAGCAATGTAAATCAATTAGCATATGACTGTGATGAAACGTCATCATCTTTCTCTGAAGAACATTTTTTGGGAATGCTGACAGTTAATAGTGTTCATATTCCGGCATATTGGACAGTTAATGTGAGTGTGAATAAGAGGGACGTCAAATTCATGATCGATACCGGTTCTCCAGTAGATGTAATTTCGAAGGAGATTTACAGAGAGATATTTCAAGACATCAAGTTGAAACCGGCTGATAGGGTCATATGCGGTCCTGATGGTTCAAAGCTTAGTATGTTGGGGATGTTTTCGGTCCAAATAGAACATAATGCAAAGAAAATTCTCACAACGATCTATGTCATAAAAAATTTGAAAATGCCTTTGCTTAGTCTTTCATCTAGTGAAAAATTGGAGCTCATCACTAAAAGTGCTTTGGGTAATATAAACTCGGATACCATTAAATGCTCAACAGTACAAATAGATAAGGAATTTCCAAAACTATTCCAAGGACTCGGTTGTGTAAAAAACTTTGAGTGCGAAATTAGAATTAAAGATAATGCTGAACCTTTCCAAATTCTTTCCGCTCGGCGCGTACCAATACCACAAATAAATAAATTAAAAGCGAAGCTCGATGAAATGGTGAAACTCAATGTCATAAAAAAAGTGGATGAGCCAACGCAATGGTGTTCTCCACTAGTTATTGTGACGAAGGCAAATGGAGATATTCGACCGTGCGTAGATTTGACCAAACTAAACCTCTCTGTGGAGAGAGAAATTCATCCAATGCCGGTTGCTGACCATACACTGGCACAACTTTCAGGAGCTAAGTTTTTCTCGAAGTTAGATGCTAATTCTGGATTCTGGCAGGTAAAATTATCTAAAAGCTCACAACCATTAACTACATTCCTAACACCATTCGGAAGGTACTGTTTTTTACGTTTACCATTTGGTATATCTTCTGCACCAGAAATATATCAAAAATGCATGCAAAATATCTTACAAGATATTTCAGGAGTAGTTTGTCAGGCAGATGATATATTAGTATTTAGTTCTACAGTAGAAATGCATGATCGTATTTTGAGACAAGTATTAGCAAAATTGCATGAGCATGGTATTACTTTAAATAAAGATAAATGTGAAATAGGTATCCAATCAATTAAGTTCTTGGGTCATCGAATTGATGCAAATGGAATCCAACCTTGCAACTCAAAAGTAAAGGCCATCGAATGCTATCCACAGCCTACTAATACGACCGAACTGAACCGTTTTTTAGGGATGGTCAATTTCCTGGGTAAATTTATTCCCTATCTGGCAGAACGTTGCAAGCCATTGAACGAGTTATTAAGAGACAACGTCGAGTATCACTGGGATATACAACAAAAGGTTGCGTTTGAAGAATTGAAGGCGATGTTAGCTGAGGCACCTATACTGAAATTGTACAACCCTAAACACAAAACAATTCTTTCTTCGGATGCCTCATCCTATGGGCTAGGATCGGTGCTGTTGCAAGTTGATGATGAGGGGAATCTGCGACCTGTTGCCTACGCTTCAAGAACGCTCACCGAGTCTGAGAAAGGGTACGCCCAAATAGAAAAGGAGGCTTTAGCACTTACGTGGGCTGCATTCGAGAAATTTCCAGACCTACTTACAGGTATTCATTTTTATATAGAAACGGATCACAAGCCGTTGGTACCCATTTTTTCAAGCAAAAACGTAAATGATTTAACACCCCGCTTGCAAAGATTTCGAATGATAATGATGAAATTTACGTATGAAATTTACTACACTACCGGTAAATTTTTAGTAGCCGCAGATGCACTTTCGCGTCAACCATTGCCCAACAATGAGCAAAGAGATGTTGGCAACATGGATAAAGAGCTGGAAATATTCTTAAACCAAACGGTTTCTAGTCTACCAGTAACACAGACGAAACTCCAAAAAATCATCGAGGCTCAAAAGTCAGATAAAAATCTACAACTCGTCGCATGGTACTGTTTAAAAGGATGGCCAGACCAATATAAACTTCAACCAGAGCTACGACTATACTACAACGATAGATATAATTTGTCCACCAATAATAATTTACTTATGTATTGTGACCGCATTGTTATTCCTGAGAAATTACGACCCGACATACTAGAGAAAATCCATGCGGGGCACTTAGGTATAGTTAAATGCAAAGCACGAGCAAGACAATCCGTTTGGTGGCCAGGATACTCACAACATATAGAGGATTATATAAAGAAGTGTTCTATTTGTATTCAACAGGTCATCCCACGGCATGAGAGGTTCATCGGAAGTGAATTGCCAGAACGCCCATGGCAAATCGTAGGAGTCGATCTTTTTTACCACAGTTCGAAATGCTACTTATTGGTCAGCGACTATTTTTCTAGATACCCGGAGTTAGCTTTGTTAGAAAATCAAACATCTAATGCTATTATTAATAATATGAAATCCATATTTTGCAGACATGGTGTTCCAGATGTGGTACGGTCCGACAACGGGCCACAATTCCAAAAGTTGAATTATTCTGCTTTTGCCAAATTTGCACGAGAATGGGGGTTCCAGCATGAAACCTCTTCGCCGAGGTACGCGCAGTCGAATGGATTCATCGAGTCTTCCGTGAAGGTGGTAAAGTCACTATTAAAGAAGAACATAGATCCGTACCTGGCTTTAATGGAGTATCGAGCAACACCCCTTTCTAATGGATTTTCTCCGGCCGAGATGCTAATGGGTAGACAAATTAGAACCACTCTGCCAATCAATGAGAACAAATTGCGTACAAACTATAATTTGGAACAGGTTAGGGAAAGGGAGCACATTCTAAGGAAACAACAGACTAATAATTATAACAAACGACATGGTGTCGTCTGCAGAGAAGGATTCCAAGTCGGCGAGATAGTCTGGATTCGTGACATTGGGGAATGGGGAAGAATACAGCAATTAGCGGGGACTCCTAGGTCATACATTATCAGCACAGATCGGGGCATATTTCGACGAAATTCACACCATTTGATTCATGCTAAAAGTAAAGAAATTCCTTACATTCCAGGTGAAGTAAAACTGTCGGCGGGGGAACAAAAACAATCAAACATGCCAGCAGTAGTACCGGAGAATGCAGAGCCCAATTTAAGCGTTAATGAACAAAAAGAGATACCGGTTACTGTTCCTCAAACACTTCCTGAAGCGTATGTCACTACAACCAAATCCGGACGAATCGTTAAAAAGCCAGACAGATACACATCATCCTAAATTGTTGAATAACATACATGAAGTTAATTAAATCTTGAATTTTGGATTTAAATTTTATTTAATATTGAATTATGTTGATTTTTTTTTTCTCATATTAATTTTAGTTGAATTTTTTGTCTCATATTAATCATTTTTGGGGAATTTTTTAATGTAAGAGTTCTTTATTGAGTTGCATTGCATAATAAAAATGCAAGTTATTTACTTAAAGGGGGGGATGCAGAGTATGCCTGCAAATGTATTAGTGAAGTCACATACAAACCTGTATATAATATAATGTAATATAAGTGCATTAAGCGATTCCCTCTCTTTACATTGTACAGACAATAAAGTCAGTTGTAAACTAGAACTCGACAGACGTGTTTGATTTCTAAACATCTGGATACACTACAATATCTTCCACAAACTGACAAATTTTTCCCCAATTCAAATCGCTCGTCAGTATTTTCTCGACTATGTTTTCTGGGTTGAAGGCACCAATGCTGCTTTCCAGGACTGTGCGTTGGGCTTCCCATCTTCTGCAGGCAAAAAACGTGTGTTGTGCGTCGTCTGTTGGAGATTCGCCGTACTGGCAGGTGGGGCTATCCGTTTTGCCAATCTTATGGAGAAAGACGTTGAAATTTCCGTGTCCGGTAAGGAACTGGGTGACGAAGTAGTTGACCTCACCGTGTTTCCGGTCGTTCCACTCAGCCACATTTCTTATCAGCCTCGCTGTCCACATAGTGCAGGAAATATAGATATAGTGGTATTCAAGCAAACATGAAAAAGAGGTGATGATCACGTATCGTTACGCGCTTGTATTGAAAAACATCGGAAAAACGAGATTGATCCATATATACAAAGCCCTGGCGACCATAATGGATATAGTTGGGTTACTAAAGACCTATATGACATATCTTTGAGTTCGAGCCAATGGTTTCATTTCAAGCAAGGTCATTGCAGGATTCTTTTCTTATGAGTTTGGAATTACCTACCACACCACTCAACGAGCCATTAGAAGTTTGAATTCGATTCTGTCGCTTTTTCGTTTCATGGGAGTTTGGAATTCACCTTAAAAATTACATAGTAGGGATAGAAATAGTAATGGAAGACAACTGGTTTGATCGAAATGGAAAAAGAGAATGAATTTATGAAATGAAGTATAGAATATATAAGTATAAAACTACTAAAACATTAGTAGTTTCATTTCTTCAAATAGGAAATTCGATTCAAAAAGTCATATTAAGCTCGATCTATCTAAAAGTAAACGTTCACATTTTATGCCAGCGTTATCATCACCATAATGATACAAACAAAATTGTTTAGAGTGCGTAGTACTTCAAAACAAAATCAGAAATTCGTACGCCGAATGCGGACCTCTCTTGGCATGTTATCAAATCGTGTGCAAAGTTTGCTTCCGCCATTGTTTCTGTGTGGTTAATAAAAATGTTTGAAATAAATGGTAGACACGTCAGCTTACAGTGTTTAACATTTAAGTCGATGCAGCATACATTAGTACAAATTGTTTTTAAAACTTAGATCTATTAGTATTCGGTCAGAAATGCGTTCTTATCCCATTTTTTTTTTTCGCAATGCCGATTATTGTTGATGACGATAATAGCAATGTTGCAATTTTTCCTCTTTTGTTGTATAGCTAAAAATAGATCCAAAAGACATTGGTTCAGCCAACAGACGCGACGCGACGTTTCGTTTTCCCGACAAATTGATGATAAGAAATCAATTCAGCAAAACCTAGCAGCAGTCACAACAAAATCACTGCCAGCGTGTAGTGTACTCGCATATTTGGCGGCTTTTATCTAGAAAAACAGGCGTGCACCACGATAACTTATTACAGAGACACAAGTATTTTCAGATATGTAGTTGGATTTAGTTGCTGTTGCTAATTGAACAAAAAAAAAATGCGAATCTTTTGTTTTTGGTATCTCACGACTTGTCGCCCGATTATTATAAAACTAAAAATAACAATTTTTCTTTTGCAAATATAATTTGTTGCTGCTGACTTTTTTTCAAAGATAAATGCGATATTTTTATGCTGAAGACATTTGACGTTTTGATTTAATTATAAACAATTGCGGTTGGACCTTTTTAATACCACATGGATCTATTACAAATACCTGAAACAATCGGAGGCATTATAGGCTTATGGCTGACAATTCGGCCAAGATTGTGTCACTTAAAAGGATCCAAGGTGTAGTATTCTTCTTTGAGATAAGACAGAACAGTTCAAGGAGAATGTGGAGAATGATTTTATCCGCCTCTTCTTTCACGCGGCGCCTACACAAGTCATTGTAAGGAAGTCCAACTTTGTGGCATGTCGGCCTATGAGTCCATATCCCGTCTATGTTCGACCAAAACTCATTAACTGACATTTTTCAGAAAACTCTTTTTATGCACCAAAATTATTATTTTCAAATTGTCTTTCAGGTAAAAGTAATTAAAATCACGTATATTCTATAATTTTTATAATAACTTGGAACTTAGTTCCAAAAGTCATTCACTGAAATTCTCATACTCTACCCAACCAAAATTCATTATGTGATTTAATGAATTTTGGTTGAAACATTTATTTTTGAATCATAATAGTCCAAATATCAAACATCATAGTCATAAAATCCCAAACTTACATAATGTAATTCGTTTGGTTAGATTAGGTTACAGTGACAGGCCACATAAGTGCAGCCTCACTTAGGCCAAAGTAGGCCCATTGTAATACCACAGGAACAAATGATCTCAAAACTCCCTGCTGAACTAACAGGAGCTAAGAATTATGCGTTGAGAGCAGCTTATAGTAGGGAGTACGTCGAGATTGTCGAAAAAGTATTCTCCAGGGTGAAGTTTTCTTCAAAATGAGATGGCAGGACATGTGCACAAAGAGATGAAAATAGTCTTCTCCTCATCTCCCCATCCATACAGCTCCTGCAGAAATCGTTTGCAGGGAGGCCCAATCTGAGGGCATGCCTCCCAATTATGCAGTGTCCACAAACACCTATACTATTGTGCTTATCTTTTTAGTGTTATGGTCCAAATCTGTTTCTTGGTGGAGTTTGACCGCGATTAGTAGCGTTTAACATTTTATTTTATTTCAAGGAGCGTGAGGCATCTGGAGATTTTCCTTCTCCGCTAGAATTTACATAGTTGTGCCAAGGTATATAGAACTACAAGGTATGATATTCCGCGATTAATTTTTCGTTTTTTCTGCGCATGTACGTCACTTGACGACAATGATTTTAACGTTTCTGTGAAAATATATTGAAATAAGGGTAGTTTTCTGTGCCCAAGTTTCATTTTTAATAACAATAATGTTTTGTGTGCTGTTTTCAGTGTAATAGAATAGTAAACAAATTAAATAAATTATTATCTGTTGCCTATGTTTTGTCGTCTGGTGACGCCACTTTGAAGAGAGAGATGCAAACAAACATGCGCAATATCATACCATGTATTTCTATATACCTTGTAGTTGTGCTATGCCTAGCGAGTTCGTCGGCCGTGCAGTTACCTGGAATGTCCGTATGGCCCGCCACACAAACAAGGCGAATTTAAATTGTTCCGCCATCTTCTTAAGACACAAGCAGCAGTTGAGGGCAGTATTGCACTTAAAGATGACTGAATCCTCAAATAAATTTTTGCGCTATTGAAGCTACATATTAATTTTGATCTGTGCTAAAAAATGTCTGGCCTATAAAATGAGTTATGAAGTTCCAGAAATTCTTGAAGAATCTGACTCAGATTTTTTAAACAAAAATAGACTTGCCAATCCAGAGTATCATTCAAAATCCAGAGACTCTGAATCTGAATATGGCAAGGATGAAGATAACGAGCAACTGAGTGCTCGCGTTAAGATAACTTTTTAAGACTCCAACCAACCCTAAAATACCTCCGAGTTCGTCTGCACCAATGGTAAAAATATTGATAATCTTAAGTCATATATTGTATCAAACGAACACTTTTATCTTCTTAGTAAGAGAAAGGCTTCGAAAATTGTATAAAGGCTTATGTACTCCCTATACGCAAGGGAAAAAAAAGGTTTGTAGAAGATCTTCACATTGGGAGTTATTGAGGAGTTATTATGAGGAGTTCCATGCGTGGTATGATAAGCTGCCTCTTGGGAAAAAAGAGAGGGCAATCTAATAAATTACCAGAAACTAATTTTTCAGAACGAGAAGACGAAGACGAAGGCGAAGAAGAAGAATATTAAGTAACTAAATTGTCCATATCTTATTCACATGTGAATGGCTATTTAAGATACCCAAATATCATTTTCCGATGATGTTTCCCAACGAGTAGACGGCAATCTCGGACGTCCGTAAGCAGCATTCATTTACTCTCGATATATTCTTAACCATCAGTTTAAAAGTGTGATAGCTTGTTAGTCCAAAAGTAATAGCTTTCATCTTATGAAAATATCATCATAGTGACAAGTGAAACTTAAAATTAAAATTATTAAAAATTTATAGAAATCGAATCATTTGTACAAATACATACAAACATGCCTAACACGCGATCAAAAGACACTCAACCAAAAACCCCTCTTTCGGCACCACCTTCAACTGCACGGTTTACTCATTCAGCACATATGGTTATTAAAAATAAGAGTAGTGCATGCGACCACGACAACCATTTGACGCTGGCAAAACTCGAAGAGCGGCTGAATAAACACACTGATACCATCATCAATCGTATTACCGTAGAAATCTCTAAGATCCGTTCTGAATTGTTCTCAAAAATAGAACAGACGGAGCGCATTTGGAGTGAACGGTTGGAGAAAACAAACAACGCAATATCTGATATTGTTCAGAGAGTGGAGTGCATCGAAGCCAACTCAACTAACACAATTTCTATCTCCGCACAACTGGGAGTCGTGAACACTGCGATTGCTGACATTACGCACCGAGTTGACTGCATTGAGTCTAAACCATCTGACACTCAGACTCACGCTCTGAACTCAAAATTAAATACGCTACAAGAACAGCTCGACGCAATGGAGAAGAAGGAGATAGCTGCAGATGCTGTATTGTTTGGAATTCCTAGTGGACCCGAAGAAAACTTAACTTCGCTCTTCAATCAACTATGCCTGACCGTTAACTGCAGACCCCTCACCTTAAAGAACATTTTTCGGTCCCAACAACGAACTAACAGAAGAAGGGACGCGACAACGCCAATTGTTCTCAAATTTAAAAGTATCCAGGAGAGAAACACTCTTCTCAAATCTGTAGCGGCTTATCGAAAAGGGCAACCGCAACAACAACTCTGCCTACGCGATCTTGGACTGCAATCAAACCATGCCTGTTTCCTGAATGAAAGTTTAACCAAAAGCACCCGTACACTTTTGCAGCGTGCCATAAGCATGCGTAGAAGTCATCAGCTGCACTCTGTGTACACGAGTCGCGGCTCAGTTTTTATTAAGCTGTCTGCCAATGAGGAAAGCTATGCCATCAACAACGTCGATTCTCTATATGCTGCTGTACGTAGACAACCCGACTTCGTCGTAAGAAATGATCAGTAGCATTGAAATCAAACTTATAAACGTATATTTTTTGTCTTATTCAATTCAATTTATGTATATTCTTTCATTAAAATTGCAACTTATTTATTATTGTATCTATTTAAATTGTAGTTTATTAAAATATGTTCTGTAATATGTGTAACTTGTGTGTAGTTTATTGCCAAATACTTTTGTTTATTGCTCTTATTTGTTGTGTCTTTGATTCAGTCTCATGCGCCGCTACGGTTTTCAATTATTCTTATGTCAAGCAATATAGCTGCAAGTAGTGGGTTTTTCATTGGTGATGGCGAGAACACTAATTTGTTTAATATGATTAGAATTCTAAGTGCACAGAAAAATGGAATGAGAGTTTGTCAAATAAACGCGCAAAGCCTGACCAACAAATTGGGGGAACTTAGGTATCTGTTTGTGGAGTCTCCAATAGACATTATTTCAGTATCTGAAACTTGGTTCGACCCCGAAATAAATGATAATGTTTACTCTTTGGATGGATTTAGGCTCTTCCGTGCGGACAGGAAGTTTCAATGCGGCGGAGGTGCAGCTATTTATGTACGTGATGGATTACGCTGTAACCCAGTTTGTAAATCAGAAGACATTCCTAATTGTCCTTTTGAATTTGTGTTTGTTAATGTTATTTGTAATACAGAGAGTATCCTAGTTGGTTCTGTTTACCGGCCATATAATCATATTAGTATTGAACCTCTAATAAAAGTGCTTGAGTCTCTTTCTTGTTACTACCCTAATGTTCTTCTTTCCGGTGACTTTAACTGCAACCTTTTAGATCCGCTTAGGTCTAGACATTTTACCAATACATTTAAAGGGCTCAACTTATTTTCCATTAATACATCTGTACCCACTCACCACTCTAAAGACTCAAGTTCTCTTTTAGACCTTTTTATTAGCAGCGATGTTGATAAAGTACTACTCTATGACCAACTTTCGGCACCGGGTTTCTCGAAGCATGATCTGCTGTTTGTTTGTTTGGATTTTGTTCCGACAGTAAATGAAAAAAGTATTCACTACAGAGACTTCAGAAACGTAAACCCGTCTGACTTGGTAAACGACTTTTACTCTATAGATTGGAACTCAATTTATTATTTGCAGGGAGTAAACGAGCAAGTAGCTTTCTTTCAGCATTATGTTAATGTGCTATTTGAGAAACACGTTGCTTTAAAAACAAAAACCATTAAGTACAATTCAACACCCTGGCTGAATGATGACATTATAGTTCTGATGTCAAAACGCGATGTGGCCTACAGTCAGTGGAAGCGATATAAATTAGATACTCTTCAACAAACCTATCGCATGCTGCGCAATCAAGTTGTTATGAAAATTAGAACAGCAAAAACCAAGTTCTATGAAAACAAATTAAATTCATTAACTCCTGGGAAAAAACTCTGGAATAATCTAAAAAAATTAGGTATTGGGAAGGACTCTTTGAAAACTCCAGATGACATTGACTGTAATGCCCTTAATGAAAAATTTATCGCAGCGCCTACATTAAATGATAATCTCATTGCCGAGCGACTTCCATCCGCTATTGATCCATATTTATCTAAAGTCAACAGTGTTTTTATCTTCGAAAGGCTTTATGAGGAAGACGTCGTTGAGGCAATCTTGTCTATAAAGTCGAATTCCACTGGCCCTGATCGGATAAATCCTAGATTTATAAAAATGTTGCTTCCATATATCTTACCCTTTATTACTCACATCTTTAATACGATCTTAACAACCTCCGAATTTCCTGAGGAGTGGAAGAAGACGCGAATTATTCCTATACCAAAAAAAAAGACAGGCACTGATATGGAGTTTCGACCAATTGCTATTGTTCCATACTTTTCTAAAGCTTTCGAAAAAGCTGTACTAAAACAAATACGAAAATATTTGTTCAAGCACAGCTTACTGGCTACTCATCAATCTGGTTTTCGTCCACAGCGTAGCTGCGTATCAGCCCTACTCTGTGTTACAGATGAGCTACGAGTGTCGATGGATAGTAACAATGTGAGTCTTTTGACACTCTTAGATTTTTCTAAGGCCTTTGACACAGTCAATCATTCAATTCTGTTTGAAAAATTGCAGATATATTTTGGATTCTCTGTGGAATCCTCAAAGCTGATCCTCTCATATCTTAGTCGAAGACAGCAATGTGTGGAAATTAACGGTAATTCGTCGAAATTCCTTAATAATCCTACTGGAGTACCTCAAGGTTCAATCATTGGACCAATTTTATTCACGCTCTACATTAACGAACTTCCGCAAATTATCAAGCACTGCTCTATTCATCTATATGCCGATGATGTACAACTAATCATAAGCCGACCTTTTGGTGATAAGGAACAGGCAATCGAATTAATGAATTCTGATTTGTCGTCTATCTCACAGTGGTCTCAAGACAATTGTCTAGTTTTAAATCCCCTCAAGTCAAAATCACTCCCTATATATACGAAACTATTCGATGTATCAACTTTACCTGCTTTAAAACTTGGCAATGACACTATAGAGTATGTTCACACAGTAAAGAACCTCGGGCTAATATTCAATCGTAACTTAACTTGGAACGATCATATCAACAGTGTTGCTGGTAAAATATATGGAAGCCTACGCGTTCTTCGGGTTACCCAAAGCTTTATTCCTAAACGGATAAAACTACTACTAGCTAAAACTCTATTACTACCAGTGCTATTATATGGGTGCGAAGTTTTTTGTAACACGGATTATGAGACTAATCGAAAACTGAATGTGACATATAATAATATAGCCCGTTATGTCTACAGTCTGCGTTACTACGATCATGTTTCCGCGTTCTCTAAAAGCATATGTGGGTGCAGCCTCGATAGCCTAATGAAATTTCGGTCACTGTCCTTCCTGCACAAAGTCATCGAAACCAAACAACCTGAGTATATACACAACAGAATTAACTTCCCCCAATCGACACGTTCTTTTGTCTTAACCACAGCTCGGTATCGTTATCTTACATCGGGACGACAATTTTTTGTTCACGTTATTCGCCTCTGGAACTCCCTACCAATTGCGCTGAGAAGAATTAGAAACACAACTCGTTTTAAAACATGTCTCTTCATGTATTTGGCAAATAATTACACATAGTAGGTATTATAGTTCCATAGGATTAATATATATTTTTTTTTTTGTTTTTTATGTAATTATGTAATTAAAACTTTAAATTTATGTTTATATAGAGATTGATATATGCTTCCCTCGATTATCACATTGATTTTAATTTTAATTAGGAAACACTAATGTAATCATTTAAGGCTTGCAATAATTTAAAAGACGTTTGTCTTACTTTGTAAGTGATTTTTAAATAAATAAATAAAAAATAAATAAATAAAATGAACTGCGCTTACTCACGGCAATGGCATCTCACATCTGACATGTTCTAGTGTAAAATTACTTCCAGTATGCAAATACGGATTGGACTTGGTGGTGGTTCTCCACTCTACAGTGTACTACACTATGGTTTCACCGCATCGTCCGTTTATTATAAAACTAGCATTTATACGGCGCTTCGGTCCAGTTACAGAAGTACCTAGTCTGCTTTGCTACGCGGTGGATAGGTTGAAACAAATTTTTTTTCCCATACAAACTGAATCCCCTTTTCCCATCGTTAACAACTCAGGCCCCAAGAAAAATTTTCCAAAATCTGAAAAATTGGTTTTCTCTATTTCCTACACGTACTCTGTGTAACAAACCGAGTTTGAAGTCGATGGGATGAAGAGTACGAATTTTCCCATACAAACTTTGACCCCCCCCGGCACGAGTACGATAACTACGGCGCCAAAAATTGATAACGGTATTTTGTAGAGGGGTTAAATACAAGCATTTTTTACTATGGGAGGGGGGGTCTATCTGGCTTCGTTTAGGCGGGAGGGGCAATTTAAAAAAAAATAATACTTAAAATGAAAAAAAAAAATTGAGAAACAATGGCAACACTTACAATAAAGGACTTTATGAATTTTGTAAGCCAGGAATCTGTTCTTTGATATTATTTTTAAATCAAGTTATAGCTATTAATAGTTTTTGAAAAAAATACTTTCAAACTTGAAATTTAAGGAAAAAAATTAAAAAAAAAATTTTTATGCTGATTTTTTTCAATATTGAGCAAATAGATACTTAATTTGTTTGTAGTTTTTACTGCCTAAATCAATTCTTAATCGAACACTCAAAACCAGATTGATTTATGTCTTCTAATTTTTGAGAAAATTGCAATTACTTTTATATGTTGCTCCGCTTAGAGTACAAATTGCTACCCTTGCGCCTTGAAATGCGTATGCATTTGCAACCCCCCTGCTTGGGGTCACTGTTGGATTTTGGGATGGGTGCAAGGCTGAGTATATGCAAACTTTCTTTTAATTATATTAGTTTACCCAATATCAACAACATTCTTCAGATACAATCTCTGGCCAGAAATTTCACATTGGTAGACAAAATTTTGCTGATTTGCATTTTAGACAATTTAGAACGAATTCCTGGCTTTGAAAAATACTATAGTTCTTTGTGGTAAGTGTTGCCATTGTTTTTTAATATTTTATTTTAATTTTATTTATAATTTTTTTTAATTACCCCTCCCGCCTAACCGGAGCTAGATAGACCCCCCCTCCCATAGTAAAAAATGTTTGTATTTAACTCCTCTACATAAATCCGTCATTAGTTTTTATCGCCAAAATTATTTTACTCACCCCAATTTTTGTCCTAAAATTTCAAGTTTGAAATTGTTTTTTTCAAAAACTATTTAAAGGAATAACTTGATTTAAAAATAATATGAAAGAACAGATTCTGGGCTTTCTAAAATATTATAGTATTTTATTATAAGTGTTGCCATTGTTTTTTAATGTATTTTTTTCCATTTAAAGTATCATTTTCTTTAAATTACCCCTCCCGCCTAAACGGAGTAAGATAGACCCCCCCTCCCATAGTAAAAAGTGCTTGTATTTAACCCCTCTACAAAATACCGTTATCAATTTTTGGCGCCGTAGTTATCGTACTATCCCCGACCCCCCTTTGGGAGATCTAATATGATATTTTTTTTTTTTTCAAAATATCTGCTTCATAGCTCTTTCCATTCAGGAGGACAAACTGTTATATACATACATATACATACTAGCTTACCCGGCAAACGTTGTTCTGCCTAAAATAGTTACATATTTTGAATATTTTGATATTTTTGTTCAATAAAGTTGTTTAATAGGAATGAAGGCGGATAGCTTCTGTGGTTCAGCGGCCATTATCGAACTTACATACGCACCAACGTTTTTATATAATATTGCTGTACCCGCCCGGCTTTGCCCGTGCACAGGAATTGTATTGCTCAGGTCTTAGATAATAATGTTCTTTTGTAAAATGCGAAAAATGAGAATAAATCGATTTTCTGGAATTTTCTTTCTGGTGTAAATCTGAAATATGTACAGCAATACGTATTGGGAGCAGTGCGCAGGAATTAATTTATTTGACAAAATAATACATAAAGAAAACTATGATAAGATTGATTAAAAAATGTAAAGTAGTTTTCTAACACTCCTCCTCATTTGTTATCACCGTCAAACATCTTGTCTCTAAGATATTCAAAATATCTGTTGACCCAATGGTTTGGTCAATATGTCAGCAAGCATTTCTTCGGTTGAGCAGTATTGACAAGAAATAGTTCCATCCTTTACAAAATCCTTAATGAAGTTATATTTCGTGTCGATGTGCTTTGAACGGTTGCTGAACTTCTCGTTTTGAATTAATTTCAAACAGCTTTGATTATCTTCTTTGATGATAGTTGTGTTCATCACGTAGCCCATATCAGTTAATAGTAATCTTAGCCAAATTGCTTCTTGAACGGATTCGCATAGAGCAATAAACTCCGATTCTGTTGACGATAGAGCCACACAAGACTGTTTACGACTACACCAGCTAACAACGCCTCCATTTAATAAGAAAACATAACCACCAGTGGATTTTCGATCTGTGTTTTCAGCCCAACTGGAGTCAGCATAACCAGTTATTGATTCCTTATGTCTTGATAAAACCAGCTTTAATTTTGATGTACCAAGTAGGTACTTGACAACTCTTTTCAGTTCGTTCCAATCATTTCGGTTTGGACTGCTTGTCTTCCGTGCGAGAATAGCGACTGAAGCTGATATGTCTGGTCGCGTATTCACCGAAATGTATAGAAGACATCCTATATATTTTTGATATGCTTCATTGTTGGAAAGAAGTTCTTGTTCATTGTCATTCTTGAAGTAACTCGGACTCATCGGAATTGGAGAAGATTTAGATTTAGAAAGACCCATCTCTTCAGCTATCTTTTCAATATAACAGCTTTGAGATATTCGAAAGTTTCCATTTCTATCTCGGTCTATATCAATTCCAGTAATTGACTTCTTTATGTACAAACACTTATCTGCTGAATTCTGCTTGAAACCATTAGCCATCAGTATATCATGAACAAACATATTCCAATTTCTAGCTGACTGCTTTAGACCATAAATTCCTTTCTTCAAAAGACATACTTTTCCATTAGTGTTGAATCCTTTAGGTGGCTTCATATTATACAATACTTCATTTAATGGACCATTCAGAAATGCTGTCTTCGCATCAAAGTGTCTAACTATCATTTGTTTGACAAAATAATACATAAAGAAAACTATGATAAGATTGATTAACAAATGTAAAGTAGTTTTCTAACAATACGAACAATACAAGCCCAGCGGTTATCGAGTTATAACGTCATCGAGTTTCACCCCACAGAAGATGTTTTTTGTATGGGAGGTGCCACGTCCCTTTGACCAATCTTCTTCAGTGCACTCCTAGGCCAATACCTAAGATTATCTGTAAATTTGACCTCAATCGAGTCGGTGGTTTTAAAGTTATACGTATCCGAACTGATTTCAGGATCCATTTTTATATATGTATATAGATAGATATAGATGAGAATGCCATTGTGCAAAATAACACACACATTTTAAATTAAAAAAAAATATTTAATAGCAATTTAATTTTATTTATATTCCAAAATTTCTTTTCAGGTGTTTTCAAAAAGCCGTTGCAGGTTCAATGCGAATGCTTTATACATCTAGTTCATTCCATTACATAACTTACATTGGGGAACGAGCATCTGCTAAGGAAGCACCAATTCTCGTAGTAGCACCTCATTCATCGTTTGTTGATTCTATTATTGTTGTGGCCACTGGACCGCCATCCATAGTAGCCAAACAGGAGACTTCAGAAATTCCACTGCTAGGCAGTAAGTATTAATTCAACAAAAAAAAAAACAGTTTGTATAGTAAAGTTAACATATTTTTATTTATTTTTAGAAATCATTAACTGCGCGCAGCCAATTTACGTTTTGCGAGAAGATCCCAACTCCAGACAAACTACAATCAAAGAAATTACTGCACGTACACAATCTAAAGACAATTGGCCACAGGTAAGAACGTAATGCAAAGAATTGTTTATCCACACACCTGCACTTTCATTTATGATTGAACTTACGTATAACGAAGGTTGCTGACATTTCTGGTTTTCTAACTGACAGATGCTGATGATGGCGACTGATGAATCGCGACCAATCCTATGAAATCATGTCATTCTTTAGCTTTAAGGGGTTTATTCAATAAAGTCCAGTCTTCCTCTAACGTTTTTATCCTGTATATTACAATCGGGACTCTGCGGATGCGTTGATGTCCATTCGCTCTACATTATCCATTCATCTCAAACGCTCGCATAGTTTTTTTTTGACTAGATTGATGTCCGCTGTCTTTTAGTCCGTCGTTCAGTCGTCTTTTTCAAAACCTGTCAACGCAAATGGGACGCATAAAAAACCTGGTTAAACCCTGATCGTCTCAGAGTTTGTAAATATACCAGTAAGCTTTAATACAGATATGTCAAGAAAAATTTCGCACGAAGATTAGAAGCTTTATAGATACTATAGGTAGGAAAACGATTGGAAGTGGAAAAGTCCAATGTACGGGAAGTTTTGAAAAATATCGAGACCCTGTGTTGTAGGTTAGGAAGTACCTTCGGAAAAGGTAAACCACCCAAATCTAATTCTTTCAAAACATTTGATGTACTTTTTACTGTACATCTTCTGAAGACTAATATTTTTGGAAATCAGGTAACCGACGGACCACTTTCGAGCACAAACTTCGTTTTTGAAGTTGACCCTCAACAAATAATGCAGCGTGACTGGTAATAAGGTATGGAGCAAATGCTTCCTACTCAGAAATGAACATGCACTGTTTTCTTGACATTGGCTTTTACTACAATGCTGTCCTTTGCTGGCTTTTGGACGAGCTCTTCTTCGCTTTCTTGGCCACAACGTTTTAAGAAGCAATTACTCAATTGAAACCCATGTCCGCTTTGGACTGTAGCGCCTTCAACAGTAAGGTTACCTAATCCAATTTCTCAAACAATCGTGCAATTAGTTTGTCACACATTCGATCAAAGTGTTATAAGCTTGACCATTTTTTCATTTCAGGTGGTGATATTTGCCGAAGGCACCTGTACAAATCGTACAGCATTAATTAAATTCAAACCAGGAGCATTCTATCCTGGAGTACCAGTACAACCAGTTTTGCTTAGATACCCAAGCAAATATGATAGCTGCACTTGGACGTGGGATGGACCAGGAGTGTAAGCGGCACACCCATTAATCATATTCCCAGACTATTGCTTAACTTATCACTTATAGGATACGACTATTATGGCTAACGATGACGAAGTTGCACAGCAAATGTGAAATAGAATACCTTCCCGTGTACTATCCTAGTGTAGAAGAGAAAGCCGACGCCAAACTATTCGCTGACAATGTGCGAGCTGTTATGGCAAAGTGGGTACAATAAAATGCTTATAATACAAAATAAAAAATATATACAATTATCCTTCACAGAGCAATGGGCGTTCCTACTTCGGATTATTCCTTTGAAGACTGTATCATGATGAACCGGGCCAAAGAAATGAAAATTCCATATCCAGGTGATATTGTTGAAATTGAACGAGCTCTCTACAGTTTGGGGTAAGAAATGTCATGCTTAAGCTTTATCTGTGTTCAATAAAAGTTAATAAACTCTTCTTTAAGCTTACTACAATCGAAAAAGGACGAAGAACTTGCCTCTAAATACTGCAGTTTGGCCGGTGCTGACGATATTGACTTGGTGACATTGGCAGACCTTTTGAGCGTTGACCTAAATAACAAAATGCTATGTCAGTTATTTGATATTTTGGATCATGTAAGTCATTCTGTTTCTCCTCTTTGTAAAAATGAAGATAATCAGCTTTTTTATTATTTCAGCGTCGGTCCGGTTTTGTCAGCTTAAAAAGTTACCTATTGTGCTCATTTTACTGTAAGATTAAAAATGAAGGAGTAATTGAATTCTTGAAGACTATCACTAACGTGAGGATAATAGTTGAGCATATGCGTTGAACGTTTTTAATTGTGTTTTCTGTATTTTAGCTGTACACTCCATCTAGTCAGAGTATATCCAGAGAATGTTTTTACAAAATTGTGCGGCACAGTGCTAGATTAACGAAAGAAAAAAGCGATGCGTTGTTTTTCAGTATTGACCACACTAACAAAGGAACTATTTCATTCGGTAAGACACTGTTTTTTACCTGTTTTTAATTTCTTCAATTTCTATGTGCCTGTGGCAAAATATTAAAGCTAAGCTAACATTTGTTATTAGGGGAGTTGCTTCCGCAAACAATACCAATATATACATCATTCAAGAACCAACTCGACGTGTACACTGATCTTTGCCTTCTCTATCGTCTATAATAGCGTTCTATCAGGTCAGGTTTGAATACCGATTGCATACAACAGATCTTGTAGTAATGTAGCAAAGACTGCTTGCCAACATTCTCGCAAAACTACACTCAAAATTTTACCTAAGTTGTGGGGTGATACAGTTTGGGATGGACTTAAGCCTCACACAATACGCCACCCCAGTTGGCACCGTCTTTGGCGCTCAATTATTCTTCTAGTTTCAAGTTAGTTGAGGTACCCTTCCACTTGTGCGAGAACCACCTATGGCGAGAACTCTGCGTTGCCTCTCTGGGTTGGGTTCCAAAACTTTTCGGACCAGTTGCTGTCTACTTGAAGGAACGGGCCGAGCAAAAATGCGTTGAACAAAAAGAGTAATGCTGACGTTCATCTATTACATATAATAAAACTGTAGGAATTGTCTTTGGCTTTTAAAAACTTGAAAACTACTGGGCAGATTTCGATGAAACTTTTTTTAAAATGTACCTTAAGACTGTGAGACTGTTATAGGCTTTGTCGTTAATAGACGTGACTATGTAGGAATTTTCTTTGTCTCCTAAAAGCGCGAAACCTACTGGACAGATTTCAACGAAACACTCGAAGTGTAATCTTAAATGGACCAAATATAAGTTTGTTTATTTGCTAAAGGCGAGCACCGGTCAGCTAGTTCGTATATAAAGTTGTGATACTTTACGACAATCCGCATCAAGCATATGCATATCCGAAATACGACGATAAATTCGTTTAGGTGACTTAAACGCCATAACAGGAAAGGAGAACATCTTTGGTCAGTTGGTAAACACAGCATAGACAGCCTGGTAAATAGCTAAATGAGCAAGTGTAGTAGTTTCCACATAAAAAAAAAACCAAGTTGACCACTCTGCCACTTATTTACAATAGGTTGGTTTGACGTGGACCCTAGGGCGCACTAGTTTAGCCTGGGGCGCCCTAGTTGAGCACTGAACTGGCTGAGGTATTCAGTCAGGGCAAGAGTTCAGTGCTGGATTTTGCTGTCAATCGTAGCTGTCACTTGTGTGAAATCATGTTTTAGTGAATTACATACATAGAAGTTTGAATTTCAATTTTACACCAAATTGGAAATATTTGACTTCTGCAATTTCACTTTTATTTTGACAGTTCGTTATTTTTTTTTCAATCTAGCAGTTCATTTTGCGCTAGATTGAAAAATTTCCCAGAAAAGAATATTTCACAAAATGTACTAGAGCTCTAGCGCAAATGCTGAAATGTCAGTTTTTTTTATAAGGAGTTTGGCATGCCGCTAGTCATCTATCGGTCAATGGAACGCGGCCATTGTATTTGTTTATTTAAATTATAGCGTATTAATAAATATGCGGTTCCTCCATCAGGGATATTATGTGCTAGACGAGTAGCGGTCAATGGAACGCGCCCAATTATTGACTTGCGCAGCACTAGTAAATGTTAAAAGAAATGTGTTTTTCAACATTACAATCATTAATTAAACAAATTTAATGTTATTGCTTGTGTTAAATATGTATATTACTAAATTTTTTTTAGAGACAGGTCTCAGAGTTGCGTGTTTTTTTTCGTGTTCGACGTGGAACTAAATTTCTGGGGTTTCCTTGGGTTTTTTGAAAGCCACGAAAATTCACTGACACTTCCACGGCCACGTCTAACAAACCTGATGTTTTGGAAGAAGTTTCAACTTGCACAAGTAATGTCATTGTTTCTGGTGAAATTAAAAGTATAGTATGTTATGTAAATGTCATTTAAAGGGCAATTGTTCGATTTAAAACCCGTTAACTGTCAAGTACCTTACACCGCGTCTCCACGAGCAATATTTCATAGAATACCATATATCATGCTATGAGAATTGCTCATGGAGACCACAAATAGTATTCTATGAAAAATGGTATTCTATCTACTGCTCAGCTCATAGCTTGATATCGATAGTATTCTATGGGGTGTGCTTTCTTTGTCTGACACATGTGTTTTCGTGTGATGCACAAACCAGTATGTGGTTTGTGGTGTGATGAGTATGGAAATAGTAAGCTTTGAAATGCCCACCCTACATTTTATTGCATACTATCATTATTTCTTTCTATGAGAAATGACAGATGGCAATCTATGAAATATTGCTCGTGGAGACGCGGTGTTAGTAGATGTCCCTTTTTCATTAATAATTCTGTCAAAGTATTATTTTAAGTCCAAATTTCTGGACCAAATTTTTTGAACCATGATTTTTTGTTTCTGACTTACGATTTTGATGTTGGGAATAATGAAGAGGCATCCATCAACACATACAGTGTGGTTCACTCTTTAGACGCAAAAGGGTTACGTTTTAGTTCTTGTTTTTTTTTTCGTATAATAACAAACTTTTTATATGCCTCCGACGAATGCAGCTAGGCAGCTACACAGATTTGTATTGAAAAATGAATGACAGCCGTTTGACAGTGAAACTACCTTTCTCAAAAACGTGTCGATAAGGAAACTTTTCCGGCGGATTCCTCGATAGCAGTGGAAGGTGGAAGGGAATCGAATAGGTGAAGTGAAACTCAATTCCGTCATCTGAAAGTCCCATTGCAACCGTTTGCGTTAACATCCTCTCAACAGTTAATACAGTTGTTTTCTGGTTGTTGTATTTTCTGGTTGGATGGCCACAACTGGCTATAAGAAAATTCGTAATTCCATCAAATACCTACTGTCGCACATTCGCAAACGAATTAAATCTGTACTTTGTGATATCAAAATGGACCCACAAATATGTGTTGTGCCACTAACATGCGGTCTAACTGTGTCTTTCTAAGGCAGCTACCTAACCTAACCTAAATCTGCACTTTAGAATTAAACATTCCTGCTACAACCTATGTAGTTCTAATTTTTCATGCTTACCTTTATTTCAGATGACTTTGAAAGCTACACAAAGGACAAACCTCAGTATGCATTTTTATTTAAAAAGCAAGAACACATACGGAGGTCATGGAAGTAAAATAAAAAAAAATATATTATATAAGTACTCATAAAAAAGAAGAATCCCAACAAAATTTTTAAATTTAATGATTACATGGATTGATGTTTTTATTGGACAAAATTGGACTATTAAAATAAATTATTAAAATATGTGTTTCTCTTAAATGGCCAAAACATGAATTAGTTGAAAATTTGTTAAGAAAAAAAAAGAAACGTTGTGGGTTTTCTATTTTGAACGGTAAGACTTTTCAAGATATTAAACATAAATTATGTAAGTAGCATAAGTATTTATATTGTTTATTTAACTTAAAATTATATTGTGACTAGAAGAGCTTTAATTTCATAGAACCAGTTTGATGCGAATGTGAGAATTAATTTTGTTATTAATTTATTATTTCTCATGGGTGTTCCTACTTAGGTTTCTTCTTTTGCCCCGATCGGGCATAATAACTGACAATTTGTTTTCTATCTCTTTATTTAAAATCGAGAAGCGGAATTCTCTTCACAAAATCGTTAAGAGAGTATTTTCAAAACTTTTGCTTCCACGGACATACTGAGATTGAGATACGTCGTCGTCCAGCATTGTATTTTTACTACTTCACATCACAATTTCCCATTCTGTTTTGAGATTATTAAATTAAAAATTATATTTACCTTGATTGACATTATAAGCCTTCGCCCTATTTACCATTTTGTTCTACTAACTTGACATGGAGTGCGTAGCATGTACCACTGTAAGCAGAGAGACTCAGTCATAATACGGACTTTTAAATGCTGGGCTCTGCCATAAAATGAAATTTTAAATTGAGATTATCGTGCTATACTTTTGCCAATGGCGATAAGTTGATTGCTATTAACAAATCGTGTGGTCTGTGGATTTTTTCAGTAGCGCCAGTCCAACTATCGGAATTATTAATTTGAACTCTAGTATAATGGACGAGTCGATGCAGTAGCTGGTGCTGGACTACTAACGGAGGAGTTTCAGGTTCAACCGGTTTATTTGTTTCCTCAGACACAGACCACAGCACAGACAGCACAGACAGAGAGAGAGAAAGTTTAGTGCGATGTGACCTAATGGTCTATTTTATCCCATCCCTAAACCTTGCACAGGTTTATTCACTCTTCCACAGCCCTGTCGCATTATGATTCTTCTAAGAAGGATCTCTGACTAAACCTTGGTAAAAATATCCACCTTAGATCATTCCATCCAGTTCAGTTTCTTTTATCTGAGAGTGAGTAGTGGGTCCACGGTTGGTATATTCTTGTCTATTATTTGATATTTGCCCAAATATTTAATCTTCTTATGGGTCAGTGCCCAACACGATAACAAAATGTAAACTGGAGTTGCTTTGTTCTCATAGCAGAATCTGCAGATACCTTCGTTGAACGTACATAATTCTTTCTTAGATCAAACGATCCTAGGAAAACATGAGAATATTACAAATCGTCAGGGTAACTAACTCATTAAAGCACCAACTGGGTTTGTAAAATCAAGATAAAAATGCATCACAAAACGTAAAAACTAATTGTAATCGTTAGTAAGTAAACTGCACTGACAGCATCTTTTAATAATTGTAATAATTTAAGCTATATTTTTGAGAAACTTAAAAGGGATTGCTCTTGAATTGACTTAAAATTTATAACATTGTTAAGTGATCATAAAAACCATGTAGTAATTTATTTTTAGTGAATTTTTTTTGGCTTTTTGTGCTCCTTTCCAGTTTTAGTTAACATGTTTGCCTACACGGACAAATTTCATTTCACAATTTGCTATTTTGTTTTGAGATTATTAAATTAAAAAAATAGATTAACCTTGATTTGTTTGTAAACTCCTAAAGTACATAAAGTAGATCACAATAGCATTAACTATACAGATTTGGATGTGGGTCTGTTTACAATTACGTATAAGTGTTAATGAAAATGAAATCGGTCTTGAATAGTGAGTGTACAATTGTACATTGTACAAAAGCAGTAAATAAATATAAATACATATTTTTGACGTAAGTTTATGTTTCTTATTTCATGGTACATATTTATCTATTTTAATAATAAAGTTTGTAGAGCCGAATTTCAATGATCATCATTTGTAAGAGAAGAGCGGGAAATAGGTGGGGATTGCGACTAACAACGATGCATTGGCTATATTTGTACATGATTGTAGTCAGACACATACTTACTTATGGAGCTCTTGTTTGGTGGAAGGCCACGAATAGGATGTATAATGTTTATATGAAACATGTTGGCCAGCTGCAATCGAGGCGTTCATGTATCTTTTACCACTGCACTGTACTTAAGGTGCTAGTCCTAGTACACGGCATGTAGCAAGCCACATACGTATGTAGCTCTGGGGGCCTATTCCCAAATGCGCGGCGGATCGCTTTTCATGGCGGATTTGCATTTTTGTATTCCAAAAGCGATTGTACATGGCATGTAGCCATTGGGACCATCCGCTGACGTAAAAATGACGTCAGTGCTACATACGTATGTGGCTTGCTACATGCCGTGTACTAGCACCTTAACAAATAAAATTACAAGCAGGGAATAGTGCACTTCGGCTAGGACTTCGGCTAGCAAATGTAAATGCGGACAGGGAGGAGATAGCCCCATACTCAATGAATTTTTCTCCAATGTCCCTGATAAAGCGGATGAAAGTTTGGGTGCACTTGACAAAAGAATAAAAGTTTCGAATGGAAATGAAATTTCGATTTATACGGATGGTTCCAAAACTAAGGAGGGTATGTACGGAGTCAGGCATACTCTAGTTAGGCTTCAATTATAGCTATCAGTAAAATGCAACCGAAAAAATATTTGTTTGCTTTTTTGGAGCACTTAAATTTAATTCAGTTTCACGAAGCATTCCACTGAATTCCTATGATATGCTATGGTTAAATGTGTCAGTTTTGTTCTGTTTCGTATTTTTACGGATGCATTTTACTGATAGCTATAATTGAAGCCTTATGTAGACCTACTATGTTCTATTCCTCGTTAACGGCACTTGTTTTATTGTTGAAATAATATCGTTTTTGTTTTTAAAGACGTGTGCTCTGTTACCTTTAATCATCGATAAGCTTTGGTTGACAAGTAAAGTGATGGCCAACCGACGCACACGCGGTGGGGGGAGGTTGTGGAAGTATGTGGAACTTGTCGAAAAAAATATTTCTGTAGTTATTTTATGCCAACTGATTTTATTTAAATAAATTATTGATGTCAGGCGGTGGGATTCTGTAAAAAACGAAACGAAAACCGCTTTCACTAAACCTTTCTCTATCATATAAGTGGCAATAGACAGATACTGCTATTTAGGCCTATTCGGCAAAATCTTTTATCCATTTTTCCTGTTATTCTGTTATGAATTTCCATACAAAAGTTCGAACTGTCAAAAAATCTTTTACGATCTCCAGAATTGCTATTTTGCGTGCAAAAATCTTTTATGGAATCTGTTATAAATCATAACAGAATAAAAGACAGAATTTTGTGACTTTTATCATAAAAGATTTTTATTAATTAGAAAGTTTTGAATTGAAATGGATATCTATATAATTTATCGTCAACGAAATGTTTACAAAAGAAGACAAATGTAATAATTGTGCATAAACTAGTGGGTATGTAATCGAAAATAATTTGGAAATTTGTACCTACTTTTGCTTTAATTCGCGAGGAACTCAATGTCGAATAGCTAATTCTCCGGACGGAGCGATCCATGCTTCGGTGGTTTGGACATGTTAAACGCATGTCCCCAACCAGGATCGCACGACGTCCTATGGAATCCGTACCATCATTAGGCAGGCGTCCCCTAGGTAGACCTAGTATGAGACGGTTATATCAAGTTCATAATCTCTCCTCTACACCCGTATGAGGATTGCCCTTGATGATTTAGAGACGATGTCGGAGAATCGAGAGCTATGGAGGGTCCACTTGAGCAACCTATACCCGCAACCCACTTAATGGATAAGCGGACCATTGAAAATGATTGAATGAATATTTTTTGTTTAGACGAAGACACCGATCACTTTTGCTGGAACTAAGAATAAATAGTAATCCATTTGATCTTCCTAATGTATGAGTTTTATTCAGCTCTTTAGATTGGATTGGAACAATTTACAAAACACGAATACAACCATTTCATTTCAAATTCTGGTAAATTGTATTTCTAATGATGACGATGTAAAGTTGGATATTTATTTCAAGTTTCTCGCGACACTACATTTTTACGGATTCAGGCTTTTTCCTAAAAAGATGTTCCAGTATTTATTACACAATTATTTAGTTTGTAATAATTCAAAATATACTCTTTTCAGACTGCATTTTAATATGCCTTTGCGCAAATTTGAGCAGGTGCCTACCGTCTATGCATAAAAAAAAACTGCGGTTTGTTTTGACAGCTTCGTAACAGATTTTCAAGTTTCGAACTTCCATAACAGATTTTCATAAAAGTTCGAAACCCTGAATACGATTTATAAAAGATCTTTTATGGTCGAGATCTTTTATGATTCATAACAGAATAACAGATTTTGCCGAATAGGCCTAATTGTCGAAACGATATCGTTCGATCGTTTTCGTCTTACATAATCTGGCCCCAGATGTCCGCTAGTGTTGAAAAAACATAGTCAGCTGCGTCGTAGAGGAAGGATTGTACGTCATGGTTGTGTAATTTATAAATCCAAACTACGCACGGTACTTTTACTGGTCCAACTTAGGACTTTTCCCCTATACGCATTCAGCTGATTGCAATTTTGGAATTCTGTTTCAGTGAGACTATTATATTTCCAAATTTCAAACGGTCTTCTAACATGTATAAAGTTGTCTCGCTTAGGTATCGATACAGAATCATTGCAGAGTAAGCAAATAGCTTTCTCGCTAACACTCGTAGAAATTCTTCCTTCCATTGAAGTTATGTATTTTCTATTTCTTCGATGGTCAAGGTTCATCACTCATTTTAACTGGCAAGGAGATGACGAACACTCCTCGCCACTTGAATAGAACACCCTGTACACTCTCTTTACAATTGCTCATACCTCCAAAGCGGAATAATAAAATAATTGTACTTTTGAACGTTATTTTTGAATAATTCTAAACTCTTCTTCTTTCTCTGTGACATATTGCAAGTTCTGGAAAAGAGCCTGTTATATGCTTTTTTCCACTTTACATTAGCATTCGCTGATTTTAGGCAACATTTTTGCGCCACTTGAATAGAACATGAATTTAGATTGACCGTGATCTTTGACACGTGTGCTCATATTTTTCTTTGATCGAATTTGTTTGTTAATTTCGACTATTTAATTTAAAAAAATAAATAAATAATAAATAAAATGGGTGGAGAAAAAGCCTTAACCGAGGCGTAAAAAGGACAAATCAGAGCTTAGAGAACGCTCGCATATTTATTGCCAAATTAGCTAAGAAACTCGAGAGGAGCCGAAACGTTATATCCATATTTTTCGCACCCCTCCCCCCCCCCCCCACCTTTTCATGAGTCGGCAAATCAACGATCAATAGTCGGCATTTTCAAAGGTTCCACATGAACTCCTTAAAATCGGTGAACGGTGAATCGGTGAATTTGCCGACTGAAATCCTTAAAATTTAGTGAGTTTCGATTCGATTTTAAAAGGACGGTTGGAATTTCTAATTTGAGGTTAAATTCGAAGGAATGTGTTAAGGACCATTCACATGGGAGCGAACGAACGAATTGATAAAATGCGAAAAAAACACTTTTTATGCATTTATAAACAGAAAATTGCACATTTTATAATTCAAAGAGGAGAATAATTAATTATCCCATCAAAATGTATTAAGAAAATAAGTTTATAAACAGTTTAAATAACGAAATTTCGAATTCCAAACTTTTTGCCGCGAACGAAATCACTCTTGACGCGAATTGTCAAAGTTTATTCGCAATCCACAAACTAGCGAATAAAACATTCATTCGAACTTAACCTCAAACTAGACATTGTGGGTAGCAACTGATGGCTGGAATTCGCGAACTGCGCCGACCTATAAAAGTGTTCATGTGAACGGGCTGTCAAAACTTGCGAATAGTCGTTCGATCGTAGGTAGTTGGTCGCTCTTATGTGAATGGTCCTTTAGGTATTAGCCCAGTGGTGTTCCTGTTAAGATTGGTCAAAATTGGACAAAGGGGCGTGGCGCCTCCCATACAAAAAACATCTCCTATGGAGTTAAACTCGTTGACGTTAGATATAACTCGATAACCGCTGTGCCAATTTGCATGATTTCTATACAGTCGGTAAGTTCCTGAAAGAAGTCGACATTTCAATGAAAGTCACCAACCCCCCCCCCACGGCTCGAACCCTCGCTAAGCCCCTGAGAAGAAGTCCCCCTTAACCCGGTTCGAATAGTGCAACGCCTCCGTTTTTGCCGCGCAAATGTGTCCTGGACTTCGTAGTGGAATCGTGTGTTCTTCTCAGATGAAGTAATTTCAAGATTTACAATAAATGGGACCTCCACGCTCCACATCCTATATTCCTGATAAATACGGTTATTTGTAAGAACCTTAAATATTTACGTCTCTGTAATTATTCAATCAGCTTATTTACGGGTTTAGTTTGTCCATTTGCATTGGCGCTATTTTACGATACCCGGAGGCCCAGAGCTTACCTTCAATGAGGGCCGAGGCCTGTGCTAATGTCTCTATTACATACATACATAAATAAATACATACATACATACATACATACATAAAATACTCCAATTACATTAAATTTAAGTGGTAAAAAGAAGAAGAATTCTCTAAAATGTTTTTTTTTCGTTTAAGCGTTCTTTTAGTTAAATTTGTTGGTAATACTTAAAGCTTTAGCTTTAAATCTTCCTTCTGGTCAAATCACAACAATTAAATGAACTTTAATTTAAAAAAATGGAGTCTTTAGCATGCTTAGTTTAGGACCAGTGGGCGATAGAAAACCGACCTAAGGGGTGTGCTATTCAACTGACGCGGAGTGTATGTATGGACTAAGAAGCAGAACCTATTCAATTTAATACTAACTAGCTGACCCGGCAAACGTTCTACCTAAAATAGTTATTTTAAATATTTCAAGATTTATTTTGATATTGTTGTTCAATTATTTCTTTTAATAGGAATGAAGGCGGAGCGGATAGCTTCAGTGGTTCAGCGGCCATTATCGGACTTACATACGCACCAACATTTTTATATAGGTAATGTAATATAACTGTACCCGCCGGCTTTGCCCGTGCACATAAGTTGTATTGCTTAGGTCTTAGATAATAATGTTCTATCGTAAAATGCGAAAAATGAGAATAAATCGATTTTCTGGAATTTTATTTCTGCGTAAACCTGAAATACAGCAATACGAACAAAACAAAAAAGAATCATGAGAATCGCCCCAGCGGTTGTCGAGTTACAACGTCATCGATTTTCACCCCATAGAAGACCTTTTTTGTATGGGAGGTGCCACGCCCCTTTGTCCAATTATGACCAATCTTCACAGCAACACTCCTTGGCCAATACCTAGGATTGTCTGTAAGTTTCAACTCAATTAATTGCGCGGTTTTCGAGATATAAGATTTTGAATGTTTTTTTGTATGGGAGGTGCCACGCCCCTTTGTCCAATATTTCTTTTTTCTAAAACTCGTACTGAGAAAATACCTTTCCAACAAAGTTTAAATCATCAAAATCGGTTCGGACAATCTCGAGTTATGGGATTACATCGCATTTCGGACACTTTCTTTTATATATATATATATATATATATATAAAGGAAACCAAGAAATAAGTCAGAACCAGGCTTGTAACGTGTGGTATGTTGTGACGCTAACTGTACAGTGTACAGTGTGCTCACTTATCCAGGCGTTCATGGGCGCCTAGAAAACATGCCGCGGTCTACCAGGCGCCCACGAGCTACGGGTTGGGCAACAAATTATAATCCGGGTAAGAATTCAGAAAACACATCATCATTTCAACATTTCAAGTCATTCAAATATTGTTGAAGCTCAGATTAAAAATAAAAAAAATACGAAAATAGATAGTTATCTATGGTTCATATCATGGAATTGGGCGTAAACAAATTTTCCTCGGATGGTACCAGATACGCGATACGCCCCTTGTTTTCACTCATTTAAAATCTACCTTCTAGCACATCTCAGTTGGATTTCGCATTTCAGAGATATCGGTTCGGAGCAATGCTTTTGTACTAGCCATGTCATTCAATATTCATTTAAACGGACGTAACCTAATTCTACTCTCTTGCACTGTGTCCTTATTAACTGTCGTGTTTGCGAGTTTAGAGAAATCGTATGTAACAATTTTTCGAATATCAAACGTAACTTTAAAAAAATCACTCTCGGTGAACAAAAAATCTCCTTTTTTCTACATTCTTCAGTCCGAAAATTATAACTAAAGAAGGCAATGTGATCCTTGAAGCTGGAATCAATCGAAATATAACCATTCGTTTAAATGGGCGTTCCAGACTTGTTGTCAATGATTTGGATTTGATGGACCTATTGACGGGTGAGAGACGATGGATTACAAACAATGCCAGCTGGCTGCCAGTTGATGGTGTCAACCTGCGAATTCTTCAAGATGATGTTAACGCGATGAAATTGAGGCTATTTGGTAGAAGAGGCCTCAATGCCAGACTTCGTAGGTTACAGAACCGGTAATAAGAAACGATTAGAAGCTATTCCAAGTATTTGCGCAGCAACTGATTTTTTTTTTCTTTTATGCGTGTAGAACACGAATCGCAAATCCAACAAATGTATTGAGAAGAACTCAGCGGAGAATTGGTAATTTGGAAAATAGATTTGAAGGACTACTCAGGACACTCCTGCTAGACGAATGCAAGAGTAATCCGTGTGAAAATGGTGGTAGCTGTATTGATTTATATGATGGATTTCAATGCAAGTGCGTTAAAGGATTTGAGGTTAGTAAAGTGTTAAGTTATATTTTTTTTTTCTAAAGCTTACATTTATCTATGTTAAGTCTTATTGAAATCAACATTTTAGAACTCGGAAACTATTCTTTAAACGTATAATAACGAGTTCAGGTTTGTTTAGAGTTCCTAAAATAGCTTTACGAATTTTACGACGTGGCAACATGTCCTTTTCAATTCTTTTGACCGAATGGCTTACTGTACTCTAGTTCAAGGATTCCCAATCTTTTTGGACGACTTTCTAAAAGCACACAACAACGAAACAAAGCACAGTTATGTGAATAGAAGCCGATTTTACTGAAGAACTAAAAAAGAAAAACGCCTAATAAGGACAGGAAAAATGGAATTAAAGAACCTGTGAATGAGGTGTTATCGAAACGCCTCGTCGCTAAAGATGATCTTTCGGCCAAAATTGGGATCCTCTCCGAAGCCCAGTCAGCGAACAAATGAGTTGTCTATGATAATTATATGTGAGCTCCTGGTTTAGTTGGCTCTTGTGCCGGTATAGGCTCAAGTCCTATCGAAAAATTCACCAATTTGAAGTCTGTGAAAGCCCGACTTCTTGTGCACGGCAAGGAATTGACGATCTCGAATTCTCCTGTACTATTTCACAGACAGCGGCAATGTTCTCGATCGATCTACCATTCCTTTAAAGTATGAGTGTTGGCTGATTATTTACTGAACCGGTTGTCTCGAATTTGGCTACCAAACGCTGGGGAGACTTTGAAGGCCCACCGCGCCTGCCGTAGAATGGGGGCAACGCACGCAACGTTTGCCCTGATGGTGCCGTGACATTAGGCTAAGGGGCACAAGACCAAATCTCTGAACTTTTGGACTTATGTTCAAATTCGTTCATTTGGCATTACGACGACGCGACGCTTTGGTAAAGCGACATTAGTTCAATTCGCCCTAATCTTTGTTGCATTGAGGCTCTGTTTTCGAATTCTTGGTCGAGAAAGTTGTCCGTTTTTTGTCGGGGAATGGATGACGAATCAGGGACTTGATTCGGGTTTACACCTATACTCGTATAGAAATCTTTATACATATATAAAAATGGATCGTGATTTGTGTTCGGCTACTTAAAACTTGAAAACCACCGGCTCGATTGGGCTCAAATTTACAGATATCTAAACTTAGTTATTGGCTCAGGAGTTCAGCTATGAAGATTGGTCAAAATTGGACAAAGGCACGTAGCACCTCCCATGTTTTGTTCGTATTCCTGTATTTCAGGATTACGCGGAAATAAACTTCCAGAAAATCGATTTATTCTCATTTTTCGCATTTTACGAAAGAACCTTAATACCTAAGACCTAAGCATACAATTCCATGGGCAAAGATGGGCTAGTAATATTTTAAGAAATATCGTCTCACTGGTTTTTTATCTATTTCTTTTACATATATTAAACAACCTTATGGATATTTTCCATGTTTTCTCAAGGGTTCCACATGTACGACAGACGTCAACGAGTGTGCTCTATTCGCTGGAACCGACATTGGGTGTCAAAACGGAGCACAATGCATTAACCAGTTTGGAAGCTACAGGTAAGAAATTTAGTAAAAGTTTAGATATAAGAAAATGCTCTTAACATATTTAAAAATTAAATTATACATCTCAGCTGTATTTGTAATGCGGGCTGGCAAGGAATCCATTGCAATCAACGAAAGACCGATTGCTTACATTCTTCGAATCTAGAGCTATGTGGACACGGTACATGCGTGAATGCCAACGATAACTTTGGCTATCGCTGCATATGTGAACAGGGCTGGAAAAGTAATGGCCTGACACCATCGTGTAGCGTTGATGTTGATGAGTGCAAGGAGTACACCAATCCATGTTCAAACAAGTGTATAAACTTGCCTGGAGGATTCATGTGTGCTCCATGCGACGCTGGGTACACTGGGAACGGACTATCCTGCAGGGACATCGATGAGTGTGCTACCAATAACGGTGGATGTAGTCTTATGCCGTTCGTTCCATGTATTAATACTTATGTACGTAAAACGAGCACAAAGCTCAGATGTATTGCTGGCTTAATTTACCTGTCTTTATGTTAGGGCTCTTTTCATTGTGGAGAATGTCCTGTGGGATGGGTTGGTGACGGACGCGTTTGTACCAGGAATGCAGGACAGTCATGCTTAAGGAATAACATATGCCATGCAGCTGCCCTGTGCCAGGAAGTGTCAAATAGAATCGTGTGTTCATGTCCACTTGGCATGACTGGCAATGGTGTTGGACCGAATGGCTGCTCGACTTCGGGGACGAATTTGTGTTCCTCTAATCCATGCTTGGTATGGCCTAAAATTTTATTTACGACGCGTCAAATAACCTTTTTTTGTAGAACGGTGGAACCTGTATGGACACCGGAAACGGTTCGTTCACTTGCCTCTGTCCAATAGGCTTCCGACTTCCAAATTGTATAAGATATGTCAATCCATGTGCCTCGAATCCTTGTCTAAATGGTGGCACCTGCCGACCGCATCAGAACACATTCACATGTGCCTGTACTGCAGGATATGGAGGTAGATTGTGTGACTCTCAACGGTCTCGCTGTGGTCAATACATATCGAGTGAGCAGGGAAATCTTAAGTATCCCCTGATAAATTTGTACGATCACAATTCTCAGTGTTCTTGGGTGATTCGTACCGATGGTGCCAAAGTGCTGAACATAACATTCACCAAATTTGAAATCGAGGACTCACTGGAATGTCGCTTTGATTGGTTACAAATGCATGATGGTCCGACGGCAGCTTCCCAGTTGATTGGTCGTTTTTGCGGTTCAACTCCGCCGCTCGGAGGAAATATAATCACTACAACAAACCGGTTATACATTTGGTTCAAATCGGATAACTCAACTGCAAAGGCAGGCTTCGACATGAATTGGTCATCAATAGATCCGATCTGTGGTGGAATCGTGGAATTTGATTCACATACAACTATAGCTTCGCCCGGATCACCTGGTAACTATCCCCGCAACAGAGACTGCAAGTGGCATTTGAAGGTACCAAACACCAAACGCATCAAGCTCGTGTTCTTCAGCCTGCAAATTGAAAAACACTCCAACTGCAATCATGACTTCCTTGAGGTATTGTATTTGTAGATATATATGACAACCCATAGGTGCGCTTTCAAATAACAAGCTTCCTCAGGTTACAGATGCGATTTCTGAGTCACGATTGGAAATATTTTGTAATTCTTCTAATCCTGCTCCGTTCACTGTTCCCTCCAACGAGATTATTGTACATTTCCATTCGGACAACGAGGGCTCCGATCTCGGCTTCCAGATACATGCTTCGACTGTCGAACGTATTCCGGGATGTGGTGGAACGTATACCGAGAGAAATGGAGAGATTTCCTCGCCGACGGGTTTTGAGGGATCCATGTCATGCGAGTATACTGTACGGTATCCGATAGGAATAAAGGTGCAATTGGAAGTATCGGAGTTCAAAATGGGAGATGATGACTGCATCGAGGTGAGAAAAGCTTAGGCTAGGCGCGCACATTGCTTTTCCGTCGCACGACTAGCTTTCAATTTAGAATTGACGGAAGTCGCACTCGCACATGTGCGCGTCAAAAGCCTTATAGTTATAGAAGGCTGATGAATTTATTGTAAATTGTTTTAATTTCAGATATTTAATGTTAATGCTGGAAATAAGATCAGCACCGGCAGATGGTGTGGGCATATGAATGTGCCAGCTTTTAAATCGACTACCAATGAAGTTCAAATTAACTACTACTCGAAAGGAGGCACATTTAAGATGTCCTACGGAACAAGTAAGTGCAACCATGTCATGAAATTGAAAATAAGGCCGATTTACACGAAAATAGAAGTCATATGATTTTCCATGTGCAGTGCACACATATACTTACTCGCAAATGTTCATCCATGTCCTTTTCTTTTACCTATGACTTTCCTGTTTTCGACGATTCGCTAAAACCAACGCGGCAGAACAAAATGACGAAGTTTATGTGAATTGGGAAATGATTAAATGTTCGTGTAGCAAAGAAGAATTTATGTGAAATATTCATCTTACTTACTTGCCTACTTGCACTCCAAGTTGGTAGAGGTCCACTTGTACGTGTCACCTGAGTCGAGGTCTTCCTCTACTGCGTTGTGCATTGGAGCCGTAGACTCTTGGTGTTCATTCGCTCTACATGTTCTTAGCCACCTTAGACGATTCGCACATTTCTGGCCGGGTCTATGTCGCAATAAAGCTCGTAGATTTCGCTGTTAAATCTCCTCAAATCTCGTCAACGCAAACGGGACGGGATCGATGACTGATGAGGGTTTTAGAGTTTCCTTTAGTGTTTCTCGTCAATGAAAAAAAAACCGCTATTTGCTGGTTTTTTCATAACATATTTTTAGAATTGTATAGGTTTTTCATCAATTTGAAGAAGTTTCTTTAAAATGTTATTCGCTGTTGCGCTCGAAGTGATAAGTTTTATTCGATAAAGTGAATTGCGAAAGTGATGTCGGGATACAGAATTTAAAAATTAAAGTAAAGCAATTATTTGCAAACGCTTTTAAGTGTTTCTAAAACACACTTGTATAAGAAAAACGTAAGTAATATAGAAATACCTATATTCGCAGCTAAAAAAAATAGTTTAAAAAAAGTTTACTTATAATATTTTTTCAAAAAGGCAACATATTTTCTAGGCTAGCTTTCTCCTAGTTGGATCAACCGTTGGGTAGATGCAAAAAGAAAAAGAAAATGAAATGATAAATGAACGGTAAGAACGTCGTTGTAGTTCTCAATGACAGCTATAATCAAATTTTAATATTTTCAATTTGTTTAATTTTTTCCAAATTTATCTAGGACCTTGTAGGACCTTTATCCAAGCCGGCTTTCATTTAATCCAAGTATGAGAAAAAACATCTTGAAGTATATTCTCTTATAAATAAATGTATAGACGTAAGTTACAAAAAAAAAATTCAACTTTATAATTTACTTAATGTTAAGAAAATATAAGTTTTTGACTTTAAAAAGTGTTTCTTTTTTGTTTTGTTGTCAGTTTGGAAAAAATAAGCGATAACTGACGAAAAAAATCATTAATTTGAATAAATAAGTAAGTTAATTTGAAGAAAAAGGATGCGTAAAATTGAAGAATATTTATTCAATATCAATAAAGTGAAGAGTTGAAATGAAGAATTAAATTTCAATTTAAAGAAATAATACGTAAAAATGAAGAAAGTTTCGTTAATTTAAAGATGCGTCGAATTTAAGAAAGTATTTTCAATTTGAAGAATTTTTTTTTAAAATGAAGAACATGATAGAATGATGAATTTTTATCACTATAACAAATTTTTGTGGATTTAACACCACAACGAAAAATTTAATGAATTTTTTTCAAAATTACAATATTTCTTCAATATAACAAAGTATTTGTCAAAACAACGGACAGGAGGTGTTGACCTTATATTGATCACCATTTCTTCAAGTCTACCTACTTTTTTGTCAATATCACTACCAAATTTGGTTCAGTGAGATAATTCTGATTGCTGATGATGTCATTTTCAGAGTTTGTAGTTTAGGGGAGCCGAGGTCGATAAAGTCCCTAGCCTCTCAAACTTATAACTCGATTTTGTGTATCCCTTCTTGTCTTATTCCCGACTAAACTAATTTTTGTCTCAATACATAACCTGCCAAACGCGCCAGTGACAACTCGCTGAGTTCGGCCAATGATGTCAATGTCATCCGCGTATGCAATTAACTGTAGGGACTGGTGGAGAATTGTGCCTCTAATTGTGTTTCTGAAGTAATATGTTGAAAAAGTTACATTACAGCGTTTCACCTTGTCTAAACATTTTCTGACATCGAAGGTCTCATTGAGACCAGAGCTGCCGTTTCAGATTTTTGTTTGGGAGTATAATTCGATTCCTTTGCGCAGTACCGGGCAGTACTCTTTAAGAATGAAAGAGTTTTTTTTTTTTTATTTAATTTTTTTCTAATTTGCTATCAGTTGTTGTGACGGTTCCCATGTTTCGGAATCTTTAGCGTCTATTAATTCTTTTGATATAAGAATTGAATTTACGGTAGCCGTCATTAAAGCATTTCTTTTCTTATCTTTTATTAGATTTAGTTCCAAAAACTTCCTTTCAGCAGTCGCGCTGCTATGTGGAAATGATAGGATCGAACCAATAAAATCTTTTATTAATGGAAACATTTTTTCACCCAACTCCTTTTTTTTGTTTGAAAACGTGGTTCCAAAATTGCTGTAGCTTTAAGACTTTTGAAATATTTTCTAAATTAAGCAGATTTCGCCATTCTTCATCTAATGACTCCTCATCGATGCCTACCAGAAAATTAGGAAATTGAGACAATTGGGATAAGACTTGAAGCTAATTGCTTTGGATCAATGCCTTGCAGTTGCAATGCAACTAAAACTTTATTATTGAAGTTGATGCGAGACAAAATTTGTTTGTAGAGTTCTTTGTAGTTCTCAGCAATTATCCTTAATATTTTAAACATAAAGATTGAAACATTTCCTTTACTTTTAAATCTTACGAATTTTTACTAATTCTTACGAATTTTTACGCATTTTTACTCAATGTCGTTCCCTAACTTGAAAAATTCGTAAAAGAGAGCGGCATCGAGAGAGCAAGATATTACCCCTCCATTGGGAATCTTACTAGTTTTTACTCAACAAATTTCTTTGAGTAAGAAGTGAAACAACTGTCATCGCCTGAAAATTGACAGATGATTTGAAATTTGATTTGAAATGCGTGTAACGACTATTTGCATTTGTCTTTTGATTTCCCGCGATATGAGAAACAAATTGGTGTAAAAATGGTATCAGATGGTGGGAAAATTATGTATATTTTATCTCTTCTCGAATGATTTTAGTTCAATCACTTCAAACTCTTCCACATACTTGGATTCATACTCACATGCAATTTATGGGGAAACAAAATGCATCTGTCATTTTTCATGATTACTACAAAGGCGTTCCCTAACGTTGTCGTAAGTTTTTCTCTTTGATAGAAATTTTATCCCCACCATAGCCATTTTGACAGTCTTTTCCATTTTTACTACAAAAGTAAAGGAACAGACCTAAATGTCCACTAAAAACATTTTTTTCGTCTAGTAGTCGAATTTGGAACTGAAACTACCTAAAACAGGTAACCAGATGACAGATACAGAAAAATGCAGCAACAGAAACAATCCAATACAGACTTGTTTACGTTCTGTCGTCAAACAGCCATTTTTCTGTCGCTAAATTCGGTTGCTAAAAAAAATTGTCTGTTCCTAAAGTCTTGCCTTTAGTCTTGGTGAGGTTGTTGTAGCATCGTCTTTCCTTTGTGAGGGCGTTAACGCTTGTCATTTAAAACATCCATCCATAACGTGTCGATAGCTCCAAACTTTTTGCTTAAGTTGCCATTGCTCTCTATAGCCGTCACAGTAATGACACAATTTTCTACAGATATCCATTTTCTTGTCCGTCACATTCCACCATACTTCCTGGGTGATAAAAATGTTCGCTTTGTAGCTTTTTGGTAGTCCCCCCGTAATGTTGTAGTAGGTACTTAATTCCATCGTCATCCTAATGCATGACCGCAGTTCGCCGAGTTAATGGCATTCGCCGGTCAATGCCGCCGAACACTTTTTTTGTCCTTCTCCATCTTCTCCCCAGTATTGCTTCAACTGCTGTATCTACTCATACTACCGCCTTTAGGGCACCGACCGACGCGACGGTAAAACGTGATTCATACTGGTCGTCTGACAAAGCTCCTCTGCCGTTCGTACATGAAACGTTCTAATGTTTTTTCCATAATATCTAGCAAACATATTGACCGATACGAGGAAGGTTCTTCTTCTTCTGGTATCTTTTCCAGAAAAACCAGATGTTGCAGTTTCCATGGTTAATGAGAGACCTCTGCTAAAGCCACCTTTGCATCGTTGCAATACAAATGTTTTCTCGCACTCGAGCTGCTGTTTTGAGTGACATATTCGGGATGCTATTGGATTCAGGGGCCTTGTTGCTGCCTATCTTTTGGAATGATTCATTTAGCTCCTTCGGCGTGAGTGCAGGGTGCAGGGATCCGTTCCGGACTAATTTCCCTAATGGTGATCATCATAGTAGATGCCCTATTTGGGAATAGGTTCTCTACTATTGTCCTCAGAATTGTCGGGCATTATATTTGTTGGGACTTACTGCCCTTCAGCTTTTGCATCATCAATTCTATATTCTATATTCTATAGCCATCTTTTAGGGGTCTAGGTCTCTGCGTTGCAGAGTTGCTTGAAACATCCTGCCTTGCTTACTTTTCTTTACCTTTTCGAGATTGCGTCTTGTTAGCCTTAAGGTAGCCTGCAGTTCTTGAAACTCTTGTCTTCCCCTGAATCGCTGATATCTGCGTCAGCCGTGAAGACACATTGCTCTAAGCGTTCTGATTTCTTCGTTCGATCAGTAACAAAGTCCGCCCATCTTGATCTTCTAGGCGGGCATTGCCGGTGTGGTGATTGTTTGCACCAGTTCGTGGGACAACGTATCCGCTTCTCACAAAGTCGGCGTTCTTCTTTTCCCCGAACGCATCTATTTCGAAGTAGGCGTCTTTTTCCTTTAGCTTCCTTTCTGTTAGCTGGGGTCCTGATAGCTGATATCCAGATGGTCACTATGCGTATATTCTCCGCTTACTCGCCATTTTGTTCTGCTCAGAAATAAGTTACTAGAAATGTGATATCTATAATAGAGCCCTTACCCGCTTTCCAGATCATATTTTGGCTATATCGGTGGATTAACTAAACATTTTTTTATGATTTTCTAAAACAAATTTCGCCTTTCAGTTTGTGAGTACATCTTTTCGGACAATTCTGGTGTGATTACGTCACCAAACTACCCCAGCTCTTATCCATCCGAAGAAACATGCACATATGAGATCATAGGTGAAGCTAAACATTTGGTCTCACTGGAGTTTGTGGACATGGACATGGAGGCTCATGAAGGAATAAATAATTGCTGGTTCGATTACATTTCGGTAAATATAAAAAAAAAATCTATTCTTGTTGCACAAATTTACAATTTCTCTTAAGATAAACGACGGAAATAATGAAACAGCTGCTGGCCCTTATTGTGGAAAAACAATTCCACCAAAAATTGTCTCATCCACGAGTTTTCTAAAAATTATATTCCATTCGGATCGTGACAATTCAGGAAGGGGCTTCAAGGCAAATTACACCCTTATTGACTCGGGCAACCAATGTGGTGGTGTCATGAGAAGGCCTTCGGGTGAGATTAGGCTGCCATCGGAAAGCGAGTCTGGCCAATATCAACATGATTTGTCGTGCATTTGGACCATCATAGCCCCAGCCGGATTTGGTATACAGTTGACTTGGCTCTCATTCAGATTGGAGGAGGTTACCGATTGCTTGTACGATTACATTGAGATCTACGACACTTATAAAATAACATATCAAGAGTCATCAAGCCGCAGGTAAGCTTTTTGTTAAATGAGTTGAACTAGGAGAGTTTTAACTATTTTTTTTTTTAAGATTTTGTGGCACTACCGCACCTCCAGCTATTGTGAGCGCTACCAACGTTATGTCATTAAAATTTGTATCGGATTCTTCGGACTCGGAGGCTGGCTTCGTAGCAAAGTACAACTTTGTGGATATATCATCATGTAAGTGTGTATATCAAAACTAACTAAGCACGACCTCAACCAAAAAGCCCCTCCAGCCAGCTCGGTCCGTTGGGTCGCTAATTGAATCCTATTTCGCACACTTAGTTGATTGAGGTCGCTCTCCAATTGTGCGCGTCTATATCTAATTCGTCGTGACCCAGGGGTGGACTTAAAGACTAGTCAATCTGGTGCGTTGTTGTCCATATCCTCCACGTGACCTCCCGATAATGTCAATATCATCTGCGTTTAATGGATTTTTGAGAATTTATTAACTGAGTGGGGAAGCGAGGAGTAACAACGATTCTCGCTTGTTTGGGATTGACCCTGACAATTTCTATATGATTTATTGTTTTGAGAGAATTACATTAACAACAACTCGTAGACACAGTCACTTTGGTAGGAATGATAGATGTTTCGAACTACACCACTAATTCATCATCAGACTCCTTTTAAGTGATTGTTTTTGAATAGTTTTGAATTCTGACAGTCAATTCTCCGTATATATCCACTTGGGAAGACATTTCTGTTTTTCCCCTGTCAGGAAGTGAACTTGCACCTCGATTTTCTCAATTGACCAAGTGACTACCACTTCCTGATGTCGGTCAAGTAGTTCTGGTACCTCCCATACAAAACCACTATTAGACCCATGTGTTTCTCTGTCTGTTGAAATCACGATAGCGTCCAAACGAATCGACTTATGCGAATAAAATTTTGTGAGAGCTCTTCTTTTTACCGTCGTCAGGTTGGTATTGAAAATTGTCTATGTCAGTCAAGTAGTTCTGGTACCTCCTACTCCTATACCAAACCAATATGGCATGGCAAACATTTTGCATGACTTTTATGCACACACTTTTACTTGTTTTAATTTTTAATTGTATCCATTTCTGAATGCTTCTCTAAACTACTAGATCTTTACAGTGTGTGGGGGCGTCATATTTTCTTCAAATGGTCAAATCAAATCACCAAGCTGGCCAAATGAATATCCAAGCGATTTAAATTGCACATGGGTGCTTTCAGTACAGTTGGGTCATCAGCTTGAATTACTTATAAAATCTATGGACTTGGAATCTTCGGAGGACTGCAATAACGATTGGTTGGAAATAAGGTAAGATTCTCTCATTTCGTATATACGGGTCATAGTAAGCTAGATTATACATAATATGCAGAAGTGTAATACGAGTATGTGTACTGTGCATCGCTGGTGCTTTACGCACTACACCCACAGCTACACTTGGACTTGAGGAGTTTATGTATCTTTTACCACTGGACCTACAAATAAAACTATAAGCAAGTAGTAGTGCGCTTCGGCTAATTAACGCAGGGTTCTTCAAAACCAGACCGGTATGGCATAGCTCCATACTAAAAGAATCCTACTCCAACAACATTGATAAAACGGATGAAAGACTGAGTGAATTTGACTTCGACACCCCGTACGAAGTACTATACTCCGATAGGGAGGACTGGCAAAAGAATTAAGTTTCGAATGAACATGAAATTTCGATTTATACGGATGGTTCCAAAACTAAGGAGGGTACAGGGCCAGGTATATATTCTAGGGATATAGAACTACACGTGTCATTAAGACTTCCGGACACATGCATAGTGTGTTCCAGGCAGAGGTTCTGGTCGTGCTCAAAGTTGCGGATCTACTTGAAATGGGATCAATATCCAACAAGAATATTGCTATCTACATTGATAGTCAGGCTGCGCTAAAGGCACTAGAGTCCACAACTTCCACAAAATGAAACTATTGACGACATAAGACCACCAATAGCCGTGGCCAAGAGAATTATTCTTGAGAAAATTAAAAATAGGGCAGATGAAAGATGGTCAGATATAGTAGGTCACAGGTTCTCGAAGGCTCTGTGGCCTAAGCTAGATCGGAAAAAATCTGTAGAATTATTAAAGCTCAGCAGATCTCATCTAAGCTACGAATGGCAATAGGAATTCTCTCCGGGCACTGTCTTCTAAGGAAGCACGCCATGAGAATGAGACTAAGTTTAACAGATACGGACACATATGCAGGTATTGCGAAGACTTACATGTCGCAGAGGATATTACTCATTTCCTCTGTGAATGTCAAGCCATATTACTCGGTACAGGTTTCCTCCTTGGAAGGTACTTCTTCGACAATTTCGAGGAGGTTGGCCTCACTAACAAAATTGAAACAATCTTTAGGTTTTGTAGGGAAATTAATTGCTTAATAATTCCTTATCAAGTAGACTATACGTGAAACAACAATTTTTGGGAGGATATGATAAAATAATTTGTATATTTAGAGTTTGTAGGCTTATAGAGTGGATTGTTAATTGAGTCTTTGCATTCGGTATTTTTAAAAATCGACAAATGAGACCCAGCCCAGAAAGATGCTGTCAACTCCATAAAATTTATAAAGATACTAGCGGACCCGGCGAACTTCGTCTCGCACCAATTTAACTCCTTCAGATAAACTCCAGAGTGATAATAAAACACAGATAGTTCAAATTCAATATGTGATTTTGATTTATTTGAATGGAATCCAAATCAGTAGAAAGCGATGTGATAAACAATGTTTTTGATTTGTTTCTAAGACGGTTTGTCAACACGCGAACAGGCAACGTACAGCTTACCGTGCGAAAAACAGGGAAATTCGAGATTAATCCCACAGACTTCCAACTTATATAGAGGGAGGAACACTTTGGTGATGAGTTCCTCCTTCGACGATGTGAACTCGCAAAAATTTGGCGGGAAAGATAACAACCCAGTCTAAATATCAACGGGAGTTTGGCAATTGCCAAGCGACAGCAGTTGTCTCAAGAATTCAGCAACAGATCGTTCGTCAATTTCAACTTCTTGACATGCCACCACAAAGAGGACGATTTCAAGCATGCCTTAACTTCATCGGCAGCAGTTGATTTCAAGATGACGGGAAGCATTTGACGAGGGTTTACCACGATATCTCGAAAAAAAAATCTCGAATTTATATTAAAAATGGTGTTAAAAAGTGAGATGCGTATGGGGTGGGCATGCTGCCCCCCTGCAACCCCCCTGCTTGGGTTTACTGTTTGGCTATGGGATGGGTGCAAAAAAAAATCTCGAATTTACTTTTTATTTTCGAGATTTTTTCAAGATAATAGTCTTTCGAGATTTTTGTACATTCGAGATTAAAAAAAAAACTTTTCGAGATTTTTGGCCTTCGAGATTTTTGTCATTCGAGATTTTTGTCATTCGAGATGATCCCACCAAATCCTCTCGAATCACCTCGTAAATCCTTCATTGTTCGGTCAAATTCTGTAAGCTAAAGGGGGTAGATATAGGGATGGAGTTAAATTTCCTTTTTGGTGGCAGCATCGGCACGCTTGCGGTTGCACCGGCGTTAATTCGTCGGTGGGGTGGGATCTTGCTGCTGTGTGCCCTATGCTTACTAATCTGATCGTGCCGAAAATTAAAGCAAGAGAAGGAAGAAAACTGAAATTGTGACATATGGTCAGGTTATATATCACCATCACGAATGACAGTGATACTATGGTATGAGGTGGTGGGTAAGGTGGGTATTAGGGACATTCTTATTACTCTGGGGTGTCTTAGGTGTAGTTACACTTGGAGGAACCCTCCCCTTCGCACCGTGACTATCCCTTCCTCGATCTCTATTGGAATAGTCCCTAACTCGCGATCGAACACCTCTCTCAGCGACTCATCTCAATGACAAAAAAAAAATAATTTACCACATGTTCATGTTTACATCAAGTACCGAAGAGAAACAAAACCGTTTAACAGTTCAAATGATGAGAGCATCAAATATTTATTATTTAGGAAAAATCAAAATCATATGCATTTGTGCATCAAACAAAGAGAATCAAATAAAAATATTCTCTTAAAACTATTTTATTTGTTTTTGTAGGACGTAGCTTCATAGTATATATATTTCAAATTGATATGACGAATTAATATCGGTAATATCTAATCAAGATAAATGAATGAATTGGATGTCGATAAGGTCGATCGATAGATTAACTCAATATTATGTATATCCACAATAAGATCAGATTCATTTTTAAAATATATGTAGGTATTAAGAAATTTAAATTTATGTAGGTATTAAAGCAATTTTATGTATAGTTATAGTTAAGCCAAAGAAAATAAGTAAATTTGCAATGTACTCACGTTTTGTATGCTGATTCTGGAGCGATGAAATTTGTGCACAAAGTTCCGCTGATGAATTATGTATGTACCTTTTGTTAGCTTTTAAAACACTAGTATTTTCAATGGCTATGTTTTTAAGAATGATATGCAAATTTAAGTTTAAAGTAAATAAGTTAAGTTTAATTATATAAGTAAGCAAGAAAATGTTTAATTGAGTTTTTATATGACTATGAATTCACTATGAATGATAGATTATTGTAAGGTAATGGTTGATTTTGTTTTGGTGGTTGCCGCTCTTTTCCTTATTTTTCCCAACACTCAATTTTCTATACAGATAGAACAAAATATGTAAATGCATAATATTGAAAAGATTCGAAAAAAATCAATTACAAATCGCATATGCAAAAATCTTAACCTCACCAGGAGGTAACTTACGTCGTGCCATGCAGTAGTCCAGTTCAAGAGAAAGTGTTTTACAGAAAAGGAGGACAGATCGATAGGCACATGCTTAAATAGCTTTCATTTTCGAAAGAAAGTGACAAATATGGCGTTCGATGTCGAAAATATCAACACAAAATGGTATAATTCGCCATGAGCAGCGTTCACACAAATGTATCCAGTTTTTGTCTTGGGTGGATAGATCGACGGTTGAGTTTGAAAAAGGATACATTTGTGGTGAATTTAAATTCTCAAAATTTATGTTTTTGTTTTTTTTTTTTCTAATTTTTGTATGAATATGCCACAATTCGCTGTCGCCGAATTCTTGGTCAGTGTGCATTCATCGACAACTTCAAAGCGGAATGTGCAGTTCGACCGCCTTCCAACCAGAGGATGCAACAGCCAACGCAATTTGAGATCTTGACCAAATTGTTGCACAAAATTCTGTACAAAAAAACACTATTTCTCCTGGCAATTACGAACAACTGAAAAAAATGTTGAGCCAAATCGACCCAGCCGTTCTCAATTTTCGACTTCTCCATTTTCCAGACTTTTCCGGAGGGTTTTCCCAAAATTTTCTTTCAGAAGAACCTTCTCCTGGCAATTACGAATAACTGAAAACAAATTTGAGCCAAATCGGCCCAGCCTTTCTCAATTGATGAATTGCTATACATTTTTCACACCATTTTTTTAGATAGAAGATAGATAAACAAAAGTTGATTGCCGAACTGTTCTTTTGGGTCGTTTTTGCGATTGACGACGCAACGCGGGAAGTAAAGTAATTGTTTTGTGTTTTTTTTTTGCAGAAATGGCGGGCATGCATCTTCACCACTAGTAGGAAAATACTGCGGACAAACCATTCCAAATCGTATCCCATCGTTTACTAACCAAATGTACATAAATTTCAAGACAAACTCTCAAGTAGCCAAAAGTGGATTCCAAATTGAATGGCAGACGGTATCATCTGGCTGCGGTGGGATTCTAACGACTGACCACGGTTCAGTGGCTTCTCCATTTTATCCTGAATACTACAGTAACAATGCCCAATGTGAGTGGAGATTGAGTGTCAACAAGGGATCGACGATTTCAATTAAGTTTGAGGATATCTCCTTGGAGTCTCTGTTCTCGTGCACATATGACTTTGTAGAAGTATACGATGGTGCCACAGCTACGGCAAGAAAAATCGGTCATTTTTGCGAAATGCCAAGTGACTCGTCAAACTTAATTAAGACAACCGGCAGCGATGCGGTAATTCGTTTCCAGAGTGATTCCTCCAACACTGATCGTGGGTTCTACCTAAGCTACGTATCCGATTGCAATCAAAATATCTCTGCGCTACAGGGCGCTATTGAGAGTCCGAACTTTGGTGACAACAATCCGAGCGAAGTAAACTGCACTTGGATAATAAACGCTCCGAAGCGGAGTGCAATTGCTCTGAACTTTGATATGGTGGGCCAAAAAGAGGGCGCCCGGCAGTCCAATTATGTGTACGTTAGGGACAATAATACGGTCTATCGCATAACAGACCCCAAACGCTTTATATCTAAAGGGAACAGTGTTCAGATTATGCTCAACAGCAGCTCAATATACTTCAGGATGGAATACGCCATAAGGGGATGTGTTGAAAACTTTCATCGACCGAGTGGAGAATTTAATTCACCCGAGTATCCGAATGCATACCCAGATAGTGTAGGATGCCTCTGGCGGATAGAGACAGAGTTTGGAAAAGCAATCGAATTGGTCTTCTCGAATTTAGACATTGAAACTTCGGAAAACTGTACTAATGATGCCATTAGGGTTTGCATCCATTTCCCGTCATTGTTCACCTGGCCTTGGTAATATTTCAAATTCTTTTAGGTTATGAACGAGGGAAATCATTTGTTGGGGACGTTCTGTGGAAAACGTGACAATATTACTGTGACCAGCACTGCTCACATTTTGCTTGTACAGTTCTATAGTAACGATCACATTGGTGGCAAAGGATTCACGGCGAAGTACACCACAATCGAAACAAGTAGAGGTACTGTCACTAAGGGACATGCAAAGAAAATAAATGTGTTTATATTTTTCAGAATGTGGTGGAAAATACAAGCTCCCACAAGGAAATATCCATTCGCCGAACTACCCGGCCAAATACGACTCGGACTTATACTGTGAGTGGGAAATTCAGGTAGCGGAACACAGCACAATGAACATAACTATCGAAGAGCTGGAAATCGAAGATAGTTACCAGTGCATTCTGGATAGTCTGAAAATCTACGATGGAAATGTCACGGATATAGGTAATCCGTGGCAGAACTTGTGTGACCAGATTCCATCGGTCAACGTGTTTCGCACAACTTCGAATGTAGCCAAGCTAATTTTCTCTACGGATTCGGACACAGAATTCAAAGGATTCAAAGTGTCGTTCAAAGAAGTAAGTTCAGGGAGTCCGTTACGCTAGATAATAGTAGATATAATCATTTTTTTTTTCTCTTCCCGTATAGAATTGCGGAAAGCGTATTGTACTGGCATCTGGCAGCACTGGACACATTCGATTTGGTGGATCTGATCAACCGGAATGTCGGTGGATTATTGCCGCCGAGGATCCCTCGAAGCATGTCACGTTTACCATTACTCATATCCAGATGACAGTGTTGTCCGTGTGGAACATGACCAATGATGATTGCGATGGTGTGTTGGTATGTAGATTACAAAACATGCAATGTTTCTTTTTTCAGCCGATTTAAACATTCTAGATATTTGACGGTGAGTTAGCAAGTACAATTGGCATGCGGCCAAGAAGACGAATTTGCTCTCACCATCCGCCGGCGGTTACTTCGTTTGGCCATGTGTTTACAATTAAGTTAGACCCCAGGTTAATCGGTGAGTTTGAAGGCTTCTATTCAACAATGGACGATAACTGCGGTGGCAAATATAACTCTCAGAGTGGCTTATTCGCTTCTCCGTCTTATCCCTTATCGTACCCGGTCAATATTGAATGTATTTGGGAGATTGTGGCAAACGACGGAAACTCCTTGAGTCTAACAATCCAACGCATGGATATTGATAAAACCGAACACTGCAATGCCGACTATTTGGAAGTGCGTGAAGGCAGCAGTAGTGGCCGGCTTCTTGGAGTTTTTTGTGGAGATGACGTACCGGAAACATTGATTGCTAGAAAGTCACTATGGATTAAGTTCTACAGCGACAACGATTATGTACGCAGGGGATTTATGGCAGAATACAGTTATTGTGAGTATGGTTTGATAAAAATATTACGTTGAATTATGTAATCAATTTTGTGTGCTTGTATGTTTAAGCGCTTACTTCTGAACTGAACGGGACAGGTGGTATCATTGAATCACCAAAGTATCCAAGTCTATTTACATCGATGTCGGAGCACGGTTGGAGAATAACTGTACCTAGGGGAGAATTGATAATGCTGGTTTTCGAGTACTTTGCACAATTTTATGAAAATTACTTATCGGTAAGTTATTGTTCATCCATTATATTACTTTTTATTTGTTTCAAAATTAAGGTTAGGGTCATATCAGAATGTAAGAAGCCTGCTCTCGAAAACCCGCGCTATTAACCCGAAGGTTAATACCCCACACTCAGAGAAAAATACCATGGAAACAATAGGAATTCCCATTCATTCAATGCGTTTTTACTATTAAAATTGGTCAATGCGATTTATCCTATTAAGATTACAGTGTACACATTATTAAAGTTATAGTATGGTTTGCAGTTTTAAAACAATGGTTTATCATATTGATAATTAATGTGATGTACTTTTCTTTTAATAATGACGTACCATTGACGTTTCAAAAGGAGTCTACTATTAAAGTCATGTTGCATACCATTGAATCTATCTGACAACATAATTAATTCATAGTACACATACTTTTGTATCAATAAGAATATACCATTGAAACTATGTTGCACCCTTTTAAATAATAAAAGTACGTCGTTTTGTTTCAATAAGGTAGCACTATTGAAGCTATATGATTTCCTTATTGCTTTAATACGACATACAGTATTCAATTTATGCGATAACATTATTATTTCAATGGCATTCAACCATTGTTTTTATTAGATTGTGGCATTGAATCAATAGTGTATCCTTTTAAATAATAAAAGGATGTCCCATTATTTCAATAAGGTCCTACCATTGAATTTATGGGAATTACAGTTACTTATACTATTGAATCTATGCGATTCACACATTGTTTTTATTAGATTGTGGCATTGAATCAATAGTGCATCCTTTTAAATAATAAAAGGATGTCCCCATTATTTCAATTAGGTCCTACCATTGAATTTATGGGAATTGCAGTTGGTTATACTATTGAATCTATGCGATTCACACATTGTTTTAATATGAAAATCCTATTAATTTAATAGTGATCATATCATTATTCTAATAGTGTCTTCAGATTGAAACTATGCTGTGTACTATTAGATAATAAATACTTACTCGCCGTTGAATCCCTGAAAACCATTCGAATCTTAAACCATAAACATTTTGTGTCAGAAAAATATAATGTTTATTTATCTTAAAATACACATAAGTGTGATAGTATCTACACATTGCTTAAATATATTAAAAATACTTCATTCATGTTTCTACAGTTCAATTTTAATTTAATCTAATTTTAATTTAATTTTCAATAGGTAAGTGTATACACAATAATATTTTATAAACTCATTAGAATTTTTTTAATCGAAAAGCTGTTTTTCCATTTCCAAGCAAATGCAAATGAATTGGAGGACCGTCAAATTCAAAAACGCTTTTTAAAACGTGTTTGTCCACATTTTTCTTTTCGACAATGTAAGACTGAAAATGTTCACTAAAATATGCAACTTTCCACTCACTGCAAATCAAATATAAAGTTGAATTATGTATCAACATTTCTTTAATATCGAATAGTAGAATCTGACTTAAAATAGATGTTGTTAAGAAAAAATGTTTTTTATATACTTTTCCTCTGAAAGATATATTTTTTAAGCAGTAGCAGTTCGATAAGTTTATAACAGTCTGGTTAATTTTCTTATAAATTCCGATTAAGTCGGATGGGATTACGTCGTTAACTGAAAATGTCAAGTCCTTTTCGAAAAACGTTTCAGTTGAAAGAAGATGTGCAAATTTCAAGCCAGCCTGAATCGAGAGCGTGTAAGGAATGTTAACTCTAGGACCGCATTTTCGAATCGCTGTTGGGTAATGCAACAAAAAATGGAACTTGGGTTTCAATGTGTCTTTAAATAATGCAATGTATAAAGAATTATGCTTTGAAATAAGATGCTCTAATGATTTAAGATTATGTTCATTAAGAGATGACAATAAAACCAAATCTACTATTTTTATCAAAACAATCAATAAGCTCCATACTTTATTATTTTCAGGGACTAAGTCGCCAACCATCAGTGATAAGAAGTTAACAAATGTCATTGTTTCCCGAGCTGTCATTTTTAAACAATTCGATTTTAGAGCAGCCAACGTTAATGGAGGTGAAATATTGCCAATTTCAGTTTCCCCATAATCAAACATCTGCTTACGGAAGTTTAGAGCTTCTAATGAAAAACATTTCGAAGTATCAATTAAATGTAGTATAATTTTTGTGATGTCATATCTACAAATGCCTTCAAAAAGATCGTGCATAATGTCATAACAAAAGTTATCTACAACATGAAATGTCGGAATTTCATTAAAAATCGATTTTTCTTTAATCCCTGTTAACTTTTCATTGTTTATTAGAATATCAGCGTCGTAATTAAGTGCATTGCGTATAGCATCTTTTGCTTCAACAACATCTGTTTGCATTTCAGACCTATTTCTTTTGCAAGACCGACAGTAAAAATTAGAACTAAAGCTACATGAAAAACCAAGATATGTGTTTAGACCTAAATTATCCCCAAGAACAAAAGCTAATATAAAATGGATATGAAATTTCTCATCGTCGACTTCAATGGTTAGACCAATGGTTTCCAAATTCTTAATTTGATCTACAAATGGCCTTAATGTATATGCATTTCCAAAAGCTGATCGGTCTTTTGTTTTAAAAAATCCAGCAACAAAAATATTACTGAGCTTAGACAGATGATGTTTCGGAATTGTCGGTTTTATAAAACCCTTTCCGTTCCATTTCTTTAATAAATTTGTATTCAGAATTTATATCCTTAAAAGGATAAATAAGCGGCTGCAGTATACTCCAAGCTAAACTCCTGTTTTCTGCATTTTCAATTAAGGGTAATATATTTGATACTATAACATGCGCTAAGGGCTCTGTTATTTTTTTCTCTATTGTATTTATTATAAAAGAAACATTTTTTCTAATAAAGTTATTATTATTATGTAATTCTAATGCAAATTGAAGACCAGAGATTTGTTTAAGAGAATTGAATTCATCTATTGTGTCAGTTACCAAACATGCTGAATAAGGAATGTTTTCCTCACTTTGAGTATTATGAAGGCTCTTGCTTTCTTCACCTACAATTGCTCGCTTGCTTCTAAATTGCATTGGACTTACCGCATATTTATGAACTCGGTCCAGATGCCTTTTAAAAGAATACAGGCTTGTAAACTTTTGTGAACATTGAATTTGCATGCACTCTATGATTTCATTTTCTTTAATTATATGGCATGATTTAATGTGCTTTATTAAAACTATCGAAGATGAAAAAGATGTTAACCCTTCAGGACATAGAAAACAGAAAAACATTTCAAGGAATTATTGTTTAAATTTTTACAAGAATTAAACTAAATTATTCAGTGAAAACTGAGTTATGATGAATCATTCAATCATAAAACTAAACTGTAGTAAATAAACAATTCAATTGTTGGAAAGCTATAAGTTGCATAATCTTTCAAATCAAGTTAACTGTATTTCGGAAGTGATGTTAAAAAAATCAAAGATATTATACCCTTTCGAAACATATAGAAATCAGAAAAAGGTATAAAAGCTGTTTAATGCTTTCTTTTCGGGTCTAATTGCAGCTATAATAGGTTGAAAAGACAAAAATCCCTAGAAAATACGCTTCTTTAATTCATCTAGTTTGTTGTTGAACTGGTCGACAGAAATGCAGTGGAATATTGTTGCTTCTTGAGAGTCTGGATATACTCGGCTTCCACTTTTTTCGTGCACTTGCCTTATTGGGATTCGATAGTATGCGTGATTTTAACACTGCATGCAGAAGGAAAAATATGATACATCAAGTAAACTGTATTTCGAAAGTGATGTTAAAAAAAAATCAAAGATATTACCCTTTCGAAATATAGAAAGCAGAAAAAGTTTTCAAAGAAAATTTAACGAAATTATTCAGTGAAAACTGAGTTATGATGAATCATTCAATCATAAATCTAAACTGTAGTAAATAAACAATTCAATTGTTGGAAAGCTATAAGTTGCATAATCTTTCAAATCAAGTTAACTGTATTTCGAATGTGATGTTAAAAAATATCAAAGATATTGTACCCTTTCGAAACGTAGAAAGCAGGAAAAGTTTTCAAAGAAAATTTAATGAAATTATTCAGTGAAAACTGAGTTATGATGAATCGTTCAATCATAAAACTAAACTGTAGTAAATAAACAATTCCACCACATCGGGGCGAAACGCATTTCTGGAGTCGAGGCCAAATCAGATTGAAAAATTTGTGAAAACAATTCAATTGTTGGAAAGCTATAAGCTGCATAATCTTTCAAATCAAGTTTCAACTATCATAAAATACGGTATTAATCTATTTGATAATTGAGCGGTGGAAAGCGATATTAAAAAGAATCTTTTCAACTGGGTAGTTAATACAGTTATATAAATAATGATAATGTTTTTAGACAGTAATTTAAGTAATTAGACTTTACTTTAATCTTTTATTGAAATAAAATTACAATATCACAGACATGTTTCTTTGTCTTCATTTAAAAAATTTATGAGGCTGGTTACATTTGTGGATTTTGGAGTTTCAAAATCGTAAAAATAATTTTCTAAGAAACTGTAAACAGGGTTTCCCCCAATCGGATATTTAAAGTTCATTACATGAAAGAGTTTAAATGTAGTATCTAAACACTTTAAAAATGATGAAAATTTATAAAAAATACCGTCGTAAAAGGTATAAAAGCTGTTTAATGCTGTCTTTTCTGGTCCTATTGCAGCTATAATAGGTTGAAACGACATACCTCTCTCGAAAATCCGCTTCTTTAATTCCTCTAGCTTGCTGTTGAACTGTCCGACTGAAATGCAGTGGAGTATTGTTGCTTCTTGAGAGTCTGCTATACTCGGCTTCCACTTCTTTCGTCCACTTGCCTTATTGGGATTCGACAGTATGGGTGATTTTAACACTGCGTGTAGAAGGAGAAATGTGATACAATCACGAGAGCCTGAAAGAAAAGAAAAGGTTTTAAAAATACTTAAAGTAGTAAAAGCCTTGAACTAATTACTCTTTAGCACTAAGAAAAGTCTATATTAGGCCTAGATCAGTAACACAGAGCTCAGTAAAGGACTTTCAGGTAAATACGGACCAAATCTGTCAAAAAACGGCTGATGTCGGTTTCAGTAGAAAAAAGTACTTGATTGTTGTGGTGTTTTAATAGTTTCTACTAACTCAGACATCATCCTTGTTTAGTAAAGCGACAGTGGTTAAATTTGTATAAATAACAATTTCTGCAAAGCTACGTAAAGCTGAGTAAATGATTACGCGATGTATAACTAAACTACATCGTACAAGTGTTTTAAAAAAATCTAATAAATACGGCTGTAAAAGCGTATTTTAAATTATTAACTAGTAATGGTTAAACGAAAATATTTTACAGAAATTCGACTTACTGCTATCAATATCTTTGTCCAACTCTTGCAAGAGTTTTATTGATGGCTTGTCTTTGATATGCTGTTTGAAGTACACTGAAATAGTCGATACAAGTAAAGGCCATTTGTTGAACAGCTTTGATGTGTTTTTGGGTTGCGATATGTTATAATCTATTTCCACCTGTAGTAATAAAAATCGTAAGAAGTAAAAATTTGCTAAATAGTTTGTTTAAATAAATAATTACCAGCAAATGCCCAAGCGCGTGTTTGAAAAGTGGCCACTTTTTTAAAATGTCTTCATCTGGTCTTGTAATGTCGAACTTTCGGATGTGAGCTACTTCTGCCCATTTTGCTTCAACATCCGCCCATGGCTCATTATTGTGTTGTAACCAAACGATGGTATCTACTTCTGTTGGAAGTGGATTTAGTATAGATATTGATGAACACGATCTGTCATTTTCTGAATCTGTATTTTTGGAAGAAGATATTAAAAAAAAATTTAAAATAAATGTCCCAAATCAAAGGTCTATTGATGAGCCCACACTACATCGAGACGAAACGCATTTTGCAGTAAAGGCCACTAAATGTGCAAACATTTTATAAATGTCCCAATCTTATTAAAAGTGGGAAACATTGTTTGTTAAAATATTTAAAAAAGCACTCACTTTGTTCCTTAAGTAGCGATTTTTCAAACTTTCTGCCTTTTAACCTTGCATTAACAGCCTTGTCATGCAGTTTTCCAATTGGATTTAGGCCCCGACCTCTTCTTTTGAAATAATAGTCCTTTTATTTACATATATAGAAATTACAAAATAAAAATGTTAGAAAAGATAGTTATACCTACTCGAAATAAACAGATAAGTCAAAAGCTAAGGGACTCAAAGATGGAAATAATTTCGGAAATACGAAATTGTAATTATCAAGCATTAAACGTTTTAGGCGGAGTACATCTTCTATATACAAAAGGACATCTAGCTTTCGGAATTAAACTATTAAGACGTATTCAAACTAAATATGTGTTTTAGGCAAGATGTGTATGTGTATTCATTTTATTGAGTATTCAAGTCTTCTCCTATATTTTTTAGACATGGAGTTACTACCACATTACCACAAACACAAAAAGCATGACCTTCTTTGATTCTACTAGAATACAATGCATTTAACATTTAACAAAATGCATTCCGTTCTTTCATAATTATTGTTAATTATCATACCTAGACCGGTTGGCTTTCTTCTTGTTTACTCGATACTCATGTTCACGAGAAACCCAAGTATCAATATGGATGACCTAACCAGAGAGATCTTCTTCTGAACCCAGCCTGGCAAGCTAATCCGCGATCTCATTTCCCTGGATACCAGTGTGACCTGGGACCCAAACAAGTTTGACCATGTTTAGCCTACCGACCAAGTTCAGAGAAAGCTTGAGTTCGAGCACTAACTTGGACGAGGTTGGCTTAATAAATGGGGCATGCAATCTAAAACAAAATAATAACTACATAAATAAGAACTAAATAAGCTCACACAACATTCCGAAGGAAACACGGATTTGATAGCATTTGAGCTACTCACTATATCCTCCATTTTCATTTTCATTTTCTGGTCAGAGAAACTATCTACGATGATAGACGTTAATGTTTCTCTATGATTATCACTTAAAGATTTATTTTGCTCATAGAATTTGACTATGTCAATGCCTTTTTGGGATTTGTCTAATAGCTGAGTCAATTTTGATTTGTTGAAATTTGAAGATCTGGGTGAACCGATAGCTGTTGAAGTGCTTGGTGATGTACACGCCGACGAGTGTTGTTCATGAGAAGTACTCGTAAGAGTGGAACAGTGTCGTTCAACCCATTCTTTACAGATGTCACTTTCCACAGTACTTGCCTTAAGACAAAAATACAAATTAATAGAATATGCAGAAGTTAAAACATGTAAAGTATAGGTATTTTACATTTTGTCTCCATAAGTTCAAGTGATGTCGAAATTTTGCTCGTATTCCAATTTGCTGAATTGGAAACATATCATCGATGTCCTTATTCGTTAAGACTAAAAGGCTTTCGAAATCTACTCCACAAGCTGATAAATTAAATTCGTTTTTCATGTAAAATTATTATACATTAAAATAGGTATGTAATTATTGTCTTAAATATTACCAATGACACGATCAAAAACTGCTTCGTCAAAATCAAATTGTTGGCAAATTAAGTCCTTAAGTTTCTTATTGCCCGAGCATAATTCGACACTAGTGAATTCAATTTGGGAACAATTTTCTTCAAATTCAGTATCAACCTCTTCAATTAAGTCTAATAATATATCGCTTTCTTCGCCTGGGTCCATTTTTGTTGCGTAGGTATCTATGTAGCTTGTTGAAAAGAATATCATTTTGTTACTGTTTGTTCATTAAAAAGGCGAATCGTGCAGTTGCAATGGCATGGTTTAAAAGTTTCCACTTTAATGCAATGTACAAAGCGTACATTGCAGCTTTATGGAACCGAAGAGTATAGAATTTTCAACTATTTTCAAATAAAGCTTAAGCTAATTGACCAGAGTACACTGTTTTTATTGTGTTGTGTTTGAACACATTGTTTGAATATTTTTGTCACAAAATAATTTTGCTTCGAAGTGGCTATTCACCCGTTGCATATAACTGACTTCTCTGTCTACAGTTCGAGACACGGCTGCTTAATTTAGGCATATTTTAGGATATTTTCATTAAAAATGGATTTTTAAAGCAATAAGTTGGGCCCAAAACGTACCGAATGATATACTGAAGTTTGAAGCCTTTGCCTTTGCCACAACTTGACGCATTTAACTTTTGACATTTCGCTATATAGACGGGTCTCGAACGACGCACGGGCGAATAGCAATCCCCACTTTTCTAACTGGTGCTCAAATATTAAAATTATTCAAATGATTGAACAACTTTGGCGCCATTATGTTATGCGGGAGCATATAGTTTTATTTGAAAATTGTTGAAATCCTAAAGTGCAAAATACGAAAAGAAATCATTGCAGAATTTAAATGATGTGTTTAATTAAAGTGTTTATATCATGCTGAATAGTTCAAGTAATAAGGGTTTCTGAATTATTGTTTGAGAGAATTACATTAACAACAACTTGTAGACACAGTCACTTTGGTAGGAATGATATTCGAACTACACCACTAATTCATCATCAGACTCCTTTTAAGTGATTGTTTGAATAGTTTTGAATTCTGACAGTCAATTCTCCGTATATGTATAATCTACTTGGGAAGACATTTCTGTTTTCCCGTCAGGAAATGAACTTGCATTTCGTTTGTCAATTGACCAAGTGACTACCACTTGCGCCAACTGAGCGATGAGTACAAGCCTGTCCAACTGGTGATTAGAACGGAGGAGAAGACCAACCTCTGTGCGTTGTTGTTGCTACGAGGTGTTTTTTTGTTTATTGTCGTTCTCTCGGGTTTTCTTCGCCTGTTTTCTGTTTATAAGTTAACCGAGCAAATCAGAAAAAATACCATACCACCTTACTTACAAATTTGGACTCAATTCATTAAAAGGAACATAGGTAAACTTGTTGATCTCACCGCACAACGAGCCCTCGCTTGAATTATTGTTGAAGCACATGGTTATGATGGCGTCATTGGACTGTACCACAACTATTTCCTTTTGTTTTTCGATAATTTCATTTATTTTATTATATGTATTTTGTAACTATAACACTTTTGACATGAACTTTAAGGAAAAAAACAATAAAGCGTTAACTTTGTCGCTTAACTGCGCAATTTTGGTTTTATGTATTCGCCTAGCTAGTCTTTTCTGATGGGCTCGTGGAATGAATGAAACTGCTCAAAGGAAACTTGAAAATTTAGATTCGATTCGTTATACAATTAGGTAAAGAAAGATCATCATAAGGTAACCTTTTTTAACTCACCGCATAGCGAATCTCGTGATTTATTGCTGCTTTGAAGCAGACAGTTGACTAGTAGCCTAACTATATTTCTTTCGTTTTTCGATAATCAGTTTTGTGCTATTATATTTAGAAACCGTAACACTTTTTACGTGAAGTTTAAAGAAACAAACAATAAAATATTAACTATTTGTCGCTATACTGGTCAATTGTAGTTCATTAATATACATTCGACCTTACTCTTTTCTAGTTCGTGAAAGCAATGACTTCACGAAGTACCCTATCTATACCCAATATGAAACCAATGTTAAAGGCATTCCAATAAGGGCGATGAAAAAGTGGAAAAGTTTGTCTAATAGTATCTATGAAATTTTACATTTCTACAAAAGAACAAAACTTACAAATTTGGATTCAATTCATTAAAGAGAACATATAGACAAACTTTTTTATCTCACCGCACAGCGATCCCTAGCTTGAACTATTGTTGAAGCACACGGTTATGATGATGTCCTTGGACTGCATAGCAGTGTAGCACAACTATTTTCTTTTGTTTTTCGATAATCACATTTGTTTTATTAGGTATATTATGTATTTTGTAACTATAATACCTTTTACGTGAACTTTAAAGAAACAAACAATAAAATATTAACTATTTGTCACTTTACTACGCAATTTTAGATTATGACTATATGTATTCGCCTGTAGGTACTCTTTTCTGATGGGCTCGTGGAATGAATGAAACTGCTCAAAGGAAACTTGAAAATTTAGATTCGATTCGTTATACAATTAGGTAAAGAAAGATCATCATAAGGTAACCTTTTTTAACTCACCGCATAGCGAATCTCGTGATTTATTGCTGCTTTGAAGCAGACAGTTGACTAGTAGCCTAACTATATTTCTTTCGTTTTTCGATAATCAGTTTTGTGCTATTATATTTAGAAACCGTAACACTTTTTACGTGAAGTTTAAAGAAACAAACAATAAAATATTAACTATTTCACGAAGTACCCTATCTATACCCTATCTATACCCAATATGAAACCAATGTCCAATATGAAACAAAGGCATTCAAATAAGGGCGATGAAAAAGTGGAAAAGTTTGTCAAATATGAAATTTTACATTTTTACAAAAGAACGAAACTTACAAATTTGGATTCAATTTATTAAAAAGAACATAATAGGTAAACTTTTTTAACTCACCGCACAGCGAACCCTCGCTTGAATTATTGTTGAAGCACACGGTTATATGATGGCGTCATTGGACTGTAGCCAACTATTTCCTTTTGTTTTTCGATAATTTCACTTCTTTTATTATATTTATTTTGTAACTATAACACTTTTGACTAGAAATTTAAAGAAACAAACAATAAAATATAAACTTTTTCACTTTACTGCGCAATTTTATTTTTATGTATTCGCCTTCTCTGATAATGTGCTCGTGCTCGTGCCTCGTGGAATGAATGAAATTATGAAACTGCGTAGTTAATTTTCAGAGGAAAATGTTGCAGCTGCAATGGCATGGGTTAAGAGTTCCCACTTTTGGTTTTACAAAGCGTACTATTTATACAGAAATATTTTCATTTTATTCTCCAATATATTTTCACACATTATGTGAATATGGGGAGTGCGGAATCCGATTAATACACAATGAAATTATTATAAATCGTCATCTGAAAATTATTTTTCTCCATGCGCCATTTTGGAGTATTTGATTTTAGTCTAATTGACAGGCTAAATAACTATCGTCAGATAATTTTCTGATGCTGTTGTATGGTGGAAAACAAGGTAATAATTATCCTAGGCTAATTTGTTTGTGTTCTTTTTGCTCGAGATTTGTTTGAATGTTTAGGAGAAAATTAAACACGAATTTATATTTATTAAAAGTGTGCAAATAGAAATACATACTCATATCCACGAGTATATATATATATATATATACTCAGGTATATAATGTCAAAAAAGTTGCCGAAGATAATTATTTAGCCAAATTGTCACACGGGCGCTTATGGCATAAATTTAAAATAGAATTTAATTGCATTTTTTGACAATGCGTCGAGGCATTCTCATTCTCAAACCAAAGCGAAACTCGAAAGCGGAAGTGGAGAATACCTTAATAAGAGTCAAGGGTATAAACAGAAACACCTCTAAAACTATTCTTTAATTCAATATGTTTTTTATGTGGCCTACACTTTTCAATATGTTTAGTGGGAACTTTGAAATTTACAACGCAGGCAACAGAGACAGCAGACCCACGCTTACCCAGCTGGCGCCAAATTTTAAAAGGACAATCACATTAACTTTATAGGGTTACCACATTAATTTTTATAGGGCCATCACATTAATTTTATAGTTTTTGCAGTAGAATATATGCAATCCCATTATTTATCACTAATTAATGGTATAATAATATAGAAACAATAGTATACTTACTTTAAGATCTATGCTGTACCTGCTTAAATTAATAGTAGAGTACCATTCAAGCAAGTTATTCCTTTAAATTAATACTAAATACTTCACTATAGGAATATAGGTAAAAAGTATTGATTTATACTGCAATTATATGAAACTCTTCAATTTAAACCCAAAAACATGCTTTAAGCCCGTTGGAATAAAGATCCATTTAACGCGGATTTAGAACCAGTTTAAACCCGTTTTAAACCTATAATGTTAAATTTCACATAAAATGCATTTTTTTGTTTATCTTATTTGGAAATTGATTTGATGTTGTGTGCCAATAAATTAATTTTAATCCGGGTGTACATTTGAACTCAGATTAAAGTGAGTGAATAATATGGCCTATAATCTACTTCTATGTCTTTATTATATACAAGATAATCATAATAGAATCAGTTAATATCAGATAGCGGGAATGTAGAGTTTTTATTTTGGTTCGCTGCATGCACGATTTTTTCGCTGTCCCGCGTGTTAAATGAAAAGTAAAGAAAGGAAAGTATGGTGTTAACAGAAAAGTTGTTAGATCTGGCTAAAGCGTATGAAATTATACATTTATTTTATCAACCCATTTTCTTTGACATTTTAATAAAAAAAAAAATGCTTATCAAATGTTTCAAAATTATGAAAGACTAAGAAGTAACTATTATTTTCTTCTTTGTCTATTAACGCAATTAAAAGAAGAGCTTTTAATTGCACATAAAGAAAAAAAAAGATTCGCTCCCGCTTCGTATTTGGTGTGAATGCATAGGTATAGTAGTTCCCGCTCCCGTATCTTCCCCGCACGAAATTTGCTTCCGCGTTAGTTTGAGAATGCCTTAATAAGAGTCAAGGGTATAAACACCTCTAAAACTATTCTTCAGTTCGTTATGTTTTTTATGTGGCCTACACTTTTCAATATGGAAGTGGGAACTCTGAAATTTACAGCGCAGGCAACAGAGACAGCAGACCCACGCTTACCCAGCTGGCGCCAAATTTTAAAAGGACAATCACATTAACTTTATAGGGTTACCACATTAATTTTTATAGGGCCATCACATTAATTTTATAGTTTTTGCAGTAGAATATATGCAATCCCATTATTTATCACTAATTAATGGTATAATAATATAGAAACAATAGTATACTTACTTTAAGATCTATGCTGTACCTGCTTAAATTAATAGTAGAGTACCATTCAAGCAAGTTATTCCTTTAAATTAATACTAAATACTTCACTATAGGAATATAGGTAAAAAGTATTGATTTATACTGCAATTATATGAAACTCTTCAATTTAAACCCAAAAACATGCTTTAAGCCCGTTGGAATAAAGATCCATTTAACGCGGATTTAGAACCAGTTTAAACCCGTTTTAAACCTATAATGTTAAATTTCACATAAAATGCATTTTTTTGTTTATCTTATTTGGAAATTGATTTGATGTTGTGTGCCAATAAATTAATTTTAATCCGGGTGTACATTTGAACTCAGATTAAAGTGAGTGAATAATATGGCCTATAATCTACTTCTATGTCTTTATTATATACAAGATAATCATAATAGAATCAGTTAATATCAGATAGCGGGAATGTAGAGTTTTTATTTTGGTTCGCTGCATGCACGATTTTTTCGCTGTCCCGCGTGTTAAATGAAAAGTAAAGAAAGGAAAGTATGGTGTTAACAGAAAAGTTGTTAGATCTGGCTAAAGCGTATGAAATTATACATTTATTTTATCAACCCATTTTCTTTGACATTTTAATAAAAAAAAAAATGCTTATCAAATGTTTCAAAATTATGAAAGACTAAGAAGTAACTATTATTTTCTTCTTTGTCTATTAACGCAATTAAAAGAAGAGCTTTTAATTGCACATAAAGAAAAAAAAAGATTCGCTCCCGCTTCGTATTTGGTGTGAATGCATAGGTATAGTAGTTCCCGCTCCCGTATCTTCCCCGCACGAAATTTGCTTCCGCGTTAGTTTGAGAATGCCTTAATAAGAGTCAAGGGTATAAACACCTCTAAAACTATTCTTCAGTTCGTTATGTTTTTTATGTGGCCTACACTTTTCAATATGGAAGTGGGAACTCTGAAATTTACAGCGCAGGCAACAGAGACAGCAGACCCACGCTTACCCAGCTGGCGCCAAATTTTAAAAGGACAATCACATTAACTTTATAGGGTTACCACATTAATTTTTATAGGGCCATCACAATAATTTTATAGTTTTTGCAGTAGAATATATGCAATCCCATTATTTATCACTAATTAATGGTATAATAATATAGAAACAATATAGTATACTTACTTTAAGATCTATGCTGTACCAGCTTAAATTAATAGTAGAGTACCATTCAAGTAAGTTATTCCTTTAAGTTAATACTAAATACTATATATAGGAATATAGGTGACAAAGCATTGATTTATACTGCAATTATATGATACTCTTACGGCCATAATCCCCTTATTTTAAACTTTTCAATTTAAACCCAAATCCATGATATTCACTCAAAAACATGATTTAAGCCCATTGGATTAAACATCCATTTAACGCGGATTTAGAACGCGGATGTATCAGTTTAAACCCATTTTTAGATTTTAACCCGTTTTAAACCTACTAATGTTAAATTTCACATAAAATGCATTTTTTTTGTATATCTTATTTGGAAATTGATTTGATTTGTTGTGTGCCATTAATTAATTTTAATGCGGGTGTACATTTTAACCCATCAGATTAAAGTGAGTGAATAATATTGGCCTATAATCTGTACTTCTATATGTCAATATTATATTAGTGAAATTATAGAATACTGGCATTCAATCAATGCGATCGTAGATTTAAGTCAATGATGGTGAGCATTCTTACAAGATTATCATAATATAATCAGTTAATACTATATACCACCATTGCAATAATGGTAAATTTACTTTTAAATCTGGTTACATAAAAAGTATTATACAATAAAATCAATAGGAATGACACTATTAAATATCAATTAAAATACATATTGTACAAATTAATGATGTAAATAACATAAGAATAATGATATATATACTATTAATTTAATTCTGTTTCCGGTTAATGTAATAGTATTTAATTTGCCGATAAGCAATAGTACATGAAATTATTGCATTAATAGGATAAAACCTATTATTTTTTATGGATGGAAAAACTGTACTATTGCTTCAATAGTTTGAATACTATTAATTCCAGTTTTATTTAATTCTAAAGTATTATACCATTAAAGCAATATGATCGTAAACTAATTTCAATAGGATTGACAATATTAATAATGAATGGTATTGTCTTATTGTTGTTAATAGGACAATCACATCAATGTTAAAGGAAATTTACTATTAAATCAACACTTCGTCCTTTTAATTTAATAGTATCACGATTGCGTCTCAATAATAGTACAAAATCCCATGAAAACTATTATATTAATAGGAAAAACTTATTGTTTACCGTACCATAAAAACAATGGTCGTAGTTTTGATTACTTATGGGATATTTTTCCCTGAGTGCAATACGAATACGATTATGAGTTTTTATATCGTCTCATCTAACTCCCACGTATTCGGCTACTTTAATCTGCCTCCACTGTGCTGGGCAGACGATGTATGAATCCTTTTTCGTAACTCCAAATCTCAACTCAATAAATGAATGTCTCTTTCTAAAGCTAAGTACACACGATTGTCAGATCTTACAATATTGTCAGATCTGTCAGTGATAAATGTGTCCCAAATGTCTTACAACCGTCTGAACTTAGAATTTTGTCTTACAATATTGACAGAAATGTCATTGTCAGCCAATTGTAATGTCGATTTCCATTGGGCTTTTACCGTTTTGCTCTCAATCTCAGATTTTTCCTGCCCCAATGGAACATGAAATGAGATAATTTTTTTTTGCATTTGTGTTGGTGTGTGATTTGACAGTCAGCTGTTTTTAAATTCCAATTTGTGTTTATAAAATTGAATTGTTATTTGTTAGTTTTTTACTTGTACTTGTACAATAACTACTTAAACTTGTTTTGTCGTCCTCCCCCATGAAAACAACCCCATTGGCATTTTCTACGACGGTGCATTCGTCTACATTAATATCCATTTTCAATTTTCAAATTTTTTCCACAATAGGTAGGGGAGGCTGGGGCACATTTGAACGCTTTTTGCTTTGAGGTCTCATAAAATCCTATTTGCTTAAATTATTAGACTGTAAAGTATTCTCACTTTAAGAAATGCAAATAAACTTTGATTTGGACAAATAACTACGTAAATTTAGTAAGGGCATATAATTTATTTTTATTTAAAAACGAAGTAGGTCCTTATGTTCAAAGGTACCCCCCATGTGGGCAGTTTTGAACTAGGCTGGTGCACTTTTGAACGGCAGTATTTGTAATTGCTTTTAGCAGCTAATAGTTACTACAAGGTTTGTATTTTTTTAATAAAATAAATTAATATTTTAGAAAACAAAAAGCAAACTGAAATTTGGAAATTACTGAAATATTTTACAAATGACTGAAGAAACTTTATAAAAACGAAAATGAGTTATTTTATTAACCGAACAGACATTTTGAAAAAATTAAGACAAAAATTATCACCGCAGCTGTCCTCGATGTTCCCGGAGCGTTAATTGGTGGTGGTAGTTTAGCTTTTAGTTCAATGCCACTTACAGAGCCCTTGTTCAATCAAATGTTCCCCGACTGTTTTGTTCAAACCTGCCCCAATAAGTCAAGCGACAATATTTGCGAAAAATGTGCGCAAATATTTATATTTTTCATATTTGTCAAAAAACGTACCTTCATACGTTTTCAAATGAAGTTGTGCCTTAAAAATATATTTTACACAAAAAGAAAAGCTCACTATAAGATTTGTACACTCTTACAAATAGAAAAAATAAAATTATACAATTTAAGCATAAAACCGCCTCATGCGGCTACTTCCAGGCGGCGACTGCAAAGACATCCGAAAGTCATCGACGACTAAAGAACACGGTATTACCAAGTTTAAATTTTGGTTTATGGTGGATTTACATCACCACACCACGTAATTTTGCATGACTTCAGAGAGAGAGATCCATTTATTACAGTCAAGGCTAGTGATCTGTAAGAGTGAGACTATAATATTTTGTTTCATTATTCGTGGGCGCAGTAGCGCAGTGGTTAGTGTGCTGGACTACTGTGCTAGGGATCCCAGGTTCGATCCCCGGAAAAACACAAATTACATCTTAAGGTTTTTTCTACTGCGCCACCTCTCGCGAACGTCTGACAAACATCCGAGAGTATGACTGTCCTGAAAAAGCTTCTCAATTAAGCCGTTCGGACTCGGCAGAAAATTGTAGGTCCCTTCCATTTGTTCCAAAAATAGAAACTCACACAAAACGAATGGTTGCGAGAAGCTTGGCCTTGGGTGTCTACCGCCTGTTGCGCCGCCTATTTATTTATTATTCGTACTACAAAAAACAACACACAAGAATTTGAATTTATCTGACAATGTCTGACAACAGATCGACCAATTTTTCATATTCAAATATCTTCCGACCGTGTCAACACCCAATTTTCAACCTGACAACGTTGTCAAAAAAGTCATTGTCAGACCATTGTGAGACATCCATCTGACAATAAAATTGTCAGACTTTGGGATAAAATCTTACAACCATCTGAACGGACAATTTTGTCTTGTAAGGTAGTTGGCTATTGTAAGCTCATTGTCAGTCATTGTGAGAGCACTGACAGATCTGACAATATTGTAAGATCTTACAATCGTGTGTAATTAGCTTAAGACTACCCAACCGACTTAAGTCTATGCCACATTAGTGGCATCTCAGACCGTATAGGCAATTAGATCTTATAATATTCCCAACTGTACTAACTCATCTGTTCCTATCTCTCTCCTAATACTATCGACTATTACCTCACCTACTCCTCCTCTCTTTTTTCTCACACTGTTAATATGACCATTTGTCAACGAACACAGAAAATAATCACACTAAGGAAGATTCTGGAGGAAACCCAAGAAGACCAGATCGATACTCACCATCTCTTTATCGATTAAGCCCGCACTATCGTCAAACCGGCCCATATCTAAAGCAGCTTAGAGGTCTTACTACAACACTCCCTAGGTTAGGTTAAGTTAAAAATGGGTATGAGAGAAAGAGAGGTCTTCTACGGCACTCCTGACTTCATTGCCTTTGCCAGACATTGTTTTTAGAACAGTTTCTTTAGAGGCCAACTGTGCCTGTGGTGATAACGATATGTATCTTCTTTTCGGACAGACTCTGTTGAGGAACAGCATTTGGTACATCTCGTAAGGTCGGGAAAGTATTCGCTGACCTACCGTCGCCAAAAACGGGTTGAAAATTGCTCACTCAAAAGTAAATTGTTTTCCCGAAATATCTGCGTCATCGCTGGACTCTTTTGATGGTCGTTTCTCTCCATTTAACGAATCACAAAAAAAAATTATTGGGCGTCAATATCTCATCGTCATCCCGTCATCGGGAAAGGAGTAATTTTGACCTGTTTTAAACAAATAATACCCCGCAGTTTTAAAACCGATGGATAACAAGCTGGGTATTCTTTCGTCTTTTTATATGAAGACTTTCGGAGTTGTACTAAATTTGTATACTTAAGGATCGAACTCTGCATCACGCAGATGTACAATGTGTCTTCTCTCATCAGTCGATGGCTTTGTGTGCTTAAACTCTCTATAGGAGGAGATTGATCAGTTGGTATAGAAAGCTCGGTCCTCCATAGCATCGGCTATTCGAATTAAATTCGTAGTTTTTGTGTCATCCACAATGTTAATATTTTCTGGAATCTGTACCACCAACCGTTTACCAAAAATCGTTTACTTTTATTTCGATTTAGTAGCCAGTCGTTTGTTGGTAACTTTATTCAAATATCATTACTGCTTCTAGATCTAGTTTTGGTATGGAAGTAACTTTTTTTTGGAGCGATTAACACGTTTTCAATAACATTTCCATCTAAACAAATAAATAAATGGTGGCGCAACAGGCGGTAGACACCCTTCCTAGGCCTAGCTTCTCGCAACCATTCGTTTGTGTGAGTTTCTATTTTTGGGACGAATGGAAGGGAGCTACAATTTTATGCCGAGTCCGAAGGGCTGAATTGAGAAGCTTTTTCAAGACAGTTATACTCTCGGATGTTTGTCAAACGTTCGCGAGAGGTGGCGCAGTAGAAAAAACCTTAAGATGTAATTTGTGTTTTTCCGGGGATCGAACCTGGGATCCCTCACACAGTAGTCCAGCACACTAAAACTGCGCTACTGCCCCCACAAACATTTCCATCTGTCATCCGGAAATACCCCAAAATAATTCTTCCTGCAGGATAGTTGATAGTGTTGGTATAATTTTTTTATGGAGATGTTCTTTAGTGCTGGCGCCTTAATAATAATTTAAAATATGAAAAGGAATCAGCAGAAGCACAAACCAGAGAGAATAGACCACCAGTTTTGGCCAAAAATGAGAGATCCATAGAGCCAGTTTCAAAAAATTATTAGGTAGTTAAGTATGCGTGCCATGTTAAAGTACACCTAATAACATTTACAGTTATTTCTGTGGTATAACACGTATTCACAGATAGAAAAAGGGGCGGCCGGAGCCTCATTTCAAAACTGCCTCTATGGAATTCTCTTTTTTGCTCGAAGCTGGTGGTCTATTCTCTCTGGTTTGTGAGCAGAAGGCTACTACCCAAGACTTTTTCGGATCCAGAAAGCGTATACCTACCTGCAACTTAAGGTACGATTACACGGCTATTTTTTCGAGTCATTTAAATGACGCTCTGACGTCAGGAAAAAATGTCGCATTAGAGTGACATTCAATGATTCGTCATTGATCATTTGCGAAAAAATGGCGATCACACGAAATGACTATCATCGTCATTTTAGTCCCAAAATCAAATGACGGACACTGCGATTTAGAATTTTTCGTTGGGATGCCACTGAATGACGAGCGAAAAAATGACGATCACATGGTAATGACTTGCCTCATCAAAATGACAAATGTCACCTTTTCTATTATGTATTTCGATTTCACGTCATTTATCTGTTTTGCGATCAGACGGTAATGATAATGACCAATGAGAAAAATATAGCTACTGTCATATAGTGTTTTTCTTTCGGCGAAGACGCTTACGTGTGACTTTTTTTAATTAAATTAAATAGCAGTGATGCGCAGTAGCGCAGTGGCTAGTGTGCTGGACTACTGTGCGAGGGGTCCCAGGTTCGATCCCTTCCATTCATCCCAAAAATAAAACTCACACAAACGAATGGTTGTGAGAAGCTATACTCCCAGGATGTACACACGCCTGTTGCGCCAACTATCCACGTCCTTTCGCCACGAGACAAAAATTCTAATGAAAGCACCGATATCGTATTAAATGCTGCGTCATTTGTCATTTGCGTAGAAAAATGGCATGGCATGCATTTTGTGCCTTGTCATTTTTTGGAGGGCGCCATTTAAATGACGGAACAGCCAAAAAGTTAAGCGTCATTAAAGAGCGATCACACGGCCATATTGTTCCGTCATTTTAATGGTACAAAATTCATGTCATTTGGTCCGCCATTTTCTTAGTCATTTAAATGACGCTGAAAATGTTATCCCAAAAATGGCGATCACACAGAACGACATTAAAATGACGGCTTTGTGATGCGATTTTTACGTCAAAGCGCCATTTAAATGTCGCGAAAAAAATGGTCGTGTAATCGTTGCTGCATCCTTTTCTCGTAATTTCCTCTCTAAATGCCTTTCTATTGATGTTTATAAGCCGAAAGCTTCCGATTTCTTATAAGTACCATTTTAACTATAAGGTTAAACGCCAACAATTTTTTGTTTATATTTTCAGTTCTACAATGGCTACGATGATCAAGCGGAACGCATAGAATATACTGGCTCCAACATTATTCGGTCAGATACAAATGTCCTGTATATGAAGGCGTCCAGAGGTATTTTCAGATTCCGTTGGTATAAGGTTAGCAAAGAATTCATGGCGGACAACAATACTGCTACTGAGAAGTATTCAAAATGCTTCAACCAGACAGTTGTAGTTGGCGATTCCGTGGAGGTTCTGCAGTCACCTGGCTTCCCTCATGGATATGAGTCCGAATTGAATTGCAGTTGGATTATTGTACCAGTAGATGAGGCTCAACATGCTGAACTGTCACTTGCAATCGTCGATCTGGAAGATGACAGACTATGTTCTTCCGATCGAATCATAATATACTCCAGCATTGACCTGACCAATTGGAAAGAGCTAGACAGAGTGTGCAAAATGAAAGCCGATACGGTTTCTAAATTTTCTAGTGATAAGTTCCTCAAGGTTGAATTTTTGACGGATTATAGTGTCAACAAGACTGGTTTCTCCGCAATAGCCTCGTCGGGGTGCGGGTCAACGTTAACGGGTCCAGTTGGTTTTGTTGATGTAACAGGTCGTAGACCTCGCTCCTTTGGTTTCCAATACAGCTGCGTATGGAAGATTCAAGTCAAGACTGGACGTCGAATAAAGATCACTTTCGTTGAATCACAGATGTTTACCCGAAACGAAACAAACATCCCTTGCCAGTCATTTATATTGCTAAAGAATGGCATTTCTGAGCACTCACCAAATCTGGGTATTGGCAAATACTGCGATAGTAATTTGACAGAAATTCCTATCACTTCGTCAAATGCAGCGTACATTAAGTTCGTCGCAGAACGAATGGCTGTCAGCAAGGTCCAGATCAGCTTCAAATATGAAGAGGTTATGAATGACTGCTCGCGTAACATCGATTTAGATACAGACCATTCGTCAGTGGTTATTACGTCTGAGAACTATCCAAACATACCGCATGCTTATACGATGTGCGTGTGGAATATCAAAGCGCCTGTTAATCGCCGTATAGCAATTGACTTTGCAGATCCCATGGACTTGAAGCGAACCGACTTGTGCGATGCAGAATACATTGAGTTGCATGATGGCGGTACGGACTTGTCGCCTGTTATTGGACGTTTTTGTGGCAAGTCTATTCCCAATACTCAGTATTCGAGTGGAAATCTTCTGAGAATGACCTACTTTACGGATATCGCTGAACCGCACATTGGCTTCAAAGCAAACGTATCGATAGGCCTTTGCGGAGGTACCTATCGCCTGCCCAGTGGAAATATTTCTTCTCCCCCAGGGTTGACTATTAAAAATGGGCTCTCATGCGATTATACTATATCACTGCCCGATAAGAATGCTATCAATGTAACGGTCACATCTTTGAATCTAATGTGGTCAAGTAACTGTTCGGAAGTTAATCATTTGAGCATAACTCCCATTTATACAGATGAGGACGTAGAGACAGATCCAATTGTGCTATGTGGCGATTCCGGTCGGGGAACATATTTTTTCGAGACCAACACAGTCCGAATCAGCTATCGAATTGTGAGCACAGAAAACGCCAATTCCTTTAAACTTACATATTTGGGAGTTGGTCACCAGTGTGGTCGAACAATTGAAGCCGAATCAGGCGTTTTAAAGTCCCCGGGCTATCTCTTTCCGATTGACTACCCAACGCGATGCCTATGGAAGATAAAGGTGCCAAAAGGTCGAAGGATAAAAGTCGAATTCTTGGAGTACAAAATCTTCGATACAGCGTTGGCGAATACTACAAATAGAAGATCTTTTTCAATACCCATCCGGTTGGTGTTAGCAAATGATTTCACATTTAAATCGGTCATTGGCAACATTTGGGATAATCCGCCAGCAGCCCTGTACTCGAGCGATAACCTTATGGCTGTATTGAGTATGGAAAGACCCAACGCACAAAAGCAGGGCTTCAAGTTGAGATTCTCCTCCGAGGAGGAGAGTCAATACTGCAACTCCGACTTCGACGTAGTTCAAGGAGACGTTCATTTCCAGCCACCACAGAACACATCCATCTATTGTCGCTACAATATAGACGTACATCAAAATGAAACCATTGCACTGACGGTCAGCAGTATGGAGGCCAAAACCACACTCTTTCAGGACTACTACCACTGCATGCGTTATGGACCCATATCAGTTCAGAGCCTGTCGGGAAATCGCCGCATCATCTGGTTTTGTGGAAATAGGAACGAGACCACTATTAGGCTGCCTTACCCGGTGATGCTTGACATGTTCAACAACTTCCAAAATAAGCTTGTATCGCTGGATTTGAAATTCGCACGGCACAACTGTGGCGGTGTGTTCGTTATAGGAAATCAATTTCAGATTCGCGAACCCACTACGCTGACCACCAACTACGGTGCTATGGACTGTGTCTGGCAAGTTCTGCCAAATCCGGAAGAGTTGGAATACTTTGAGATTTCATTGAGCGTTGACTTCAAGCTCAAGTGCGACGAGCAATATTTGGTTTTGTACGAAGACTCGACGTCAAATTCCCCGCACTTGGGTCGATACTGTAACAAGGTGACAGTGAGCAACCTTATTTCGAAAAAGGACCTGTACATTGAGTATCACACGTCGAACTATGAACTCGGATCGACATTCAATCTGACAGCTATAGTCGGCACAGGATGTGGCGGCGTACTGACATATCCCTACAGGTTAATTGACTTCCGTACACAATATCAGAACAATGTAGAGTGTATCTGGACCATTCGGTCAAGCAAGGAGTACCACATTGGAGTGAGATTCAGTGGACGGTTCTTCATCGAATCGAGTACGAACTGCACCAAGGATTACATACTTATTCAGCAGGAAGTGGGCTTAGACGAATGGAATGACATTCAGCGGATATGTGGTCGTGAGCCACCATCGTTTATCAACTTAACCACAAATGTGATGCGCTTCATTTTCCGATCAGATGAGAGCGGAACCGGGGACGGATTCACAGCAAACTTTGAGCGCAATTGTGGCGGGTTGTTCCAAGCCACCAAGGACTTACAAATTTTATCCAGTCCGAACTATCCGTCGCCGTATGATCATAATTTGACCTGTAACTACACTATTACCCCATCCGACCCAAATAGGAGCATCCTTCTGCAGATAACTGACTTTATACTGGAAGACTCACCAACGGGCAACTGCGAATTTGATAGTTTGACAGTGATTGAAAAGTACCAAGATCCAAAAGTGTTGTGTGGCAAGATCGAAGACTTTGAGCTACGTTCAGCATTCCCAATTACGCTGATCTTCAAAAGCGACGCTTCAGCTAGTAAAAAGGGCTTCCAACTTCGGTTTGGTGACGAGGCGTGTGGCGGCACTATAACATCCTCGACAACCATCGCGACGCCGAAACAGAAGATCGACGATAAGTACCCTTCCAATACGGTCTGCTTTTGGAACATTACTGCTCCGGAGGGCTCAAAAATCGTCATCAAATTTGAGAGCTTCGAGTTTGAAGGGTCCATGGCGTGCAGTTACGACTATGTGCAAGTGTTCTCTGGAAAGGTTCCCGCCGAAGATCAGCGAATAGCAAAATTGTGCGGAAAGTTAACGGGAAAACTTCCGACATTGACGATCAAGTCTAACCTTGGCATCATTCAGAGTGTCTCTGATCAAAGTGAACCGTCAATGGGATTCTCGGCCCTGGTGTCAATTGTGAAGAACTGCGACAAAGATGTCGAGTTGAAGGGTGCGAGTGCCCAATATACACTTTCCGATTTTGCCACGGGATATGAGGACAATTTAAATTGTGAATTCCTATTTAAGGCGGAACCAGGCAATCAATTGACATTGGAGTTCACCAGCTTTCACATCGAGGAGGCACTTAACTGTGACAACGATTATGTTCAAATTCTTGATGGTAGTGGGCCGTTTGCAGATGAAATCGGAAAATTCTGTGGCCACTCAATACCAAATCGTGTGATGTCGTCCAGGGCGACCATGTTCCTGCGCTTTGTATCGGATTCCTCTGATTCAAGTTCAGGATTTTCAGCAACGGTTAAAGTGAGTCCGCAAATTTGTGGTCCCCATGAGTTGAAGATCAATGGAAATGAGGTATGGTAATGTGTTACTATGTGTGTGATTCCATTTTCGAATAGTGATTGCTTTTTCCAGAGTACTGTTATTACATCCGGAGAGGGAAGCACATATCAGCCAAACTTAAATTGCTTCTGGCACATTAAGGCTGACAACAATATACATTTGGAGTTTGAGAAGCTCGACATTCAGGGTCCGAATGAGAATGGAACTTGTACAACAGATTACTTGAAAATCTACAATAAACTGGTAATTTTTATTCGTGCCTTGTTTGTTATATGGTTTTTGAGTTGTCGTTCTTTTTGCGCAGCCATATTCGGTGGTCGAAAACGCAGCTAAATCTGACATAGTTTTTAATGGTGATGCGGAACATCCCTTCGGAAATAGTTACGATTTCGAAGTTCCCGAACACGTATTTTGTGGACAGGGCGCTCCCGAAGGCTATTACACAAACAACGATGATATTTACATTAAATTCTTCACAGACAGCAGTATTGAGAAGTCTGGGTTTAAAATTATTGCAACCGCGGCGATTGGTAAGTTTGATGTTGATGTTAAATCAAAATAAATGACTGTCAGTAAAATTACGAACGGTCCGATTCGCTATCCTGCTGTTTAGTTCCTTTTTTGCCATTGTTAATTAGAAAGGCCTCACAGTCCGTGATTATATCGAACTTCAATCCTAATAGATAAACTCGTAGCTTCCTAAAATCCTAAGAGAACGTATACTACTGCAAGTACTTTCAACTCATAGCTTGAGTAGTTCCTCTCTGCAGGCAAAGTCTTGAAGCTGAGAAAAAAAAGGGGTGAAAAAGATCGTCTTAAATTTTTGGAGTAAGACTGCGCCATATCCATCTTTGCTGGCATCCGTATGCAGCTATGCGTGGACTTGGACGGGTCAAACAGCTTCAGCACGGGTTCTCGACATAGCTTCTCTTTAGGTTGATAAATGATTCTTGCTGATGCATTCGTCCCCAGGAAAACTGAACATTCTTTTTCGTTAAATCGGTGAATGGTTTAGCTACTATAGAATACCCTGCTATGAACTTTCGAACAAACCCTGTGAGTCCAAGAAAGCACATAACGTCTCTTACATTCATTGGTACTGCAAATCTCCTTACTTTACTTTTGGAGGTTTTACAGTCCGGGGTGGACCACGGCCTTAACCAACAAGCCCCTTCAGCCAACTCGCTTCCTAGTTAGCTGCCTCCAGTTGCGCACGCCAAGCGTTCGCCCTCCAATTGTGCGCGCCACTTAAGGTTGGGCCTTCCTCTGCTACGTTGTCCCTCAGGGGTGAACTCAAAGACTCGTCGGGCTGGTGCGTTGCTGTCCATACGCTCAGTCGTTGTATCTTCAGCTTTTTGACCAGGTCAACGTCGTTGTATAGCCCATAAAGCTCGTCGTTAAATCTTCTCCTCCACACTCCTTCGATACAAACTGGACCGAATATCGTCCGAAGAATCTTTTTCTCAAAACGTCCCAATAGGTTTTTATCCGATTTCGACAGTGTCCATGCTTCTGCACCATACAGCAGGACCGGAATGATTAAGGTCTGCGAGAGAAGGCTTTACTTCTTAGATGCCTTCTTTCCTAAGAAACAGCGATTGGCAGAGTGATTCTTCGCTTGATTTCTACGCCGATGTCGTTGTTCGAGGTAATTGTAGAGCCTAGGTAGACAAATTCCTTAACTAAAGGATGTATTTAGAGGTATAGAACTTTGAAATGGAATAAAATAAGATGATTTTTTTTAAATTGACAGGAAATTTACTCTATTCTATTGGCATTATAATTTAAATATGATTTCTGGCATATGACCGCCACGGCTGGCTCGTTCGTAGTCTAATCTGGAGTTCCAATTTTCGATGACTTTTTCCAACATTTGTGGCCGTATATCGGCAATAACGCGGCGTATGTTATCCTCATTTCATTTCATTTTCATTTATTTTTATTTTGTAATGCCTATACACTTTAAGATATAATATCTTATAAACTAGTGATAAGCTATATTCTGCAGGAAAAAGCTACTGAGGAAGACGAAATAATTCAAAGATATTATGTATTTATACTACGTGGTCAATACTTAAAACTAATAATTAATACAATTAAGATATATTCGAGAATGCGAGATACTTTCTTAATTCATTTTTAAACCTTCTTGTGTTATTAATTCTTCTAATAGTACGCGGTAAAGAGTTCCAAAGACGAATAGAGTTAACGAAAAATTGACGCTCAGAGGTAAGGGAAGAGTAACGCGGAGGAATCAACTGACTAGACCTCATTGAAGAAGGCATAACCAATTTCTCGTACAGACCGGGAGGTTGTCGTGTTATCAGGATGTTTGAGAGAAGGGTTAAAGTGCGGAACTGAAGTAGGCTGTCGAACGTCATGTTAAAAAGACGCTTTGAGAAGTGCGATACGCGGTCGTACCTTCTTAGTCCAAAAACATACCGAACGGTGTTATTGAAAGCGACCTGCAGTTTTCTTTTGCTGACGAAACTGCAATTGGCAAAAACTTCGCACCCGTACAACAATTTTGGTATAACCAGCGTTTTTGCTAGCATGAGGCGAGTTTTTAAGGGGGTGAAAGCTTTAGTTGCCCATAATGTTCGAAGAACCGCATAGGTTTTACCGGTCGCAACATTTATGTGGTTATCCCAGGTTAATTTCCGGTTAAAGATCATACCAAGGTTTTTGGCCGTCTCAACATATTCAATTGGAGAATTGTCTAAAAACAGAAGGAAAGTATGAGTCCAAAGAATTTCTTGAGATGACAAGACACTTAGATTTTACAGGGTTTAACAAAAGACCATTCGTTTCAGACCAGCGCGCAATATTTTCAAGATCCTCATTAACACAGGCAGCACCATGTTCAATAAGACCGAGATCAGAACTCAAGTACAACTGTACGTCATCGGCATACATCTGAACCTTACTCTGGTTAATGATAGATGGCAGATTATTGACATACATTGAGAATAGCAGTGGGCCCAAAATGGATCCCTGTGGGACACCATTTGGGATCGAAATGACATCCGATCGAACGTCACCCACTTGTACAATTTGCCTTCTACCTGAAAGGTACGAAGCAACTAATTTGACTGCATCGTGTGAGAAGTTAAATAGCTGACGCAGCTTATCACACAGGTTTGTATGAACCACGGTGTCAAATGCCTTCGAAAAATCTAGCAACACTAAAAAGGTCACCTTGTCTTCATCCATCTTTTGCCGTAAATCTTCGATGACGTTCACTAAGGAGGTTATACAACTATGGCCCTTCCTAAAACCCGATTGTAGTGTTGTCATCAGATTGTTGTGGTCAAGAAATAGGTTCATTTGCTTCTGCAAAATCCTTTCAAACGATTTCGAAAGAAAATCCTCCAAGTGGTCAATCGTTTCGGGCTTATCGGCGTAGAGTATAGCGACTTCACATATTCCCACAGAAAATAGTCGAGCGGCGTTAAATCGTACGATCTTGGAGGCCAATTCACGGGTCCGCAACGTGAAACTATGGGGTTACCATACGTTTCCTTCAATAAATCAATTGTGGCACGAGCCAAACCAAACTAAATCACTTGTCAGCTGACAAAATGGCCGCCAGTTAAAATAGTGTTGCCAACTTAAAGTTCTAATACTCTAAAAAAAACACCCTTTACTTCGAAGTTATATCTGACCACAGTGCCGTTTTTTCCGAGTCGCAGATGTTGAGAGTCCTTTCTCGATGACAGCATAATATGTACTTGGTTTTGTTCTTATTAACAGACAGACCCAGACCTGTTGACAACTCGCTGAGTTCTCCCAATAATGTCAATATCCTCTGCCTATGCAAGTAGTTGAAGGATTCCGTGGTATTCATTCCCACTTTGACGGAGCAGCGAGATTTCTCCATCGTCATCCTGCACAGACGGACGAGTTTTCCCCGGATGCCGAAATTTAACATGGCTTTGAATAATGCGTCCCTACATACGCTATCATAGGCGAATTTAAAGTCGATGAGGAGGTGGTGTGTATCGATCTGGAATTCCTGCGTTTTTCCTAAGATCTGCCGGAGTGTGAATATTTGGTTGATGGTTGACTTTCCAGGCCTAAAACCGCACTGATATGGGCCGATCACGATGCTGAAGTTCCATTCATCGGGCATACTTTCGTCCGACGGCAGATAAGTTGGTGCATGCTCCTTACCAAGCAATCTCCCACCGCTTTAAACAGCTCTGCCTGTAAGTATCTGCTTCAGCAGCCTTGAAAAAAAAATCTCGAATTAATATTAAAAATAGTGTTAAAAACTGAGATGCGTATGGGGGGCATGTTGCCCCCCTGCAACCCCCCTGCTTGGGTTTACTGTTTGGCTATGGGATGGGTGCAAAAAAAAATCTCGAATTTACTTTTTATTTTCGAGATTTTTTCGAGATATAATCTTTAGAGATTTTTGCTTTCGAGATTAAAAAAAACGTTTCGAGATTTTTGTCATTCGAGATTACGTCAAGATCCCATACCCAGCACTAGCTCTTTGTAGCTTGGTGGCATGTCTTGAACATAGTATCTTACTTGTTATAGTCTGCAATACCGATCACATTCATTTGGGTTGGGGTATTCACATTAATGTAGGACTGGTCAGGAAAATGGTTATTCGTAATAATATCTGAATATCTGAAAATTCCTGTCTGTTTCTAGTAATAAATATTGTCTGAAATCCTGTTATGAATATAATAAGCAGCGTCTTCTGTTCGCTTTAACCTTTTTTCTTCTTTTTTTAGGATGCATAAAGAATTTTACCAACACTCAAGGACGGATTTTAATGGGAACAAATGCCGATTGCAACGTCTACATAAACGCTCCGACAAATTATTCCATCAGCATCTACTTCAACTATTTGTACTTTTTCTATGGTGACACTGAATGCAAATCTGATTTCATAGAGGTTATTGAAGCTAAGCCACTACCTGACTCGATTAAATCTATAAAAGCTTTAAATATTTCAGATTTTCGATGAACGATCCAATTCTACGTCAGTCGAAAATAATCGTAAATTTTGTGGAACAGTAAATCCATCCAACAGTGTATTTTCGAACTCGAACAAATTAAGAATTTTCTTATCGCACCGCGGTGCGTTCAACAACTACGACATCACCTTTTTGGCAAGTGACAAAGGGCCTGGCTGTGGTGGAGACTTTTACAATTCAGCCGGAATCTTTACAAGTCCTTTCTATCCGGTCAATGCGAGAAATAATTCCGACTGCAGATGGAACATCAGGGTACCGAATAATTTGGCCGTATTTTTGGAATTCAAGAGTAAGTTTGCTAATGAAAGCTGCGCTGTTTATGTTTCTAGTTTTGCAACTGTCAAAACTTAATTTTATTCAGTATCTATATCTGTCAATGCAAATTAAATGTATAGATAGGTACAAATAATGATTTTTAGTGTCCAGCTTAAAGTTTTAAAAATTGCAATTGCGAAATATTCCACAAATGAATTTAGCTATTGATTTTTGACAAGTTTAAGGTGAAATATAAATTACTAAATTATTATTAAATTACTATTAGCAAGGCTTAAAATATATTATCCAACTGAAAATTCTGACAATTATTTTTCAGTTTTTGATTTGGGATCGAAAGTGACATGCCGTTCCGACTACTTGCAAATATTGGAACAGGAACCTGGCAATACGGAAGAACTCGCACGACAATTTTGTGGAGAAGTACGTGTACACATTACTTTATTCTATTCGCTCTTTTTTTATTAATTTATGTTTTTCAATACATTTGCAGGATACGCCCACAATGTATGTAGGTCGCCGAAATATTCTATCTGTGCGTTACCGTAAGACACTGAATTTCGATGGAACTGGATGGGTCATTCGGTTTTCTGGCGTCCGTCGAGGATTTAACCCAACTTAGATTTAATTTATAATACATATTATTAATGTAAATAGACTTTAAAATAAACCGCTGATGCCAAACAGGCTTAATTTGATACTGGCAGCACTGACCAATTATTGATTTGGTTTGGTGCCGTTGATTTTAAAGACAAGAAGCAGCGTTTACTTTTAAAAACGCGGCAGCCTTGGGAAAGACGTCTTGAACTTTCGGCACATTAGTGAACGTTCTTATAACAGTTCGCATTAAATATCAATTCTTTAACATTTGCCAGATACGTGCTGTTCAGTGCTCATGCCCCCAGAGCGAAAAAGGGTAGTTTATACGAACTTCTCGAAAAGACAAACAAGCAATGCACTGAATACGATATTTACCCCCATCAGGAATAATATTCCTCCCAGAATGTTGGCCATTCAGCAATCTGATAAATTGCTGAAAAGTAAAGTATTCCATCGGAATTTATTTATCACACATGCGCTAACAGCTAGGTTCCAGAAATCGAGTGAAATCGAAATTGCAAATCGAGTGAATTCGTTTTCAGTGTTCTGCATTTCGAGCGATTCGGAAACTCTGACATTTTTTCGAAATCACAATTTCACTTTGTCTCAATTCCGAAAATTTGGAAATCGAAATCGAATACAGTGAAATGTAGAACACAAAAATTCATTTCCAATTTCATTTCGAGTGAAAGTGAAATGTGGAACCTAGCAGTAAATCATAAAAAAAAAATACGTAGCGGTAGGGTAAACCATACCCGTTTTAATTATACCATTTTTCTTTATCAGCAGTGACATGCAGTACCTACTTACTTTTCCCGTCTTTCGAAGAAAGATGAGAAGGAGCTTCAGTGAATACACGATGGCATTCTTTCTCTGGCTCAGAGTCTGGCCGAAGCCATTCCGTTGCCTGGGGAAAGTTGACGTGGTAGTTTTGTCGCAATAGGATTTCTGGTGTCATTGCATCAGGCGGCATCCATAAGACAGGGGTCAAAGGATAATTCTCGCACAAGTTCTTCAAAATTCCAATGCGCGTAGTACCAAAAGCCACCTCTCTTTAATCGGGAGATAGTTTGCAGCGTACACCCCATGATAAAAATATCAAGGGGGGGAGGTTCATCATAGCATCTAGAGCAGATTCCGGAGTGCTAGGGAAGGCACCTGTGCAGCCAAGGCAAACCGTTCTTTGGAGTTTGGCGAAAGAGGCAGTAACACGTTTCCGCGAAAGCCTGTTGAGAGAAGTGGTCTTACCATTGCCGTAGATCCAAAGGACCCTTTTCGGAGATAAGCCCCATGTTTTACCAAAAGCGCCTCTGCACTGCCAAAAAGTCGACAGCGCTTTATCGGTTTTCGATTCAACATGCTTGGACCAAAGAAGTTTTCTATCGAGGATTACTCCCAGATATTTGACTTCGTCAGAGATCGGAATAGTGACACCTTTTAGCACAAGTTGAGTGACATTCCTCCTTCTCGTGAAGAGAACAACCGTAGTTTTAAGAGGATTCACTGAAAGCCCATTTCTTGTGCACCAGTCATCGATCAAGCCCAAGGATCTCTGCGCCTGAGAGGAGACAGTCCTTAGGTTCGAGCCGACAGACAGAACGGAGACATCGTCCGCGTAGGCTTGTGTGTAGGTTCCAGGAAGATTGAGTGCCGTTAGCAGAGAGTCTACTACCATACACCATAAAAGGGGAGACAGAACACCACTTTGTGGGCAGCCCCTGTTTACACCTGTCATAACGCATTTGCCACAGTCCGCCTCGGCAATCAACGTCCTGTACATTAGCATTGCTTTAATCCACAACACCAATGTTTCAGCTATACCGTGATGTCTGGCTACATAGCACATGCCATCAAAGGTCACATTATCAAAAGCACCCTCAATATCGACGAAAATACCCAACGCGTACTCCTTCCGATCAAGAGCGCTTTCGATCCTACCAACAAGGCTCTGAAGCGCAGTTTCACAGGATTTTCTGCGCTGATAAGCATGTTGCATCTCAGAAAGAGGATGCGATCGAAGAGCAACATTGCGCACGTGCAGCTCAACTAGTTTTTCCAAACTTTTCAGCAGGAAGGAAGACAGACTTATGGGTCTGAAACTGTTGGCGAGAGTGTAGTCAGTGTTACCGATTTTTGGTATGAACACGACTTTAACCATACGCCAAAGAGAAGGTATGTAGGCCAAGGCCAAGCTAGGGGTGAAAATTCTTTTCAACGTCGGCATCAGCTGACTAAGTCCTTGTTTCAGCATAGCCGGGTAAATTCCATCCGGACCAGGTGACTTGAAACTCTCAAACGATGCAATTGCATGTTTGATAGCGTCATTTGTCACCACCCCCCCTGCTTGGTGTTACTGTCAGATTTGGAGTATGTGCGAAATTGGATAGATTGAAGTTATTTTTTGCAGTACAAATTCCCACCTACTCCAAAATCCAACAGAAAACCCAAGGGGGTTGCAGTGGGGGGCAACATACCCCATCATACTTAGGGCCGTTTTATTCACTATTGTTCAACTTGTTCAAGAATGATTCTTAAACTGCAACATTGTTGATACCACAAAAGCAGATATACTATCACCTTAGAGGGAATTCCACCTTAAATTTTCACAATCGGTCAGATTAAGAAAGAAAAACTCTTCAATTTAAATCTAAAACATATTCTTCAGCCTTAAATATATATGTATATAATAAAAATGTAGGAATTATCGTTGTCTCTTAAAAACTCGAAAACTACTGGACAGATATCGATGAAACTTTTTTTAAAATGTTTCTTAAGATTGTGAGTATTTATTATATTTTTTATATTTTCTGGTGTTAAAGGCCGCGACTCTAATCAAGCGAAAAATAAGACTTAGGTACCAATTTGTTAGAATTTAACGCTGCCGATGACTACTATTACTCTTCTTTTTTTTTTCACTCACTCGACTATAAATATTAAAATTAATACGAAAAAATGCGATTCTTAGAGTTTTTAAATTTTCCTGTCATTTTTTCCATTGCAGTATACCTTTCCTTTACCATTTATCGAAAGTAAACATAAGAACGAGTAAGTAAGCCAAAACCTAACTCCGTAGGATGTGTAGTTTTAAGAGGAATCGCAGTTAAAAATATCGCTTTTTTTTCGTTTAAAAATTAAATTTAACAACAACCTCTAATATTTCCGTCTGAAAAAAATACTGCCTTTTCGCAACACTAAAAAGAATCATTTGTCCAGATTTTCAGCTTCATAGACATTTTTCTGTCAACGAAAAGAATTAAAAACCGAAAAAATGGTTTTCCTCCATTTTTTCGAAAAATTTTAAGGTTAAGGTAAAAATGGTTAATACAAAAGTTGTAGATCTTTTTTTGATAGGATGCACAGTTTAGCCAGAAATCGCGAAAAACCATTTTTAACCCCTAAAAATGCATCCCATTGCACTTCGGATAGCTGCTGTCGGTTCGATTTTTTTGTCCTGTTTTACAAGAGCTTGTTCTACAATATTCCGCTGCCAGAGTGCTGTAACGAATTTTTTTGTTGTTCGAATCCTATTTCTGCTGGACTATTAATGGAAATATTCATTTTAAAAATTGTTTCTTTCTCGAAATGTTTTTTTAGAAAAAATGTGTAATCATTTTAATGCGATACTTTTAAACCTTTGACGAGCTCGCTTTGAACAAGACGGTTTGGCACGACCCAGTCGTGCACTCGTTCTTCTTTGCGAATATGTGAAAAAAAAACTTTTTTTTTTAATGAATTGTTAAAATGTCTAGGTCTTTACTTTAGCAATAACTTGGGAGTCTAGCGAAATCAGAAATTTTTTCTTAGGTGGATGTCTATGAGCCTATCTCAGTTTTTGGTGCGGGAGTACTGCTAAATCAACAATCATCGATTGTCGCCGAAACGATATACAGTGACAGGGCCGTAGCCAGGATTTTGTTTTGGGGGGGGGGGGGTGGGGGGGGTTCTTGCTTCCAAATCTTACGAGGAATTCTTTAAACGAAAAACTATATACAGGGTGTCCCAGTTACGCAGAATAATTCTTTAAGAGAAGATTCGTGAAGTTCCGTAGAACAAAAAATTGTATGCCCAGGGGGGTCTATTTTCAACATATTTCCTATAACTTCTAAACTATTAGAGATACAAAAATTGTTTTGTGCATTTTGAAAAGACAATTTAGAAGCGCATACAAGTCATAAGGTACATAATATGTGCAGCTGCAAAAGAGTTATGGCTCCTTAAATTCAACATTTTGAAATTTTTTTTTACTTAAAATATTTTTTTCTCAAAAACTTAATAAATTTTTATTTTTTTTTTTATGAAATTTTTATCCTTGAGAAATTTGGGAATTTGGTGCTGAGGAAATTAAGCCTTTAGTCAGGTCCGAGGACAAGCTGTGCAATTGGAACTTCCCAGAACCAGGATTTATACGGAACTCTCCAGAGTAATAGGTTACACCCTTTCCATTTAGCACCGGTACGGACACTTCCTCAAGAGCATTCTGTGGACTGACGGAGCGCAATTCACAAACAAAGTTATAAAGCTACAATCCTCCACAATTTGCACCATTGGTCAGACCCCAATCCCCATTAAATACACACAACATCCTTTGAAAGGTAAGAATTTAATTATTTTGAACAACTTCTTCAAAATGTGTTCTTATAAATGTTTGAAAACACTTTAGTAGGCCCGCACGTTCTTCCATAAACAGTTAATTCTCTTGAATTTTTTAGAGAACGAATGCCGAAGCTCCTTGAATAAATGTTCATAGAATTTTTCATAGAAGAGCGATGTTCTTTGAACAAGATGGAACACCTTGTGTTGTGACAGTAGCAGCGGGGTAAATCCATTCCTTAACCATACTTTTAATGAACGGTGAACTGGTCGATTTCGCCCAATCCTTGACTACCCAGATCTACCTTGCTTAATACCCATGGATTTTTTCTTCTGGGGTGCTGTGAAAGAAAAAGTTGATTTTAGAGAAATATCGAGTCTCTTTTTGACCATTTTTGACTGACAAAAAAACGGCGAAACTTCAGGAATCTTCCCTTAAAGGATTATACTGCTTAACTGGGATATCCTGTATATTCCAATTCACTGATTCTTATTAGTTTTTAAATCGTATGTACCTAAACGAACATACCTACTAAAATTATATTTTCAAAACAGAAGACGTCTTGATTTTTTTTTTGACATGACATGATGGTAGAACGTCTTCGTTGACCATGAATCTGTCTGTAAGATTTTGTTTTAACGATGTTTCCCATGCAAGGAATCAGTATAGACACTCTAAAATAGGCTTCAGTAGAAGAGGTTTCTGGATTGGAACGCGTTGTTTGTTTCAATGAAGTTCTTGGGGTTCTTAATTCAACTTCAAATAAGTCCTCGGCAAGTTGGGATTCGGATTGAAAAGCCTCTCTGAAAAAATCTTCGGAATTTTCTCTGATGTTCTTAAGAGAATTCGGAACTTCTTTTGTACGGTCGATAGCAGAAAGGAAATCTAAGGATTTGGTCTGTAGGAAAACTGATAAGGGTAGCGTGAAATTGAATAGTTTTTCGCATACAATGAGGCTTACTAGGAAATCACTTTTTTGGATCGCTGCCAAAAGTGTTGATGCTTTCGAAGACATCGCCCACGTTCTGCTGGTTATTTCTTCAAGACTTATTGAGATACATTTGAAGAGCTCTACAAAGGAAATAATACTGTCATACCTTTCAATGAATCTTGCGTTTCACAAAGGCTTAGAAGTCGAGTGGCTACGTGCCTGACAGTGAGCTTCAAAAGTTAGTATACACTGATGCTTCTTTGAGTTTTCTTTCGGTTCTGGAAACAAGTCTAAAAAACTCCTGTTTTTTTATTAAGAAATGCATGTAAATCATGACCAGGATCGTATTGGTTGTTTTTTCGTTAATTTATTCCAATCGGAACAAAAGTTATGGTTGGTGCATTTTCCACCACCGTTTGCGATTACAACTGTCCGCGAACGTGTTAAAAAAAAAATTTTATCCAAACTCCAAAGACAAATGAAAACCCCATTGGTGTTCATTCGCTTTTGACGCTCACTGTACCTCCAAAGCTCAGCGCCAATTTCAGAGCAACATCCAGTTAAGTCTCGATAAATGTAATGACATTTTCTTTCTGAAGACATACAACTAGGCAAACAGATAGAACAACTTAAAATATTTTTGGCAGACGGCGTATTGCAATGGATTTTTTGATTTTTATTTCTTTTGCAGAACAGTAAAACATTATTAGTATTAGTAACTAATAAAATCTAATCTAATTTAAATCTAAAACATTTTAAAATTTAAGTGCAGAAGTAACACCTAATATCTCTGCATGCATCTCGTGGCGTCAAAGTCATTCAGAAAATTTGTTTTATTATAGTAGTTAAAATTCAATAACGACATCCTCCACGCGATCATTATCCTTCAAGATCTATCCCCAGACCACTCTCGTGTACGATCCACTTTTTCTGGCTTTATGCAAAGGGTCATCATACGACTGACAGCCGAATCAAAGTTCAAAAAATGCACTTAATTATATTCACGAGATGACATCTATACGAGTGAAACTTGCTAATTTATTGCCCCTCATATAAATTCGAATCACGGTTCCTCAGAATAAATATTTGAACTAGAGTGTTTAACACGTCAGGTCGTGCCATATTGTTCAATCCAAATGCCGCACATAAACCGTAAATTACGGCCAAAAAAAGTATAAGGTCTTTTTATTATCCAATTATCGCCCTAAATCATTTAACGAGACTATATTGATGACTAACTCTGGGCTAATGACCTTCAGCTTCCCTCTAGAAGTAAATGTAAAGGTCATATAATGACCTTCAAGAATTATTTCCAAATAATTTACACCTGACCCTAAAGCCTATACGCGGAGTACTGCGGGCACTTTAGAATCTACGCCTTAGCCGAAACTTTTTCTTCGTTTTCCCTTGTTCATTAGCGTCATACTGCAAACTGCTGTATTCTTGGACACTCTAATTGGTTTTTTTTTTCACTTCTAATTCTGGCCACACTTTGAAACGACTAAAAGCTTAAGCAAGCAAAAGCCAAAAGTGTCGAATATTTATAAAGCTGCAGCTATTTAAGCCGCCCGTATAGTATGTCGTAGAACTGCGCCATATTACTTTTGAAACGGTCCATTTCGGGAATAGGAGCGTGTTTTAGTTTCCGTGTATATAGTTGGTTAACTGTTTGTTTTGTTTTTTTGTTAGTGCGGATCACGCAAATATCGCCTAAACACATTTTTGATCTTATCAAGAGGACCTTGCATTTTTTTTTCTAATTTTATCTATTGTGCAAATTTAAGATTGACGCTATGTTCTGGGTAAGTAGTTGTTCACGTGATCTTAAGTTTTCGGACGTGTGAAATAAAATTGAAGCTGTGATGGAATTAAATATATTTAAAAAATATGTGGTCACTTAATTATTTTAAGAACCATTAGTGTCAACTTTGAAGGGAAAGAGACTTGGGTTAATTCCATGTATTGGGTATCCTCTGTTAAGATTGAGACCGAAGAAATGGAACAGACCGAAACAAATAGCGTTACCGGCCGGCTTGCCAATAGGGCGGAGATATGTCGCTTGAAAACGACAGTAAATACCAATGTTTTTTCTTAGTTCCGAATCAAACAGTGACAATGAAAATTTACGAAAAAAGAAAGTATTTACAAAAAGAATTAATTTGGAAATAGATCCCAATTTGTTCGTTGAAAAATGTCGTGTGTCAGCACAAGTTGTAATAAAAGCGCTTTGTGTAAGGGATAAAATATTGATACCCTCACATTGCTTTGGGACAGGATTTCAGTACCATATTCAACTTACTTATCGGGCTCTCGACCCGAGTAGAGTATCTGCCTAAAACACTGCGGCCTTCCATCCTCTACGATCCCGGACACGCTGCTTCCAGTTGTCCAGACCGAGCGCTCTGGCATCCGCGATGGCTTGGTCTTTGAAACGGAGGTTCGGCCTTCCTTCTAGAACCTGGGGGCTGGGATTCGAAGATCCTCTTTACTTTACTTTAGATGGCGCTCACTCTTCCTCCAGTCAGTTCGGTCCCTAGCTAGCTGCCTCCAGTTACGCACACCAAGTTGGTTGAGGTCAGTCTCCAATTGTGCGCGCCACCTGAGATGGGGTCTTCCTCTGCTTCGTTGTCCCTCAGGGGTGGACTCAAAGACTCGTCGGGCTGGTGCGCTGCTATCCATACGCTCCACGTGACCCAGCCATCTCAGTCGCTGTATGTTGAGCTATATAACCCGTAAAGTTCGTCGTTGAATCTCCTCCTCCACACTCCGTCGATACAAACTGGACCGGAAATCACTCGAAGAATCTTTCTGTCAAAGCATCCTAGAAGGTTTTCATCCGCTTTTGATAGGGTCCATGCTTCTGCACCATACAGCAGGACCGGGATGATTAAGGTCTTATATAATATCTCCTTGGTTCTATGAGAGAGGGCTTTACTTCTTAGATGCCTACTTAGCCTTTCTCATTGACAGCATACACTTCGTTTTGTCCTCATTAACAGCCAGACCCATCTTCGCCGCCTCCGTGTCGATGCTTACAAATGCGCCACTGACAGCTTGTCGCGTTCTCCCAATAATGTCAATATCATTAGCATAGGGAAGTAGTTGAACGGACTTTTGAAAAAATGTACCTTTGGTGTTGGCTTGTAAGTTTCGTACAATTGCTTCAAGAACGATGTTAAAAAAAGTGCGCGTCGCCTTGTCCGAAACCTTTTTCGACATCAAATGAATCGGTGGTGTTCTTGCCGACTTTGACGGAGCAACGATGGATCTGTGATAGCCCTTGCGCTCAGATATGGTTGTAGAGGTTCTAAATTTTGCTGAATGAGTTGCTGAATTTCCTGGTTGGGGTGGTCATCTAAGTTCCGGAGAATTCTAGCAGAGAGCTCCATCATAAATTGTCCCAATGGAATCATTCCTGCTCTCTCATATAGCATCGTTGTTGGATAATACTTAAGCGTTATCGGGTTACGCCAAAGCCCTGTGCAGATTCTGAGTATCTTCCTTTCGAAAAGCTCGATCTTCTTCATTGTCGTTGGTGAGATAGTGAACCATATGGGACATCCGTAGGTTATCACTGGTCTGATGAGCTGCTTGTATACCAGTAGTTTTGTCCTCTGGCTTAATCCATTGCGCCTTTTTAGTAGTGGGTGTACCAGATGAAGAGCAAAATTTGCCTTCCTAAGGACAACATCATGTTGGTTGAACTTGAACCTCTCTGTAAAGTTGATGCCTAGGTACTTGGTGGTTGTCTTCGCCAAAACCTCGGTGCTATCTGGAAGCGTAATCTTGATGTTGCTACAGCGGTTGGCGAAAGCACGTCGCCCTCTTACTGCTGTGACGGGCGTCCGGAAGCAGATGAGTTCCGTCTTACTACAGTTTATCTTTAGTCCCCACTTCAGAGAGTAGTGCCAAAGGTCCTTGATATGCACCTCAACCTTTCGAGCAGCTATATCTGGTGATAGGGATGTAGTGTAAGTTAAAGAATCATCGGCATACAGCAGCGTTTTGCTTCTTCCCACAAAACGGTTGATCTGATGTGTATATGTTGAAGAGAATCGGTCCAAGTCTTGACCCCTGGGGTACTCCTGCGTTAATCCGTTTCCTTGATCGTCTCTTGCGATCGTAGTCTTGCGACGTCAAATCTTCTAACTGTCTCCGTCGGGTGTTGTTGCGCAGTGGATTTCCGCATCCGTTCTTTGGCTACTATCAGGTAGTGGTCCGTGTCTATGTTGGCCGCTCGGAACGTACGGCTACTAATTCGGCAATAATGGCCTAACATGTGGATTTTCTGAGAATGAACATTTTTCAAAAAACTTGGATGCTACGGCGTTGACTTTATCTACCACAAAGTCGACGTTTGACATATTATGTATACTTCAGATGTGGAGAAGTGTCACGGTAAGTCAAGAATCATTTTAAGGATCTTGTTTTGCATGATTTGCAGCTGAGTGGGTGCGCAATTATACCAAACAGGGGCACCATAAACCATAAGGGCCTGAAATGTTTTTTTTTTTCACCAAAAACAAATGGACAAATGGTTAAGATATTATCTACATACGTTGATATTTCGAACATCTATATCTATTCGAGTTGTCATAAAATACCTTGGACTCCTTCTCGGTATATTCTTGGCTTCTAAGCATATCATTATCTATAATATCATTAATCAATTTACGCAAATGTGTTTAGTTGCTTGTTATCAATGGAATTTAATTGAACATATATGATCATTTTTTTGAGTTCATACGAAATAAAATTACACGCCATTCGTTTTCGCATGTGACTTTCACGTGACTGACATGACACTTTAATTTGTTGGTTTTTAGTAGGTTGACCTAAGCCTTATTAGCTGAAGTAATTTTTTGCAATGATTTAATCACCGCATTCGGTGATTAATTATCCTCAAGATCATTCACAATGTTTATACTTATGTATGCATACGGTGAGCAAGAACATCAATAAAACCACAACCTGTTTGACTGAATGAACTCTCTGCAGGAAAGCAGGCATGATTTTTTACCAATTTGGTTGTACTTTTAATTATTATTACTTTTCTCCATGTGACCTTGACCATGTATGCGGATAGAGGGGACTTTGCGACCCTGCTAAGGAAAGGAGCATCAGTAGCTTTCAGTGGCGTGGGGTGAATAATTTTAAATGGTAACTCGAAGTCGAAAAATATCAAAATGTCAAAGGGAAGATGTGGTAGGCATACAAAACCTACAAAACCTTAGTTAATTGTTCAAAGCCATAAAATCGAAAACTCCAGGAAGAAACTAAATTAATGAAGATATTTTTTCATCTTGATTCAATAGTGCACAACTTTCATATTTCGATTTGTTCAATAAATCCAAAAAATAATTTTTGTGGAGTTTTGTGGAGGTCCAGCAAAATCATCTACTTAATCTTTGAAACATTTCTTCAAACGTATTTAGGTACGCTTTTCATCGGGTATTTTTTTGCATAAGAAAGCGGGCGTTGAACAGAGAGGACCAAAGTCAAATAATCGCGAGTGCACAAAAGGGAAAGGAGATAAATTTGTTCTATCCACTACAGATTTTATAACCCGGGACCCGGGTTATTTTAGCTTTGGGTTATGCTCAGAGAGTGTGGGCAGTTCTAATATTAATGATAAAGAAGGCGAAGGGTGTGTGTTTCCGTGTGTGTTGCTGGCAATGGGTTCGGGCAGGGTGTGAAGGTGTAGCTTGCGCAAATGAATAGATACATATTAATAAATTTATACCGTGGGTTTTATGTTGCTCGTTTTTAAGTAAACATTGTTGTGTAGCTGAACTGAAACTTTTAAAAGGTAACCCGGTAGGAATCGGGTTATATGGACGCCACGCCACTGGTAGCTTTCATAGGTGGATAGGTCTTGAACCATTCTGCGTAATAGAGGATCGCACGCTCAAAGAGTCCTTTGTCGATGGACGGCCATAGCTTTCTAATGGTAATACGAATACACGTTCCCGTGGCAGTCCATCTGGCGTTCGCCTCTCTAGAGGCTTTTCTCCCATTCTTCAAGATTGAGAGTGCAAAGCGGGATATTCACAGTGGGATGTGGGATCCGCTTGTTCTGAAAGAGCTGTCGAAGTTTTCCTTGTTAATTCGTCCGCTTTTTCATTATGTATACATACTTGGAGTTGGTATGCCTTTAATGCATTCATTGGGATTCCACCCCAGCAGAGCGATGCATTGTAAAGGGTCCGACATCTAACGTTTTTTTTTTTTCAACTAGTGCTTATTTCGCGAATGGTAACACTTAGCTCATGTCTGATTTGACAGATAATTAGTTTTATCCTTCCGCTGAACGAATATGGTTGTGTATACGCTTGAACAACGCTGGGAAATATTGCGACATTACTTTGAAAATCATGGTAATGTTGCAGAATGTGTGCGAAAATTGCGTACGGATTTTGGAAGAAGAGAAGCACCGTCAGCGGGTATGTAAACAAGCAAAATTATCGCATTTGGGGCACAGAAAACCCGCACGCATACATTGAAAAGCCGATATACCCAAAACGAGTCACTGTTTGGTGCGGATTTTGGTCCAGAGGCATAATTGGGCCATTTTTCTTCGAAAATGAGCAAGGAGTGGCCGTTACAGTCAATGGCGATCGTTATCGGGCCATGTTGAACGAATTTTTGTTCACAAAAATTGAAGAGGAGGATATTGGCAATATTTGGTTTCAACAGGACGGCGCTACGTGCCACACAGCCGAAGCTACACTCGATGTTTTGCGCCCTGTTTTTGAAGATCGCATTATCAGCCGCAGAGCTGATTGACACCGTTGGACTATTATTTGTGGGGTGCCGTAAAAGATAAGTGTTACGCCGACATGCCAGAGACAATTGACGCTTTAAAGGACAATATTCGTGAAGCCATTGGTGAAATACAGCTGCACACAATCGATAATGTGCTTAAAAATTGGACCGATCGTGTAGGCTACTGCATGGCCAGCCGAGGCAGCCATTTGAATGAAATTATTTTCCATTATTAACCGGAAGGATTGTACTTTCAAATAAAAAAAGAAATTTGAGAAAATATTCGGTAGTTTTTTTTATAGCATTTTCAAACAAAAAAAAAAGTTATTTGGCGGACCCTTTACTTTGTTCCAAGGACCTTGAGTTCTTTGCGACAGCATTTCACAAGCTACGATTTTATTTCTGGTGCAGTTATCGCTTAAAATAGCTGCCTGGCTGTCGACAAATAAATTAATAGCCGTTTTTTATTATCAGCTATGATCCATATAGATCATCGATTTACATGCACTTACAACAACAACATGTGATCCTGCTTTTCATCGAGATCACGAAATATGATCTGAAAATTAATTCAACTATTTCTCGTTGTTGATTCGTGGCGTTGTTTATTTCATTCACTAAAGGTTGGTGTCCCTGTAAATTATAGCCACCATTGACTTATTATATATGGACTGCTAGTAGACGTCTTCGCTTTGGTTCCAACATAACCACTAGCCCTCTTGGTTCGGAGCGGAATAATTTGGAAATTCACACTTTTTTGAAGTGGCATCTATTGTTAACAATGCCGCAACAATTTGAATTTCAACCGTTTTACTTGCCAAATCCACTAACGCCTAATAGGTGTCTCTAGCATTCTATGGAGAAATCAAACATGGTTGTGATCATTGGCTTCGTTTTCCAATGCCATCTACTTTAAACAGTGACGCAACAATTTGAATTTTAAATGGTTTACCTCATAAGTCCTCTCACGCCCAATAGGTGCCTCTAGCATTCTATGGAGAAATCCAAGATGGTTCGTCATTTTGTTTCACTTATTTTTCGCTCCGAACCAAGAGCGCTAGTTTATGTTGGCGTCATTTTCTGGGCAAAATTTGTATGAACTGACATTTCACTAGCAGTCCATATATAATAAGTCAATGATAGCCACACAGTAATGTTGCCAGACCAAAATGTGAACCACAATTAACAACACAAAAAATCAATTATCATTTTTTCAAATTCGAATAAGTTACTACTCCGACTTTCGAGATGTTTTGTTTCGCTATATAGCATAGAAATATAAATGGAAATATTAGCAGTACAATACGGTTAATTATAATGCATATTTGAACATAACATTTGAACATAGTTTCCCCAAAAAAAATATTCAATGCTAAATGTATGCAGATTTGTATCCATATGGTAACACCCCGACATAAAAAGCGAAATGTCAAACTCAAATATGAGCAAGTGCAATGGAGAAATCATCGCATTGTGACGTCACATTGTACCGTGTGGCTGCAAGATGGCTGGTGGCAATACGAAATTTGTCATAATTGGTATTGGATTTTATATGTGTGTTGCCACAACTCAATCAATGATCCAGTTTGTTTTTTTTTCATGATCTGATCCGGATCAGATCACGCTGATAATAAAAAACGGCTAATATCTAATACATTCTGGTTGTATTTCCCCTACCTAACCTACTCACCGACTGCTATTCTCACCCGCAGGACCTCCGGGCTCCGGTTGGAAGACTCGGTAAAGACTCCTAACTCTTGTCAGTGTCCATTTTTTATTGCGCGATTGATATGAGTCGATCTCGTCACTCTGCCCTGTTGATAGGTAGCTCGCCAAATGATGGAAATATTTTAGATAAGTTTTCATGATTTCCGCTGTAATCGAACTTTGGACAGCAGACATAGAAGAGATAGATAACAAATAAATAGAATTAACATTGCCACAACCAAATCTATTTTAATTTTGAGTCACATTATGGAGTTTCGTGTCCGTACTATACTACTTAATGGCAAATACTGGTGATAAGATACACATTTATGAGATACATAAGGTTGACTATGCTGCGGGTGTGAATTTAACCGATTTATAGTTATATTCTTAATAATTTCAGTTAAACTGCAATAAAACTAGCAAACCGCGATTAGTTAATAATAACGTCAAGGATTGCCATCAATAGCGCCGACAAGACCACTTGCTATAGACGTTAGCTCCAAAGTACCAATACAACAATGTTACGCACAAAGTTTATCGTCTGCACATTTTAACGTAAACAGAAGGCCATGTGGATTTACGATTCCCGTATCAATATGTCACGAACTTCATGAAACAGTTCGGCTACCTCCGTCCTCCCATCGAATTATTTCACTTTAGGGAAATTTCCATTGATATCCCGTCGTTTTTAGGGTGTACTGGATATCTGAAAAATTCCTCCAGATATACCGACAGTAATTCGGTGTACAATGGACCGAGTCTGAAACGTTGTCAATCCTCGTATCTACAAATATAATATAATCAATTTAACGCATGTTATTATGGTAACAAAGTTGTAACTACCGAACTAATCTGATTGAATAATGACGTAAACATTTATGATTACTTATGTTACCAAGCGATTAGCCAAAGGTCACTGAAAACAACAAACAACCGACAGCTAGTGACAGTGCATTCATACATATCTTAGTAAACCTGATATCAATAAATGAGACGAAATGTTATCAGTTTTACACAGCTAATAAGATCTTATCAATGGAAAAGGAAATACGGAAACTTCAAGTACCTATACTCAAGAAATAACATCCAACCCTATTTTGAGATTATACTTATCTTACTTGAGTCAATCAATTAATTGCGAACATTTTTTTAAATTCTGACTCGCCAAGACGATGTAAAGCACGTCGACCTGGAAAGCCTATTATAACATAGACTGGAGAGTCTCCACTTATTTAGTTGATGAACTTCTTGTAAGGCTTATTTCTAAAATTCTTTGCGGGACCGATGATTTTCCCTTAAAAATAACTTTCTCATAATTATGTAAAGCTATGGGCATTCATCAGTGGTGGATTTGCATATTTGCCGCCCCCATACCGACCTCCACAATTTGAAACCCTAGTAACCTACTTTACAATCGTCAACACCACTTTTCACCACAAATCTGGAATTTACAAAATGTCGAAAAAAAAATATTGAGATTTTTGGAATATCAGTATCACCAAAAAAGTTTCATCGAAAAAAAAAATCTCGAAAGCACAAAACGACGAAAACCAAAATCTCGAAAAGAAAAATATCGAAAATTTTCGAGATTTTGCAAAAAAAAATGTATTTTGGTGAAATCGTCAAATCCCTTAAAATATTATTTTGTCGCCCTTAAAAGGACAGCAATTCACTTAGTTTAATTAAACGTATATACAAATTAAGCACCATTCTACTGTATGGCAACACACCACACGTTACAACTTACAAGTCTGGTCCTTGCTATAGGTACTTAAATCTGTGAGAATCAAGAAAATGTTCCTTCTCCGTGATTCTCATGAATTCGCGAACCTTATGAAAGATATATTTTTTTAGCATATTTTTAAAATACACAAAATCGTTGAAGGTATCTAAAGACAAAATCTCGAAAATACCTGAAAATACGGCCAATCATTTTCAGGTATTTTCGAGATTTTTTTTCGACATTTTGTTTTCTTCTGAATTCGATATTTTGAGATTCGGTTAAAACTGGCCAACCCGAATCTGAATATATAAAATTACATTATTTACATTAATTTTCATTGAACTTTTATATATACAATTTGACTTAAGGCTAGTTTACAAAGTGGTTATTAATATTTTATGTGTTTGCTCAAAAACAGGGGCCCAACGGTTTACATTGATTTTTTTTTTAAATTCTATTTACATAAATTGTGATTGTTTTCTTAGATTCATACTCGTATAGTATTCATCGTTGTCAGGGTTGACCTCAGGGTGTTCAAATCCGGGTGTCGATGTCCTTGTGGTGGTAGAGAGGGTTGTTCATCTTGGTTTTATCCTCGATGGTGGGTTGTTTCGGTCAAATCGTAGAAGGGTATAGTTGCCCTGTCAGTGTCTCTTGGGAATAGGTCCTCGTTTAGTAGAGCCAATACATGCAGGTATCGATGCTCTGAGATGTGTTGCGTTTCCGCAATCCTGCGGACTAGAGGGTTTGGATGGCTGGATGCATTCCCGAGTATTCTCTGGAAAAGTGTGACCATGTACTTTTCTAGGGGGATGATGCTGGCTTCTTCGTAGAGTCTTGAACTTCTGACGTTTTTCCTTCGGATTGGATCGTAGTGGAGTCCTGTGCAGATCCTTAAGAGTTTTCTCTCAAAAATGGCCAGCATTCTCATGTACGTCTTGGAAATGGTGTACCAAATGGGGAAACCGTAAGTTTCTACCGGCCTTATAAGTTGTTTGAAGAGTAGCAGCTTGGTTTTTTTTTACTGAGTTTGTTTTGCTTCTTGATCAGGGGGTAGACTCGATGAAACGCAAATGCAGCCTTCCTCAGAACAGTGTCCAAGATATTTAACGTCGTTTGTGGTTGATAGCGCTGATCCATCAGGTAGTCTCAACGTTACATTACGACAATTGGTGGCTGACCGTTCTCTACTTCTTCCTCTAATGGGTCTTCTGATGCAGATCAGTTCAGATTTGGCTGTGTTGATCCGTATGCCCCATTTTTGGTAGTACTCGAAAAGTTTCCTCACGTGGGCTTCAACTCTTCGTGCTGCTATGGCTGCGGACAATGAGCTGCTATATGTGGCGGAGTCGTCGGCGAAAAGGCAGCTGTTTGTTGTGTTCTCGAGCTGAGGTTGGTCGGATGTGAAAATGTTAAAAAGTAGTGGACCCAATTTTGACCCTTGGGCTACACCGGCTCTGATACTTTTTGTTCGTGAATGGGTGTCTTCTATTTGTACAAAAAAGGACCTGGAATGAAGAAAGCTAAAAATTATTTTAATAAGGGGTATAGGAAAACTTAGCAGTTTAAGTTTGTGAATAAGTCCTTCAATCCACACCGAATCGAATGCCTTCTCCACATCTAAGAAGCATGCGACTGTGACTTGGTGATTGTTGAGAGCCTTCGTGACATCATGGTGGAACTTCATTAACGGGTGCAACGTAGAATGTTTTTCCCGGAATCCAAATTGAATGTCAGGTAAGATGTTGAGTTGGTTACAAACAACTTTCACTCTCCGGAGGATGAGTTCTTCGAGTATTTTGCTCATACTACAAAGAAGCTTAGTTTAACTGGTTTAACTAAACGTACAAATAAAGTAATATTTGTGATAGACTCCATGGAACCTATGGACGGTTAAGTGTAACTCAGGAGAATCGATAATATTTTATTAAGTCCACTTCCACGACTGCAATCTCTCCTATGTTCACTCCGTTCTTAGGAAATCGGCTTAACCACACTTCTAACGCGTGGGGTGTTCCGGAGTGCTGTGTCGCTATCACTATGCGAAGTATTTCATATTTTGTAGAAACTTGCTTTAGGTACTTAAATCTGTGAGAATCAAGAAAATGTTCCTTCTCCGTGATTCTCATGACTTCGCGAACCGAAATAAATATTTTTTTTAGCATATTTTTCTCTTAAAATACACAAAATTCTTGTCTTTCGAGATTTTTTTTCGACATTTTGTGTTTTCGACATTTTGTGTTTTCGAGATTTTTTTTTTCGAGATTTTGGATTCGATATTTTGAGATTCGGTTAAAACTGGCCAACACGAATCTGTATATATAAAAAGGGATCGTGATTTGTGTTCGGCTAATTAAAACTTGAAAACCAACGACACGATTGAGTTCGAATTCGCAGACAATCTTCTTAGGTTTAGAACTGCATCTGTGAAGATTGGTCAAAATTGGACAAAGGGGCGTGGATCTGCCATACAAAAAAAATCGTTCAAAATCTTATATCTCGAAAACTACTACATAAACCGATTTTCAGTCAATCGTAGGTATTGAACCGGGATAGTTCCTTTGAAAATTGGACAAACGGGGGTGGCGCCACCCATACAAAAAACATCTGTATTTCAGGCTTAGGGCAAAGGCAAAAAAAAATTACAAAGGGGTGTGACCCCTCCCATAAAAAAAACATCTTCTATGGGCTGAAACTTGATACGTTATAACTCGAAAACCGCTAGGCCGATTTTCATGATTATTTTTTTGTTTTGTTCTTATTGATGTATTTAAGTTTTAGGACATAGGCAAACAAAAAATTGGACAAAGGGGCGTGGCACATCCCATACAAACAATTTCTTTTATTTTTTGTTCGTATTGCAGAAAGAAAATTCCAGAAAATGTATTTATTCTCATTTTTCGCATTTTACGAAAGAAAATTATTATATAAGACCTATGGAATACAATTCCTGTGCACGGGCAAAGCCGGGCGGATACAGCTAGTAGAATATAAATAATACACCCTAGCTACATAGAAGGGGCCTTCAACAATGTACATAATGAAGCAATTCTATAAAGTCCTTAACGGAATTAGAGATAGAAAACTATCTTATTAACACTAGGAGATAGCAACAAAACCAAATTCATCAGCATAAACACATCCTAAGGAGGTGTTATTTCACCACTCCTGTGGCTCATAATATCTAATGAACAAAATACCCAAAAGTTGAGATAGGGAAAGAACTAAGTTTGTTTGGATATACAGCCGTAGTACGGCCAATCCTCACCTATGGGTCAATAGTTTGGTGGCCCGCTATCAGAAAATCTTATAACATAACCAAACTCAACAAAGTCCAAAGAGCGGCATGCATAGGCACCACAGACGCCCTTACAGTCCTTTTGCATAGTCTACCTTTAGACCTTCAGATTACAAACATCACAGCATATAGCGCCATCAGACTCTGAGATTCGGGATGCTGGTCTGCGAGACCCTACGGCAATAGCAACATTCTGCTTTCTTTATCAAGAGAACTAGTATCACGCTCAACGCATTACATTACTCCCAAAATGCTTTTTACAAAACATTTTAAAGTAAAATTTCCTTTCAAGATTAGACTGACAAGACGCACGGGCGAACGGGGACTCGAATTTAACAATCTACCTACACGAACGGTTCAAAAATATACTGTGGAGTAGGTGCGGGTGTATTTTCTGGGCCTCTGAAAATCTCAAAATCCTTTACGCTCCCGGATACGGTCAGTGTGTTTTAGGCGGAAATACTTGCCATCCGCGAGGCCTGATCAAACTACACACATGCATAATTCCGAGGCAAAAGATAGGCATATTCATTGGCAGTCAAGCTGCCATCAAGGCTATCGCTAAAAGCTGGCAAATCTGCTCCCATGTTGAGCTTGCTATAGTTTACTTTATTTGTTTATGTTTACAAACAATCAAAACCAACCACCTGTTAAAAATCACTCTGTACTCGTCTGATTCCGATTTTCCAAGTTTGGCACCATGTTGCTTACAATCGACAGGTGTCCAGAAATGCTCAAGGCCTAGGTGAAAAGGAGTTAAATGGCTCTCTCGTGTCATTAAAGTGGCCTGGGAATGCGGCGAAACTCTCAGGGATTGGCAGATTGGGGTGATTATGCTCCTTTTCAAGAAAAGGGATAAAAGGGATTGCTGCAATTACAGGGGTATATCACTTTTAAGTCTCCCCGGAAAAGTCTTTGCCAAGGTGCTGGAAACGCGTTGCAGTGTTGAGCCACGATTAGGAGATGAGCAGTGCGGTTATCGTCCCGGCAGAAGCACAACCGACCAGTTATTCACTCTCAGAATGGTACTTGAGATTGAGAAGGCTTGGGGAGTATGGTACACCTGTTTACGCATGCTTCGTAGATTTGAAGAAAGCATACGACCAAGTCCCTCGACTCTCGAGGTAAACTATGGAGTGTATTGCAGGAGTATAGAATTGGCGGTTTCTCTCGAGAGCCATTCAATCTATTTACACAAACTGTAAAAGATGTGTTCGGGTAAACGGCGTTAAATCAATACCTTTCACCGTGGGCATTGGACTTCGCCAGGGGTGCGTCTTGTCTCCTCTCCTTTTCATTACTTATATGGACTGGATGTTACAGTGCAGTCTTGGCGAAAAATGTTTCGAATTGGGAAATCTGAGGATAAGTCATTTGGTCTTCGCTGATGACTTGGTCATCCTTGTGTCCTCTCAGACTGAACTTCAAGCTTTGTTGAAGCTGAGATGAAAATAAACTTGAACAAAACTGAAGTGATGGTCATCTCCAGAATGCCTGTTTAATGCTGCAGAGTGCAGTGGAGTTCCATTGAAACAGGTGGAGAAATTTAATTTCTCGGCGTCTTATTCACGAGTGATGGAATGGATGGATCAATTTTGAGACGGCTTGGTAATTCTGTTATGTATTAGAAGGACTGGACTTGATGTCAAAGCCAAGTTGTCAGTCTTTAATTAGTTAATTGTTCCAACTCTCATGAGAAAGAATAAGATCGCGGATACAAGCTGCCGAAATGAGATTCCTACGTTGTATTGCTGGTGTGACCCGTAGAGATCGTATTAGAAACACCAGAATACGTGAGAAACTCAATGTCGAGCAGCCACTTCTCCGGACGAAGCGGTCCATGCTTCGGTGGTTTGGTCATGTTAAACGCATGTCCCCAACGAGGATCCCACGACGTGCTATGGAATCTGTATCATCAGACAGGCGTCTTCTAGGTAGACCCAGGATATGAGATGGTTAGATCAAGTGCATAATCTCTCCTCTACCCGTATGGGGATTGCCCTTGATGATTTAGAGTCGATCGCGGAGGATCGAGAGCTATGGAGGGTCCACTTGAGCAATCTACACCTGCGGCCCACATAATGGATAAGCTGGCCAACGAAATTGAATGAATGAAAACAAACGTTTTCCCATACATATTGCAGTAGTTTGGAGTCTTTTCCATGAAAACACCTCGTTGGTTGGGTTGTTGAAGCAGACACACCTTTTGCAACATTCTGCGAGTTCAGCAAATCCTCTAACTATCAGGATAGTTCCCACTCAGTGCTGTCGTTTCTACGAGTTTTTTTGTTTACAAATGTGGAATCTCTTGTTATCCTTTCACTATAAACAGCATTGTATATTGAGTTTTTCTTAAAGTTTAGAACGGCAGCACTAATCTGCCCCCCCCCCCCTAAATGGTTATATTGTCGCGGTGTGAATAGGCCATAAGCATCTATTCATCTATTAGATAATGGAGAAGGAAATAAACAAGGAATTTATTAAATGTTCAAATGTTCCTTTTGTATCGATTATTTATTTCGTATAGCGGTTTTTCATGAAAACAAGCAAACAATTGGAACTATGCATTTTCTGTTTTTCTTTTTTATTATTATTCAAATTGACAATCCATTCCTAAGATACAAATGGGTGTATCTACCAACTGCTTATTTTTTTTTTTTTTTTTGTGATTTATTGTTGTTTAGCCTCAATGCAATTTTAATGAAGTGATTGAAGTGAATATTCAACTTTGTAGAAAGAGAAGATACTTTTTTCAATTCAATTTACGTACGCACAGCGCTCGATTATTATTTTATTTCGTAGCGGTTCTTCTTGAAAACAAACAATTTGAACTATGTATTTTTTTTTTGTATTATTCAAATTGCCATTCCACTCCTAAATCCTAATTATGTACTATCTTATCCGGGTATAGTAGATGCAAATGCGATCGTGTGTTCTGCTTATTATTTGTGATTTAGGCATTGTCCTCTAGCCTCAATGCGATTGAATGAAGTGAATACACAATTTTGATTATTATAAATAACGACTCACTCACCCAAAAATTAGCGCATATTCGCTGAGTTTGACGCCATTACTGTCAATTTCATCCTATTCGAAATACTTACTTACTTACTTACTTACTTAGGCGGCTCTACAGTTCGGGGTGAACCGAGGCCTCAGCTAACAAACCTCTCCACTTAGCCCGGTCCTTAGCTAACTGCCTCCAGTTGCGCACTCCTAGTCGGTTGAGGTCGCCTTCGACTTGCGCGCGCCACCTAAGGCGAGGTCTTCCTCTACTGCGTTGTCCCTCCGGGTTAGACTCGAAGACTCTACGGGCCGGAGCATTTGTTCCCATCCGCTCTACATGTCCTAGCCATCTTAAACGACTTACTCGCAGTTTTTTGACCAGGTCGATGTCGCTGTACAGCTCGTATAATTCGTCGTTGAATCTCCTTCTCCAAAGCCCGTCAACGCAAACGGGACCGAAAATTCTACGAAGAATCTTTCTCTCGAAGCGACCGAGGATATCTTCATCCGCTTTAGATAGAGTCCAAGCTTCAGCGCCATAAAGCAGGACTGGAATGATCAAGGTCTTATATAGAATCTCCTTAGTTGCTCGGGATAGGGCTCTACTACTCAATTACCTTCTTAGCCCAAAGAAACAGCGGTTGGCAAGAGTTATTATACCCGGTACCACACTGTGGTGAGGGTATATTCACTTTGTCATTCCATTTGTAACGCCCATAAGGAGGCGTTGTAGGTATGACAAACTATATATATTATTGATCAGCATCACTTTCTTAGTCGATCTAGCGATGTCCGCCTGTCTGTCCGTCTGTCCGTCTGTCCGTCTGTCCGTCTGTCCGCACGATTACGGCCGTAATTTAAGAGCTATCGACTTGAAATTTGGTACGTAAGCTTTTATCCACCAAACTGAGGCTAAGTTCGAAGATGAGCAAGATCGGATGAAAACTACTACTAGCTTCCATACAAAAATATCAGATTTATATAGCTTTTTATGTTAAAAATTAAATTTAAATAGCTACAGTAAAGATAGCAAGTTTAAACTTTGCACATATTGTTTTAATAATATTTAAAAAATTTTGACAAAAAATGAGCTTGGTCGAATAAAAAGTACCCATACCTCCCATACAAATATATAATTTTTTAATACTAAAATATTTTTTTTATTTTACAATAATATAGTACCGGGTATTTGAGCTCCGGCATAGTCGAGGATAATTGTCTTACTGGTTCTTCGTTTAATTTCTTCTGAGATGTTGTTGTCAGAATTTATAGCAGAGCCGAGGTATACAAAGTCCCTCACTACCTCAAAGTTATAGCTGTCGATCGTATTCGAAGTACAATTAAAAAAAACTGTCGGCAAAGTCTACAAGTTTGTTGCAGAAAAACATTATTCGCAATGTGTTATACTTTATACTTTAAGCTTAGTACGCTGCTCGGGCTAAATTATAGCTGCCATACAAAATTCTACCGAGAATTTAACTAAGCTAAATTTAAGCGAATCCCTTTAGCCGAGCGGTACTTACCTCCAGCTAAAAAAACAAACTTTTATTTTAGACTGTACTGCATATATCTGTCAAAATTTTGCCTTTTTCCTGCTGTGTTGTTCTGCGGATGGATGCAAAATTTTCTTCTGGGAAATCGATCCAAGTTGTTGTAGATGGTGTATCATCTCATTCGTTTGCTATAAATGCAGAAGTGCCCCAAGGATCTATTCTTTCTCCAACTCTATCAGCCCTATTATGGCTATCAAATATCAATTAGTTGATACTTGATAAGATCTATCAATTCATTGATAGTTTGGTATTATGAGTATCAATTGATACATTTTACCTCATTGTGAATACTTATCGAAATTTCATTGAGAATGGGTTCTGTTTTGACGTTTGACGTTTCTGATTTGTAGTTAGTTTTTGTTGTATGGCTGACTACTAGTGTTGGTTAAATAATATTGTTGTTTTTTTATAAACAAAAGTTGTTTTTTTCGCAAATCAAAAGAACGAACAACACTGTTGATTGTGCAATGCAAATGTAAAAGTTATTCCCAACGCTCAGTTGATAGTTTCCTTATTGAGTAAATAATTTTAAAATCGCTGCTACTCGTGGTTTGAGTACATTTGGGATGTCTACCGAAGACATTTCGCTCTAAAGTCGTTATTTAACAATAAAAACGAGGATATACATTTTTTAATTTGATGCGCCGAATATTTGATACGTATCAACGAGAAATTTGTGGTTGATAGAAAATTTGATGAATATCAAATTTTTTGATAACCGTAATACCAAGTTTATCGATAAAACTATTCACAATAGATCTTAAATCTAATACAATTCACAATTCATCAAAAATGTTGATAGGTTGATAACCATAATACCGATTCATTCATTTTGTTGATACGTATCAATTATTATCAAATATCGTGTTGATATTTGATAGCCATAATAGGGCTGTATTTCTTCTCCACATCAACGATTTGCTTGGATCGACAAATAATAATATCTACAGCTTTGCAGATGACAGCACTCGTATATCCTCGATCTCGAACAGTGGGCCTGTGAATGCGGCTACATCACACAGATAGAGATGTGAACAAATTAGTTCTTTAAATGATGATGATCTGGACAAAATCTTGAAGTGTAGAAAAGACAACTTGGTTGTATTTAATGCAAACAAGACACAGCTCAGAACATTTTCTAGGAAAACTGCATCAACTGCTCGTCAGATGCAAATGGATGTCCATCCAATCCATCCCAAGGACTCAATGCACCTTCTAGGAGAAACAGTCAATTCAGGAATCACATGGCAGGACCACATTTCCTATATCGCAAGATCGGCGTCCGCTAAGTTGAGCTACCTATTTAGAGCAAAGCGGTACTTTAGCCCCAAGCAACTTCTCCTTCTCTACAAAGCTCAGGTTAGACCAGGCCTGGAATACTGTTCCCATATATGGAGCTCGGCCCCGAAACATTCACTTAACCTACTTGACAGCATACAGAGACAAGCAGTTCGACTTATTGGATACCCTTCACTCACATCGAATCTACAACCGATGGTGCACAGAAGACAAGTCGCTGACCTATACTTGTTCTAGAGGTACTTCCATAGTACATGTTCCGAGGAACTCAAAGACATTATCCCTCGAAATGCAACTTTTGGGTGCCCCACAAGACAGGCAGCTAATGCTCATGACCATACAGTACACTTGTCAACAGCGAGGGCATCAATTTTCCAAAACTCCTTCTGTTACAGGACAATCAAACTTTGGGACTCGCTTCCTGGGGATATAATTCCAGAAGACTACAATTTGCAGCAATTTAAGTGCAGAACTAACATACATCTGCAAGCATCTCGGGGCGCTGTTTAAGCGTTATATAGGTTCGCCTTTCCCGGGAGAAGTATTAAAAAAAAAAAAAGTGAGACATCAGTCAATTCTTGTAAGTCATGGGAGTATAGTAACTTCCAAGTGTTCTGTTCCTGAATTGAACAGGCGTTCTGAAGACGACCATCACTTCAGATTTGTTCACGTTAACCTTCATCTCAGCTTCAACACAAACGGCTACAAACCGATCGAGTGCGCGCAGAAGTTCATTCTGATTGGACCCAAGGATGACCAAGTCATCAGCGAAGACCAAATGACTTATCCTCAGATTTCCCAATTCGAAAAATTTTTCGCCAAGACTGCGCTGTAATATCCAGTCCATATAAGTTTTCATTAGAGAGAGGAGACAAGAGGCGACAAGACGCACCCCTGGCGAACTCCAACGCCCACGGTGGAAGGTATTGATTTAACGCCGTTAACCCGAACACAGCTTTTACAGTTTGTGTAAAGAGATTGAATGGCTCTCAAGAGAGAACCGTCAATTCCATACTCCTGTAATACACTCCAGAGTTTACCTCGAGGGACTCGGTCGTATGCTTTCTCCAAATCTACGAAGCATGCGTAAACAGGTGTACCAATCTCAAGTACCATTCTGAGAGTGTGCTTCTGCCGGGACGAAAACCGCTCTGCTCATCTCCTAATCGTGAATCGACCACAGCTCTGCAACGCGTTTCCAGCACCTTGGCAAACACTTTTCCGGGGAGACTTAAAAGTGATGTACCCCTGTAATTGGAGCAATCCCTTTTATGCCGTTTCTTGAAAAGGGTCACAATCACCCCAATTTTCCAATCACTGGGAGTTTCGCCGCATTGCCAGGCCACTTTAATGACACGAGAGAGCCATTTAACACCCTCTTTACCTAAAGCCTTACTAAGCATTTCTGGCCGGATTTCATCCACTCCGGCAGATTTGCCAGCTTTTAGCGATTTGATCGCAAAAGTGACTTCCTCTACCGTGGGACTATTTTCCGCCCTTCTCAAGGCGATGGATCTGTTATCCTCAATGCCCTGGATTGGATTGAACAATTCAGAAAAGTGCTCGCTCAATCTGCACAAGATGTCCTCCTCATTAGAAAGAAGTGTATGTATACTATCTTTGGATTTGACTCCTTCAATAATGTTCCACTTCCTTCCTCTAAGACGGCGGATGGTCTTGCTTGCAGATCTGTGATCACGGTCTTATTTCTCGCCGAACTCCTTTCAAGATTGTTCTTTGGCTGCTTTAACAGCCAATTTGCAAGCTCTTCGAACCTCAATGTACCGGTTTCGAGAAGGAAAGTGAATCCACACCTTGAAAGCCTTCTTCTTCTCTCTGATGGCTTCTTGAACTCCGGGCGTTTTAAACTGGCAAAAGAATGAGGTTTCGAATGTCAATGAAATTTCGATTTATACGGATGGCTCCAAAACTAAGGAGGGTACAGGGTCGGGTATATACTCTAGGGATATAGACCTACAAGTGTCCTTAAGACTTCCGGATACATGCAGTGTGTTCCAGGCAGAGGTTCTGGCCGTGCTCAAAGCTGCGGATCTACTTGATATGGGATCAATATCCAACAAGAATATCGCTATCTACATTGATAGTCAGGCTGCGCTAAAGGCGCTAGAGTCCTTCATCATCAAATCGTGGACCTTTTTGCATAAGTCTTTATTTCATGGCACCTACCAAATCTTAAGGGGTGGGCGAGCGAAGCTGCGGGCAATAGCTAGTTTTCTATAATTCCGAAATTTGTATCCAACTTAACAACTGTGTGAAAAAATTAAAAGACAAAAAATTTCGAGTGAATAGGTCGCACAATGCCGAAACTATTTTTAAACATTTTCAACTGTCTTTTAATGGAAAAAAATAATAAGAATAATTAAAATTGCTCAGCACTTTGTGTAGATATATTCCGTTTAATTATAATACTTACTGGATAAACTCGTACAAGTCGAAATTTGATCAAAATATTCGCCCCAATTAATGTGGTCACTTAATAGCAATTTGAAAATTGATGTGAACATTGGAGTAATTTAAATTTGGCTAATTCTTTAAAATTAATAAACAAAACAAACAACTTTAGCAAATTACCCGAATTGGTGTAGATCATTTAAAAATTGTCACTGTACGAAATGTTACTATCCAAAAAGGTATTATAAATCTCGTGACCAATTTCAGGATGGTTTCAATTACATATATCGTGCATAGAAACTAGACCGCAAATTCAAAATGTTCAACAGTCATTTCCCCATCAAGGTTAAGTCGTCAGTCTCCCAAAACCAAATGAAACAATTGCGAACCAAGTGAAATTATTTTAAATTATTAAATCATAAGATAATCATTCAATTAAACCCCTGTCACTATCACCCACAACAAACGTCATTATGAGAGGTCACTCGAAAACGCCTCCCTGCCGGCCACCAATCATAATCGCCCAGTTTGATTATAACAGTAACTATATGTAAACTAACCCCCATTTCACCAAATTGATATGAGCACTTCACCCAAATGCACGCAATCCAATTACTAGGCAAACTAGCTGGTATCGAAAGTCTCCATATCGAGGGGGATAAATACATAATTCCCCTTTTTTTTGTTATCAAAAATTTAAGCTCAATTTCAATAATAATATTCAAATGAACTTGTACAATTATTTCGTAAGCGCAGTGCTCAACATTTGCAAACCCCATCGGGCCATCGCTCATTGTAGCGGGTGGTGCGCGGATGACACACAAATGTGTGTTAGATACTGTATCTGCTGTTAATATACTATATACGTACACATCCTCCCCACCCCTACGGGTTGCTCACGATCGCAAAGCATGCAAGTAACGTAGCGTAGATTGAAGTGTGTGGCAAAGGCAATGGCAAGTGTGAGAACTGAGAACGCCAGTACAAATCTGTTGTTGTTATAAATGGGGCTGGAATCGGTTGCTCTTAGCTAGTTGCGATTTAGTCGCTCGCTGTGCATATAAATTTTCTTTTATTTTGTTTCCTTATTTTATTTAAGTTGTGTTTTTATATAGACGCTTGTCATTTTTCACGATCAGTGATATTTTTATTCCAAACAAAGAGCAATAAAGGTCAGTCAGAGTCCGGTCAGTTGTGAAAATCCAAAAATGTGTAAAATTCTTTGTTTTTTTTTTTTTTTTTTTTTTTTTTTTCATTTTATTCATCGATAAGTGAGAGTGTGGGCGCAGTAGCGCAGTGGTTAGTGTGCTGGACTACTGTGCGAGGGATCCCAGGTTCGATCCCCGGAAAAACACAAATTACATCCTAAGGTTTTTTCTACTGCGCCACCTCTCGCGAACGTCTGACAAACATCCGAGAGTATGACTGTCCTGAAAAAGCTTCTCAATTCAGCCGTTCGGACTCGGCATAAAATTGTAGGTCCCTTCCATTCGTTCCAAAAATAGAAACTCACACAAAACGAATGGTTGCGAGAAGCTAGGCCTTGGGTGTCTACCGCCTGTCGCGCCGCCTATTTATTTTTTATTTTAAGTGAGAGTGTTAATTTATGATATCAAACAAAAAAATATTTCAGTGTTCAGACAAAACTGTGTTTGTTTTTGTTTCCAAATTAAATCACTTAATTTTAAATGCAAAATAAAATGTAGTTTTGTTTAAGGGATTCTTCTTTCTTGGTTATTTGTAGATGGCCAAGATTTTGGAGGATTCACCCAATGCCCATATTAACAAAAATATTCTGAAACGGTACATTGACCTGCCGTTGAAGGAAAATATCGTCCAAGCGACATACATCTGGATCGATGGCACTGGCGAGGATCTCCGGTGCAAGGACAGAACTCTAGACTTTATTCCAAAGAGTCCCAAGGGTGAGTAATATTTTAAAATACAAAAAGTGATATAGTATAGTGTAGTTAAGGTTGAGTACTTGTAGATAAGGGTTAAGTTACAAAAAAGTACCTACCTGAATATTTATAAAAACAAAAAAAAAATTAATTGGAATTTACTTATATAATATTAGCCTTGCCATCGATTTAGTGCTTCTTATCGATAACTTGAAAACAACTTCTCGAAAAATGCTCGGCCTCGAGATAATGATGCATATTGGCAGTTAATGGGTCGTGGTACTTAAAAACAAAAGTAGGTCTTGCGATTATGTTGCCCTATCAGCAATCGTTACAATGTGACCTACCTAAGTACATATCGCGTTACAAGTCATATGATACAGTTGTTTTTTTTTTTTTGCAAGTAAATTCCTAGATGATGATTGTATTAAGCGATTTAAACGTAAAGCGTAATTACAATAAAACAAAAATTAAAGTAGGTATATCTATTGTAGACACAAGTATACCTACCCACTTTCAAGTGTAAATTTTCTGGAGGATCAACTGATAAATCGACTACAACAAATATATCATTTTAAGCATGACGAATTTTAAGCAGTAAAATTAAAGTAAATAAATAGTGAACTCAGCAGGAGTCCAGATCCTATTCGATTGGGTCTGTCCAATTTTTAGGACAAGAAATAAACTATGGACAAAATAAAAATTTGCCAGTTGAATTTAGAAGCTTCCTTATTATAATTTAGTACACTCGGGCATTTGTCAGACTTTCGAGAGAGATTAATGAGACCGATTAGTTGTTTGAGATCTGGAGCCTTTCGACCAATAATCCAACTGAGCTGAACTGTGACAAATTAACCAAACAAAAAATATACGTCTTGTGAACTTGATGATCAAATAGGTATAACATATAATTGTCAAGGTGAATTTTCAGACGTGCTTGCTACAAGTGCTTAATATATTTTCCACTATCGTACGCTGACCATCCGTCCTTTATTTAAAAGGACAGTCCTTTCTTTTTAACCTCTGTCCTGTATTTTTTTATTTTCAATAAAGGACGGATTTTGTCTTTTATTTTTGAAACTGTCCTTTAAAAACTGACAAAAAAATTGTATGCATAGCATAAAGAATTAATTTTTGGGCAATTGAACTCTACGAGGTATCGAAACATATACTGTAATGTTATGAAATTCATGTCAACAATACATTTGCCAATAGAATTCTATATTTTTGGACATATTGAGAAAATCTAACATTTATTTCTCAGAAAAAACAGGCTTATTTTTAAATGGCGTACAACTTTTCGATATCATATATTTGTCCTGACTTTTGGTGATCAACGCCAAAGTAATCACTAGAAACGATTTGAAGAAATTCGAACTCCAAAAGGGGAAAATTTGTATCGGAAAATTTATATTTTTCATGCGATTGACTTCAAACTCGTTTGTGTACCTACTCTATGTATATAAGAAATACCAATATAAAATAGTTTTCCTGATTTTGGAAATTTTGCCTAGGGTCCGAGTTATTAGTGACTGGAAAAGGAGGATTCAGTCTGCATAAGGAACATTTTTGTTCATAATATCAAGCGAGTATTATATTATTATTATATAGATTTCGAAGGATATTCGAATCAGACTACCATTGTCGAGTCTCATTTCGTATCTCTACCACTATAAACCTTACCCAGAGAGACTCTCTGGACTTCTCCAGAATTCTTCCCTGCGTTCGATTCCTAGTGTTGATGTTAACGCTAGCAACTGTTTATGTGAAATCTGTTTAATCCAATGGGTCTCTACCCAATGTTGTCCCAAGATCCTTATTCTTTTGTCAGCCAAAGCTGTGCCGCTGTCTCAGATTCCTCCAGGCATAGCTTACAAATATCATCCTTTCTAAGTCACATCTTCCTTAAATTATACCCGAAATTACCATGACCTGTAGTTAACCCCACCACCCATTTCAATGTTCCTCGACTCATGCTTGGAACCCTTCCTTGAGTGGAGCAGGTCTGCCATTTTATTGCGATTTTAGCTTGTCTATTGTTTGTTCCACTGTTGACCACCTTTTCAAGTGTTTTGCTGTGATCTACTTGTGAATCAGGTGTTCTACCATTCCTCTACCAATTGAAGAGAACTAATCAACGAGCAATTTGCAAAAAATAGATCTCAGGTTTGGATTTTCATTAGGTTTTAAAAATGTATACCTACAAGTCGGCATTTTCAACGGTTCCACATGAACTCCTTAAAATTGAGCTAGTTTCGATCCGATTTTAAAAAGGACGGTCGGCGATCTATTCACTGATGCCGACTGAACACCTTAAAATTTAGGGAGTAGATTAGATTTTTTTAGATTCGACGGTCGGTATCGGTGAATATGCCGATTGAAATCCTTAAAATTTAGCCAGTTTAGATTCGATTTGAAAAAGAACGGTCGGCATTTCTAATTTGAGGTTAATTTGGAAGGAATTATGTTATTCGCTAGTTTGTGGAACTCGGCTTATTGTTGTGGATTGCGAACTTTGACAATTCGCGGCAAGGGTGTTTTCGTTCGCGGCAAAAAGTTTGGAAAACTAAATTTCGTTATTTAAACTGTTTAGAAACTAGTTTTCTTAATACAGCTGATGGCTGAAATTCGCCAGCTGCCGCGACCTAGAAAAGTGTTCATGTGAACGGACTGTCAAAAATTGCGAATATTCGTTCGTTCGTAGATAGTTGGTCGCTCTCATCTGAATGGTCCTTTAGGTATTGGCCCATGGGTGTTCCTGTATGACGCCTCCCTTACAAGCAAAAACAATCAAAATCTTATATCCCGAAGACCACGAAATCGATTGACCACAAATTTACAGGTGATTTTAGGTTTTGGCCCGGGATATTTTCTGTGAAAATTGGTCAAAATTGGACAAAGGGGCGTGAGACCTCCCATACAAAAAACATCTTCTATGGGGTGAAATTCTATGACGTTAGTAATAACTCTATAACCGCTGGCGCTGGGCCGATTTTCATGATTTCTATACAGTCGGCAAGTTCTTAAAACAAGTCGGCATTAATGAAAGTCACCCCTCCAAGGATCGAACCCTCGCTACGCCCCTGCATAGATGAATTAGTGCCCGTATGACAGGTCCATTTTCGTCAAAAACATATTATTTCACAAAATTTTCATGCTTCCATCTGGTTAAAAAAAAAGTAGGTACATGTCGAAATTTTATACTCAATACTTAGGTATGTAAATGTCAGAAAATTATTATTCGTGTATAATTATTTAACCTAGTTGGGGTCGTTAAAAACACTGACTATATGTATAGGTACTAAATCTGACAGCTTGCTGAAGTGATGTGTCAGATTTTTCATTGGCGCAGATTGATCACGTACACTTGGTCTTAAAATGTTGCTTTTGAACAAAGTTAGTTTATCAAAAAAAAAAAAGTTAGCAATTGATCCCCAAATGTTCTAGGAAACGAATTTATTAATTTTTCCGTACGAAAAACTTTTTCTGTTCGACTTCTCAGATAATTCCACGAAAAATTGCACTGAATTCCTATGTTATGGTGTGGTTAAATGTTGCAGTTTTGTTCTGTTTCATGTTTTTATTGATGCATTTTACGAATAGCTATAAATGACGCCTTATATGAACGGGTAGCCGACAAAAGTTGACATTTAACGTCCCATCTGGTTTTTACGTTAAAAGAAAATCTAGTCCAGACAAAATCTAGTCGTAAATCTCTTCCAATTTTTTTCCAAAGTCAGTCAATTGACACTCGACCGCGTCTAGCGGATTTCGGCGGAACCCTAATCACAGGATATCAAATTTGTTAATGTATATACAATAAATTTAAAATAGAATGTTTTGCGCGCACTTCCAATTTATAATTTCAGTAGGAACTTCTGTGATGAAATCAACTGTCACAAAACTTATCCTGTGATTTGGGTACGTAAAAATCTTGGTAGGTGGCGTGGAAATCAATTTACCGAATCAAAATATGGTTCGGTACATATTTCCATTGATTTTGACAGCATCGCATTGAAGAAAATGTTTGACCCGATGACCCAATTTCATCAATATTGACTTTGCATGCGTAACTTAAGCTGTAAACAAATGGCAATAATTATGCAAGTGTTTTGGCTATTTTTAATATCTATAAACTAAATGAAGCTTAGTTATTTTTAACTCAACCACCGACCATTAATAAAACAATTGAAATACAGCACCCAATTTAGAGCTGTCCATAAAACTATTTAAAATTATTCAAATTTCACTAAAAGTTTCTCACAATAATACATACATAATAATTACTAATCGCTCTCATTTGACGTACGGGTATGATGAACCCAACAATTAATTGACAGGGCGCTCTACAGTAATACAAAATTATAAAAAGTTGAGTTCATAAATTAAAACAATTCGAGCGCTCGCATATATAACATAAATTCTGCTTTATGAAAACCAATTGAAAATTATTCGTATTAATTAATTTTAATTTTCGTTAGCTATACATAGTTGTTGTTAATAAACAAATGTTCTCACGCCACGAAAAAAAGAATGCATCTCGAATTAAATATTTATGTCAGGCTCCAGGCATCACTTACATAAAAGCAAATTAAAAATACAAGCTCATTCAACTTGTTTACCAATAATTATTATGTACAAGGAAATTTCAGGAAGCAATCTATAGATAATCAGCGAATCAAATCAGGTTAAAAAACTCATTTCAAATACATAAAACAACAAAAAAAAATACAATCGTTCTCAGTGACGATGATTCAAATTTGTTTACAATGAAGCCAATAGCCTAGAAGTTCAAGGAATCGTTTATCATTATAAGCACACACACACAGAGTCGGTGACAGAAATCATTTTTGTGTCGTCATTTTTTGTTTTGTTTGTTTTGATCGATTATATTCAAAAGCAAAACAGAGAGCATTTTGCAAGTTCCTACTTTTATCTAGAACTCAGCAGCAAGTGCACTGAGAGGGTAATAAAAGCGAACAAAAGATAAATTTTCCATCTTCTTTGTATTCTAAAATATGCAAAGTGAATGCACGGAAAATATATAATTTTTTTAATATACCTAACGAAAAAATCCAGAAAGAGAACAAAAACAAAATTTGAATGTCAAGGTTGAATGTGTACAAGGTAATTTTAAATTTTAATTAAAATGAATAAATTTATTTCGAAAAATAACTATTTACATTTACTCGGTGTGGTTTGAACGATTGACAGGATTTAGTATTTTATTCTTTTTGTTTTGCAAATTATTGAAGGAAATATTTAATTGTTTTTAATTTACATATGCAAATAAGTTTTTAATAATAAAATAAAATAATATTGCAAAAATGCTGCCTATACATTATTGAGTAGGTATAAGTATTAGGTAGCGAGTAATCTTATTATAAAGGTCTACACATAAACAAAGTATCTTTCAAAGATCGGAATAAAAGCAAAATGTGGGTCAATGTCCCTGAAATTGTGGTGTAAATTAATTTTTTACGATGCACATTTTTTGAAGTGAAAAAAGTGTTTTAAGTAAAGTATGTACATAATTAAAAGTTCAGAAGTGACTTCTAAATGTTATACAGTCAAACTTTGTTAACTCGACAGCAGCGGTTACTTCGAAAATCCATTTAATTTTTCTTTCATAATTCGAACTTGCACAACTAGAATTTCTTGATAAGTCGAACAAGAAAAATGTCAGGTCAGGTGCCATTGACCAAGTGGAATTCTTCGGGGAAATCCCCAATATTTTATGTCAGTCGAACAAGAAAAATGTCAGGTGCCATTGACCAAGTGGAATTCTTCATGCCTACACATTTTCCTGATGCTAGTTGGAAGGAACCCATTTGTTTTTGTTTTTTTTAATTTTTGCGTTCCAAATCAGTGATTTCGATTTCAATTGATATAGAATGTGATGACGAGGCGTCGCGTCGTTGGATGAATTTATTCACTATCCAAGGATAATAAAGCGGATTCTTTATAGCTTGAATTGCTGCTCAGACTGACAGGTACTTCAAGATTCTGCAACCCGAGCCAAATATAGCGCATAGGTACATACTATGCGAATATGAAGCAACGGTCCTTATTTTGATTTTCGATCAGCGATCGTCACGACAATTGTCGATTGCTTCGACTGATTTTAGCTATTGGCATTGTGTAACTCAATCGATGGTGGAATAGATTATTGTGAATAAAAATGTGAATATTCCGCTAATAATATGTTTAGTTTCCAGGCTAACTTTTACGAAGACACAATGGCGAAAATGTTCATATAAAATTATCCATTGTGATCGTCAAAATATTTAAGTTGAAGACTAAAAGTGATTATTGTTAAGGCCCATTGTGAATACTAGTACATCATACTTTGACAGCTGTCAATCTTTTACGCTATTTATTTCTGTTTAAAGTAATTTTAAAAAATGAGTTCGATTAAATTGTGGTTTAGCGATTCAGAAGCGGAAATGGTAATGAAGGTTTAGCACGAGATAGAAACATCGGGCAAAAACATTTTTTTTTTTTACGTTTTCACTTTTACCCATTTTTTTCATGAACGCACGGGAGGTCCATAGCCATATAGGTCCATAGCCAATTTTTTCACTTCCAAGAGAAAGCATCGACCAGATATTTGTAATCGACTAAAAGCGACTGTCATATCGACAAAATATCAACCACAATCGACATTTATAATACTAAAATTTACAATCGACGATCGATAGATGTCGCTCATTCGATCAATTATCGACACTCACAAGAGGGGCCAACGTCTCATAACCGAAGGGAGTTTCTGCGAAGGAACTTATTCCAACCCAGGGGCGTAACGAGGCGGGAGTGTGGGTATGGATTCGACAACCCCCACGCTTTCCAAGAGTGGGCAAATCAAGGAAGCTACATTTATTAACTTGAACAACTAAAATTAACGAAATTTTTTTAAAATATGAAGTGAGTTTGTATTTTTATTAGGTTTTCAGACTTGTAATGTACCTTCAACGGGTTTCAATTGTAAAAAGGACGTTCGGCATAGGTGAATTTGCCGACTGAACTTCTTAAAATTTGGCAAGTTTCGGTTCGATTTTAAAAAGGACGGTCGACATCGTCAGGCAATTTTAGGTATTAGCCCCGAATGATTCCCGTTCAAAATTGGTCAAATGGGCGTGGCGCCTCCCATACAAAAACCATCTTCTATGGGGTGAAATTCGATGACGTTATAACTCAATAACCACTGGGCCGATTTTCATGATTTCTATTGACAGATTGAGATCTGTGATGTGAAGTTGTTTGTGGCTGGTATATAGACAGGGAACGGGGTTGCCATGTACATATACTGTGAATATCAACAATATGTACCTAAATAGTAAACCTACAAGAATATACAAAACATATTGTGACTCATTTCTTACGGATTATAAAAAGTCGCAATTATGTAATACAAACAAAATATTATTGTGCTCCGTGGGGTCAATTTATAATTTGAGTCCTAAAGTGGTAGCAATGAACATCTCCATTTCAAAACAATATTCTCAAGATTATTGAAAAACAAATTCATAAAAATAAACACAATTAAGCCTCTATGATAAGGCATAAAACCAGTTTAATTTAACGTCAGGCGTCATATTCTGCTGATTGGAAGGTAATGTCAATATATTAAATGCGTACATCTTCACATGCAAACTCTGCCTGATCAGCGGCTTAATCTCATTTCTTTTTTTTTTTAATTTGGCGAACGCGTTTTGACAGATGTCTGAACAAGGTTAATAAAAGCCATCCACCCTATTGACCTATATATTCAACTGTCAAATTGAAATAAGACATCCAATTGACAATTGTTGAGAGCCATCTGTTGTAAATTAAGGTTATCTCTTGACATTTTGTTCTTTTTAATTTACAGTATACAGTTTTGCTCGTAGTGTTATCTGCCAACTTTTGAAACGGCCACTTCAAATGATACAATGTTTCACGGAATTTAATTAAAGTTTGATTACATCTAGATAAGGTAGAGGTATCCTCGAATGATTACCGTCACAATTTTAAAACACCAGATTAAATTACTATTCATTTATCAAAAACGTCTGGCATTTTCATTATCGCCTTATAAAACGTAGACGATTATTTGTTCAAATAAAAAGCATTGATAACTTTTTTTCTTTTTTGTCAAATAAAGTCAAATTCCAAAAGTCCGGTCTTAAACGTGACACGTTTCTACCGCGAAATATTTATCAATTCGCAGGCGCTTATTAGTACTTCCATTATGATTTGTTTATAGGCAATTAGTCTAAATCCGGATAGAAGTGGATAGGTGATAAAGATCGGTGTGTGGGCTAAATTTAAATAACTTAGTCATTTCGGACTGCTATCGATGACGAGCAGCGGGTTTTGTTCACGTGATACACAATGATCAAATGGAATTGCTTCTAGAGGTTCGTTCAGTTTGGCATATAGCAAAAAGTCCAGGGTGCATCGAGCATGTACAAAATGGATGCCAACAGATGGAGAGTAGCTTTAATTGAAAATATTATCTGCAATTGAATTGTAGACGTGCGTTAAGCGATAAGCGACACATTGGTAGGGTATATTTATTTCTTTAAATGAATGTGTATTATAATTTAATCAGTGTCAATTGTCAGCAAGTCATCATAGTTCTGGACAGTTTAAATGTCAATAATATACGTGATATGCGAGTACGATGGAAAGTTATACAATTATTGGACTGAGCGATTTAATTTTTTTTTTTTTTATTTCTTAGCAATTACGGAAAGTGTTTATGTCAAAGTGATTTATAACTGATTTGGGTCATTGTCCCGAAAATAATCGATAAAAATATCATTGTATTCCATCTTGAAACATCAACCTACTTTGATAACATTTTGAAGGGTAATCCAAATCTGTTGATTGGTTTAATCGGACGAGAATTGTTTGACATTGACAAAATTGAAAGCTCATTGACTCATAGACGAGTTGAATGGCATTAAAAAACGGTGCTATCAGTGTTATCCTGTCCTGTCGTAAGACGGCATCAAAGTTGTGGTGAATGCGGATAGACTTTATACAGACACTGGCTCGAGCAAGTCATGATGAGATTACCCTCATCTGGGTTATCGGCCTCGGCCATAGAAACGTGGTTCCGCTCTTTGCTTATCCTCTGCTCTGATACGTGAAGAAAGAAATTGTTCTGCACTTTTTTTCAAGGGGTCTAGGTGGATGAATCTGAGGAATTTTATCATTTTAGGGAGATTTCGCCAATTTTTGAGGGTGTTAGAACAATAACCTTTTACCCAGAACGCGTGCAGATGCGTAGCAAGATTAACGGCAATTAGTAGAGGCCACTGACTAGCAGGCTTTGGATCGTACGAATAAAAACTAGCATTTGCTTTGAGTAAAAGGTTGTAGCAAAGTAAAAGCACTTAGCAATTGCTTTAAATCGGTATAAATAAAATCTTACTTTGTTTAAGTAAGTTCGAAAATTCGAACAAAGCATTTACTTCACAGCATGAGTGCATTCCAAATTCGGCAGTAGTTAACTATTTTAACTACAGCGTTGACAAGCTGTGACAGTTCGAAGGAGGGGAAGTTAACTAAATTAACAAGAGGCAAAAGTGTGGTTCATTTCACTCATACTAACAAAACAACTGTCATGGATTCACGTATTCAACACACCCCGTGTTTCCAATTGCTACGTTTTATTCACATGAGTATAAGTAGTATGACCCATTGTCAGAAATGGCAATGAAATTGTGTTCCACTTTCTAGTGGAAGCCGTTATTTAATGACGTCTTGGCAATTTCATGCATTAAAGACAGTAGGTAACATCATTAACTTCCTCAATTCCACAGGATGGTCTTGAGCGTTGAGCTTGAACCTAAATTCCTCTCCTTTTTATCTGTAGGTCTCGTGAGTTGTAGTTTCAAAAAGGAGCTATTTGTTTTTTTTCCTGGCAGGAAACCGAAAAATAAGTACACAAACCAATCAACCAGTCAGTGTTGCCTTTTTTGCAATACATTGTTGTACCTATAGCAAACTGCAAATTGAGTTCGTGAGGTGAGAATTTAAATTATGTACACCGATTGCCTTTTGTCCTCATTTGCACTTCCTAAATCCGAGTTGGAGTCGGCTTGTAAAATAAATTCTATTTGCTCCTTTTCTCTTACCAATTTTCAATATTAGCTTTGAGTAAAGTACATATACTTAGGTGTAGTTTTTACTTATTCTATTTGATGTGGGCTTTCGGATGCAATCCGGCTAAATTGTAGAATAGGTATCTATTAAAAGTTGTCTAACTAGACACCATAGTAAACTCGTTGTGGACAGTATTTATTTTAGTCCTGATTGTGGCGTGAGGCGCCTCACCAGTCGTGCAAAGTAATACTAGCCTCTGCACTTGGTAAAGTTCTTCCATATAGCTCTTTGTTCCAGCTGCTATCCATCATAGCGAAATGCTAGGTTACAAGTCCCATCTTCTCCTGAGAGAACATTTAATTATTTCTTTGTCATTTCTGCGGCATTTATTTTCCAAGATAAATTGGACTCTAGGTTTCGTTTGGAGAACATTGACTCATTGTTGCTTTGAAAGGAATTTAAATTTTTGTTTGAAAGCGTCAAAATCGAACAAAACCATCCAATCTTTGATTTCAAAGAATATTCTTGGAGTATTTTTGAACGCAACTTCTTCTCCAATTTCTGGGT